>SJYV01012866.1:123195-254907 GCA_006410875.1 Neotragus pygmaeus | reverse complement strand
AATTTGATCTCTGGTTCCTCTGCCTTTTCTAAAACCAGCTTGAACATCTGGAAGTTCAGGGTTCACGTATTGCTGAAGTCTGGCTTGGAGAATTTTGAGCATTACTAGCGTGTGAGATGAGTGCAATTGTGCAGTAGTTTGAGCATTCTTTGGCATTGCCTTTCTTAGCGATTGGAATGAAAACTGACCTTTTCCAGTCCTGTGGCCACTGCTGAGTTTTCCAAATTTGCTGGCATATTGAGTGCAGCACTTTCACAGCATCATCTTTTAGGATCATCTCATCTCACAGGCTAGCAAAGTAATGCTCAAAAATCACCAAGCTAGGCTTCAAAGGTACGTGAACCAAGAACTTCCAGATGTTCAAGCTGGATTTTTAAATGGCAGAAAAACCAGAGATCAAATTGCCAACATCCATTGGATCATAGAAAAAACAAGAGAGTTCCAGAAAAGCATCTATTTCTGTTTCATTGACTATGCCAAAACCTTTGACTGTGTGGATCACAACAAACTGGAAAATCTTAATGAGAAGGGAATACCGGATCCTTTTACCTGCCTCCTGAGAAATCTGTATGCAGGTCAAGAAGCAACAATTAGAACTGGACGTGGAACAACAGACTGGTTCAAAATTGGGAAAGGAGTATGTCAAGGCTGTATATTGTCATCCTGCATATTTAACTTACATGCAGAGTATATCATGTGAAATTCCAGGCTGGATGAAGCACAAGCTGGAATCAAGATTGCTGAGAGAAATATCAGTAACCTCAGATACACAGATGACACCACCTTTATGGCAGAAAGTAAGAAGAACTAAAGAGCATCTTGATGAAAGTGAAAGAGGAGAGTAAAAAAGCTGGCTTAAAACTCAACATTCAAAAAACTAAAATGATGGCATCTGGTCCCATCACTTCATGGCCAATAGATGGAGAAACAGTGGAAACAGTGGCAGACTTTATTTTCTTGGGCTCCAAAATTACTGCAGATGGTGACTGCAGCCATGAACTTAAAGACACTTGATCCTTGGAAGAAAAGCTAAGACCAACCTAGACAGATTTTTAAAAGGCAGAGACATTACTTTACCAACAAAGGTCTGCCTAGTCAAGGTTATGGTTTTTTCAGTAGTCATGTATGGATGTGAGAAAAAAGAAAGAAAGTGAAGTCACTCAGTCGTGTCCAACTCTTTGCCACCCCATGGACTGTAGCCTACCAAGTTCCTCCGTCCATGGGATTTTCCAGGCAAGAGTACTGGAGTGGGTTGCTATTTCCTTCTCCAGGGAATCTTCCTGACCCAAGGATCGAACCCTGGTCTCCCGCACTACAGGCTTATGCTTTACCATCTGAGCCACCAGGGAAGTCACATGGGTTTGAGAATTGGACTATAAAGAAAGCTGAGCACCGAACAACTGATGCTTTTGAACTGTGCTGTTGGATAAGACTCTTGAGGGTCCCTTGGACTGCGAGGAGATCCAACCAATCCATCCTAAAGAAGATCAGTCCTGAGTGTTCATTGGAAGGACTGATGTTGAAGCTGAAACTCCAATACTTTGGCCAAATACCCTGATGCTGGACAAGATTGAAGACAGGAGGAGAAGGGGTCGACAGAGGATGAAATGGTTGGATGGCATCACTGACTCAATGAAAATGAGTTTGAGCAAGCTCCGGGAGTTGGTGAGGGACAGGGAAGCCTGTTGTGCTGCAGTCCATGGGGTCGCAAAGAGTCGGACATGAGTGAGCGACTGAACTAACTGAACTGATTGACTGACCATGACGTCTGGGGCCTCAGCAAAGTGACTCAAAGACTGGTATCCTCTAGGGGGTACCTTCAATCTTGTGGCTGGCATATTAGTTGGGGCCTCAGCCTATTGGCCAGAACATGTACATGTGGCCTTATCAGGTGACCTCTCCACTTCCTCATGGTTGACTGGATTCTAAGAGCATCCCAAAAAGCCAGGTGGAAGCTGTATCACCTTTGATGGCATAGCATTACTTCTGCTGGAGTCACATACCCACCAGATTCAAGGGAAGGAAATAGAGATGCCATCTTGCAATGTGAGGAATGCCAAGGTCACATTGTGAAAGTGCAGGGCTTGGGCGATCTTGTTGCAATCATCTTGGAAAACAATCTGCTGCATTTTTCTCCATATTTCTCCCCTCTTTTTCCCATTCTTCTTCCTGCCCTGTACTTCCTCTTCTTGTCATTTTCCTTTCTTATTCCCCAAACCTCTCCTTTGCCAGCTCTAACATTCAATTAGCATTAACTGGGTGTATGTAATGAGACAGGTGTTAGATCCACAGATATAGATAACACCCTACTTCTTTATCTGCATCCTCCTCTCTTGCTCTCTCTATTTCTCCTACTTGGGATGAGTATAAGGCAAAATTTCTTACCTTTACCACTAATGACATTTTGGACTAGATAATTCTTATTGTGGGTACTATCTTGTGATTTGTAGGGTGTTTTGATTCCTGGGTCGAAAAGATCTGCTGGAGAAGAGATAGGCTACCCACTCCAGTATTCTGGGGCTTCTCCCGGGGCTCAGCTGGTAAAGAATCCACTTGCAATGTGAAAGACTTGGGTTCGATCCCTGGGTTGGGAAGATCCCCTGGAGAAGGGAATGGCTACCCACTCCAGTATTCTGGCCTGGAGAATTGCATGGACTGTAGTCCATGGGATCACAAAGAGACAGACACAACTGAGCCACTTTCACTTTCACTTCACAGGAGAAGTGGAGTTGATAAATTCCTCAAATCTTAGAAGAGAGTAACTCCAAAGTGTTTTTTATCATGCACTCAGCATCAGAACAAAGTTTGAGCATACAGACTTTGAGAAGTCTGACATATGAATATTTACTTATTCATGTAAAGTCTACACATATTCCCTACTTTCTTTTATGTAAGGAAAAAGTATTCACAAAAGTGGACATTTTAAATATTTATTTTTGGCTGTGCTGGGTCTTTGTTGCTGTACGTGCAAGCTTTCTCTAGTTGCGGCAAGAGGGAGCTACTCTTGGTTATGGTGCATGAGCTTCTTGTTGCTGTGGCTTCTGTTTTTGCGGAGCATAGGCCCTAGGTGCAGCGGCTTCAGTAGCTGAGGCTCACTGGCTGGAGTGCAGGCTCAGAAGTCGTGACACAGGGGTTTACTGGCCCCGTGACGATGGGATCTTCCCAGCCCAGGGATACAACCTGTGTCCCCTGCATTGGTAGGCGGATTCTTAACCACTGGGCCACCAGGAAGTCCCCAGAGTGGACATTTTTAAAAGAACAGGATAAAATCCTTTAATTAGATATCTTGATATATTCTTTCCACAAGCAAATGGGCCCATCTTGTGCGCTCCCTGAGATCTGGACATCCCACCTTAGAGACCGGTGCTGGACTGTAATGAATGCAGCTTTGGGGCTAGATAGATCCAATCTCACAGCCCTGGCTTCAGTCCCCTGTGCTGCCATTTATTAGTAGAGTTTCACTCATTGATTCAATAAAAATGCCAGGAATGCAATGGAAAACAAGACATAACCCCTCAAGAAGCTCATGGTAATAAGATCGTGGGCAACCCAGGAGCCCCAGGTTCCTCACAGGTAAGTGGATGCAGGATGGTAAATGAGAGTCAAGGAAGATAATACACAAAAATTATGTAATAGGCACTCAAAAGTGTACCTACTGATTCATTGCAAGGCTATCTGTGATGGTGAAAGAACTGAAAAGAACCCAACTGTCTATCAGTGAGGGACTGGTTCAATAAGCAGTGGTATATCAGCCCAGCAGAGGAACACACATCTGTAAAGGGGAAGGAGGACTATATGCATATACTGCTATGGAGTGATGGCTGTGATATATTGTTAAATAAGACAAGTAAGGTGCAGGCGTGGGAGAAGGTTGAATGCATAAAGCAAGGGGAATCTTTTTAGGGTGATAAAACTATTCTCTGTGATGCTATGCATGACACTAGACATTGCCAAAACCTGTAGAACTTTGCATTCAAAAGAGTGAACCTTTGAATATATAAAAATTAAAAAAATCATTTGGGTGGTCAGGGATTTGAGATAGAATGCTGCTGCTGCTGTTGCTAAGTCATTTCAGTCGTGTCTGACTCTGTGTGACTCCATAGACAGCAGCCCACCAGGCTCCCCCATCCCTGGGATTCTCCAGGCAAGAACACTGGAGTGGGTTGCCATTTCCTTCTCCAATGCATGAAAGTGAAATGTGAAAGTGAAGTCGCTCAGTCGTGTCCGACTCTGTGCGACCCCATAGACAGCAGCCCACCAGGCTCCTCTATCCATGGGATTTTCAAGGCAAGAGTCCTGGAGTGGGGTGCCATTGCCTTCTCTGTCAGATAGAATGCAGATGGTGACAAAAGAATCTGACTGTATAAAACAGCCTCTCTGAAGTGGGTGGGGGAAAAGGGTGCTGACCTAAGTAACTTTGGAAATGAGTTAAGTCTTTGAGACTAAAGGCAAAAGACCTGCATGTGAGTTGTATAGTGTAACTGATGAAGTCGTTTTCCATGGGTGTGTGGGTTAACAACTTTGAAACCACTGTACATGTATACTGGAACTGATGATTAAGTAAATGGATGGCACATGGTGGGAGCCAGGCTTCTCACTTTTGGAGCACTGGAAGGTCACAGGTAAGCAAGAATGATCCAGCAGTAATGCATTAGCATTGTAAGACATCCGTTTAACTCACGGATGGAGATATATATGTATATTTATGTTTATACACATGTTTATGTATATACATGTGTTATTACACAGACACATAGCATACATGCTTGCATTCATACATATTCATTGATACATGGATATAAGTAAAAGTGGTTCAGTCGTGTCTGACTCTTTGTGACCCCATGGACTGCATGGACTTCTCCAGGCCAGAATACTGGAGTGGGTAGATTTTCCCTTCTCCAGGGGATCTTCCTAACCCACGGATCGTACCCAGGTCTCCCACATTGCAGGCAGATTCTTTACCAGCTGAGCTACAAGGAAAGCCCAAGAATACTGGAGTAGCTATCCCATCCCTTCTCCAGGGGATATTCCTGACCCAGGAATCGAACCAGGGTCTCCTGCATTGCAGGCAGATTCTTTACCAACTGAGCTATCAGGGAAGCCCATATGGATATAAAAGGTTTAGTATTCACAGGTATGGCTTCCCAGGACATATACTCATTGCTCTGCCAGTTGAGAGAACCTAGAAGCAAGAACATCCCAGTAGCAATGAGCATACCTGGAGCCTAGATCCTGGTTTCTAACACCATTTTCCAATAAAAGGAACCAGCGCTCCTTGGGGAAATGGCTCATACCAGGTTGAGAACATCTTACGCTAGGAAGTCAAGTGCTCAGTAAAACACAATAATGGCAATGTGCCAAAGGAACAATGTAGCCAATAGAAAGAGCTCTCAACAGCCAAAGTGGGAACAGTTTGAGTAACAAAGTGGTATTGGATTATACGATAAAGTATAAAATAAGAATTCATGAGTTCATACTGATGTCAAAAATTACTTGATAAATAAGTGGGGGAGAAGAGACAAATTTCTCTTGCAGAAGAAATCCAAGTAATGTATGTGGATATCATGCCCTTAAGGAAGTGGAGCATAACTCTCAATGCATGTGTGGGTTTTGCAATGATTTCCTTCCAAAGAACATGGGTATAGAAAAGAAGGGCAAGAGTAACTTCACAGTAGAGAAACATGACAAACACCACCTCAGCCAGATGATCAAGATTAACATCTATAGTAATAATTCACGTTGATAGCATGTACCCTTAATGTGCTATGAGAACGGCAATTTATCCCTGTGGTCGTCCCCCTCCAAAACCTATTACCCCAATCTAATCATGAGAAAAATATCAGCCAAGTCCCAGGTGAGAAATAGCCTACAAAATACCTAGCTAATATTCCTTGAAACTGTCAAATTCATCAAAAACAGGGAAAGTCCAAGAAACTGTCACAGCCAAGAAGAGCCTAAGGAGACGTGATAACTAAATGTCAGGCTGGCCTTCAGGTGCACTTGCTGCTCCTGGAACAGAACACTAAGGTGAGAGCGGGGGACAGACACTCATCCAAAGCTTGGGGAGGCATCTCTATGAGTGCAGGCGCATCTCCCACCAATTTTCCTGACTCACAGGCAGGCACGGACAAAATGTTCCAGGCTGGGACTGCAACCTAGTTAGGAAACTAGTTTCTGGAAATAGACCTGAACCGGCACCCCCCGCCACTATGTAATTTGTTACTCTGGGAAGATTATTAAGCCTCTGTGTGCCTCTTTTCTCATTATTCCTAAAGTAGAAATTATAATTGTAGCCACCATCATTATATTATTTATGAGAAGCAAACAGGATAAAGTGCATAGGGTGCTGCCTAGTACTTGACACTTAGCTCTCAATAAATATTATTGTTGTTCTGTCACCCAGCCCTGTCTGACACTTTGTGACCCCATGGATTGCAGCACACCAGGCCTCCCTGTCCCTCACCATCTCCTGAAGTTTGCCCAAGTTCATGTCCATTGCATCAATGATGCCATTCAGGCATCTCATCCTGTGATGCCGTCTTCAGTCTTCTTTTCAATCTTTCCCAGCATCAGGGGCTTTCCCAATGAGTCGGCTGTTTGCATCACATGACCAAAATACTGGAGCTTCAGCTTCAGCATCAGTCAGTCCTTTCAACAAGTATTCAGGCCTGATTTCCCTCAAGATTGACTAGTTTGATCTCCTTGCTGTCCAAGAGACTCTCAAGAGCCTTCTCCAGCACCACAGTTTGAAAGCATCAAATCTTTGGCATTCTGCCTTCTTTATGGTCCAGTTCTCACAACTGTATGTGACCACTGGGAAGACCATACCCTTGACTATACAGACTTCTGTCAGCAGAGTAATGTCTCTGCTTTTCAACACACTGTCTAGGTTTGTCATAGCCTTCCTGCCAAGAAGCAGTTGTCTTCTGATTTCATGGCTACAGTCACTATCCACAGTGATTTTAGAACCCAAGAAGAGGAAATCTGTCACTACTTCCACTTTTCCCTCTCTATTTACCATGAAGTAATGGGACCGGATGCCATGATCTTCGTTTTTTTAATGTTTAGTTGTAAGCCAGCTCTTTCACTCTCCTCCACCACCAAGAGTCTCCTTAGTTCCTCTTCACTTTCTCTCATTACAGTGGTACCATCCACATATCTGAGGTTGTTGATGTTTCTCCCGCCTATCTTGATTCCAGCTTCTAACTCATCCAGCCCAGCATTTCTCATGATGTGCTCAGTGTATAGATTAAACAAACAGGGTGACAGCATATGGCCCTGTTGAACTCCTTTCTCAATCTTGAACCAATCAGTTGTTCCATACAGGGTTCTAACATTTGCTTCTTGACCCACATATAGGTTTCTCAGGAGACATGTAACACAGTTGGGTATCCCCATCTCTTTAAGAGCTTTCCACAGTTTATTATGATCCACACAGTCAAAGGCTTTAGCATAGCTGATGAAACAGAGGTAGATGTTTTTCTGGAATTCCCTAGCTTTCTCTATGATCCAGTGAATGTTTGTAATTTGATCTCTAGTCCCTTCACTGCCTTATCATGGTGAAGGGGCTTGCCATAACTCAATGAACCTATGAGCCATGCTGTGTAGGGCTACCCAAGATGGACGGGTCACAGCAGAGAGTTCTGACAAAATATGATTCACTGGAGGAGAGAAAGGCAAACCATCCCAGTATACTTGCCATGAGGATCACATGAACTATATAAAAGGCCAATAAATGTTAGCCATTTACTATCTCATTTTGTATGATTGATTATTTAGTATATATATTTTCTGCTAACAGAATTTAAGAAAATTGTTAACCACATACTGAAAAATTAAAAGACAAAAGGGGACATTGAGTAATTAACAGACGTAGTTACTATAGGGAGCAGTTACCAGACTATACCGGAGAATCAAAGGAAAGAGTCTAAAGTTGTTTGTTTTTTAATTAATAGCTTTGTTGAGGATAATTCACACACCATAAAATTCATCCACTGGTGGATAAAGAAGATGTGGTATATATATACAATGGAATATTCAGTTCAGTTCAGTTCAGTCATATCCGACTCTTTGCGACCCCATGAATTGCAGCACACCAGGCCTCCCTGTTCATCACCAACTCCTGGAGTTCCTGCAAACTCACGTCCATCGAGTCGGTGATGCCATCCAGCCATCTCATCCTCTATTGTCCCCTTCTCCTCCTGCCCCCAATCCCTCCCAGCATCAGAGTCTTTTCCAATGAGTTAACTCTTCGTATGAGGTGGCCAAAGTACTGCAGTTTCAGCTTTAGCATCATTCCTTCCAAAGAACACCCAGGACTTATCTTCTTTAGAATGGACTGGTTTGATCTCCTTGCAGTCCAAAGGACTCTCAGGAGTCTTCTCCAACACCACAGTTCAAAAGCATCAATTCTTTGGCCCTCAGCTTTCTTCACAGTCCAACTCTCGCATCCATACGTGACCACTGGAAAAATCAGAGCCTTGACTAGACGGACCTTTGTTGGCAAAGTAATGTCTCTGCTTTTCAATATGCTATCTAGGTTGGTCTTAACTTTTCTTCCAAGGAGTAAGCGTCTTTTAATTTCTTGGCTGCAGTCACCATCTGCAGTGATTTTAGAGCCCCCCCAAATAAACTCTGATACTGTTTCTACTGTTTCCCCATCTATTTCCCATGAAGTGATGGGACCAAATGCCATGATCTTCGTTTTCTAAATGTTGAGCTTTAAACCAACTTTTTCACTCTCCTCTTTCACTTTCATCAAGAGGCTTTTTAGTTCCTCTTCACTTTCTGCCGTAAGGGTAGTGTTATCTGCATATCTGAGTTTATTGATGTTTCTTCTGGCAATCTATTACTAAGGCATAACAAGAATGAAATAATGGCATTTGCAGCAACATAACTAGAGATTATCATATTCAGTGAAGTAAGTCAGAAAGAGAAAGACAAATACCATATGATATCACTTTTATTGGAATGTAAAAAAAACACACAAATGTTTACAAAACAGAAACAGACTCACAGACTTAGAAAACAAATTTATGGTTACCAAAGGGGAAGGGTAGGGAGAGAGATAAATTAGAAGTTTGGGATGTGCAACTGCAGACTACTATATATAGAATAAATCACATGGTCCTAGTGTATAGCACAGGAATCTATATTCAATATCCTGTAATAAATCATAATGGGAAAGAATATATATGTATAATGGAGTCACTTTGCTGTGTAGCAGAAATTAACACAATATTGTAAATCAACTGTATGTCAATAAAAATTTTAAAAATCCACCAGAAATGCATGCTTCAAGGATTTTGCAGTAAATTTTTACTCATCACTACAATCCAGTTTCATTTNTATATATGTATAATGGAGTCACTTTGCTGTGTAGCAGAAATTAACACAATATTGTAAATCAACTGTATGTCAATAAAAATTTTAAAAATCCACCAGAAATGCATGCTTCAAGGATTTTGCAGTAAATTTTTACTCATCACTACAATCCAGTTTCATTTTCACTTACTTATTTTTAATTGAAATATAATTGATGTACGATATTATGTTCCAGTGTATACCACAATGCAGTTTTAGAACAATTCTATCACCTCTGAAAATTCTTTCAAGTCTATTTGCATTCAGCCCCCTGGCTTTCACACTTAGCAGCAGGTAACTGCTTTCTGCCTGGATAGATTTGCTTAATAAGGTCTAAGTTTTTTTTTATACTTCTTTTGGAGGGGGAGGGTGGTGGGGGAAGGATGAGTCGCCTGGCTATGCTTGCAGGATGTTTTTTTTTTTTTTTGCAAGATCTTAATTCCCCAACGTCTCGTCAAGGCTATGGTTTTTCCAGTGGTCATGTATGGACGCGAGAGTCGGACTGTGAAGAAAGCTGAGCGGCAAAGAATTGATGCTTTTGAACTGTGGTGTTGGAGAAGACTCCTGAGAATCCCTTGGACTGCAAGGAGNCAAGGCTATGGTTTTTCCAGTGGTCATGTATGGACGCGAGAGTCGGACTGTGAAGAAAGCTGAGCGGCAAAGAATTGATGCTTTTGAACTGTGGTGTTGGAGAAGACTCCTGAGAATCCCTTGGACTGCAAGGAGATTCAACCAGTCCATTCTATAGGAGATCAGCCCTGGGTGTTCATTGGAAAGAATGATGCTGAAGCTGAAACTCCAGTACTTTGGCCACCTCATACGAAGAGTTGACTCATTGGAAAAGACTCTGATGGTGGGAGGGATTGGGGGCAGGAGGAAAAGGGGACGACAGAGGATGAGACGGCTGGATGGCATCACCGACTCGATGGACGTTGAGTCTGAGTGGACTCCGGGAGTTGGTGATGGACAGGGAGGTCTGGTGTGCTGCGATTCATGGGGTCGCAAAGAGTCGGACAGGACTGAGCTACTGAACTGAACTGAATTCCCCAGCAAGGGACTGAATTGAGGTACCCTGTCAGTGAAAGCGAGGAGTCCTAACCATTAGGCTGCCAAGGGATTCCTTTTTTTTTTTAATTTTTTTTTTCAGTCTAAGTTAAAAAAAAAAATAGTTAAAGGAGATGGTGCAAAAGAGGTGCTATTTAAAGCAACTTTAATAGATTTAAAACATCACAAGTTAAAAGTTGTTTAACAGTAGGTCATAATTTTAAATAACTTAGCGTTCTAAAGCAAAATTTTTAAAAAGGAGGAAAAGTGAGAAGAGACTCCAGTTTGGGGAGGCTAAGACTGGGGTAAGAGTTCTATAAAGGGTGGGCAAGGTGTGACAGGAGCATTAGAGTGCCTGGGGCGGGGTGGGGGGGCAAATGCTGCACCTTGGGGTAGACCACCCTCACCTGGCCTAGACCACCTCACCTGGCCTAGGCCACCCTCACCTGGGCCNTCTATAAAGGGTGGGCAAGGTGTGACAGGAGCATTAGAGTGCCTGGGGCGGGGTGGGGGGGCAAATGCTGCACCTTGGGGTAGACCACCCTCACCTGGCCTAGACCACCTCACCTGGCCTAGGCCACCCTCACCTGGGCCACCGGCCGCCAAGCGCCCTCCTCTCGCGCAGGCGCAGTGACTCCTGCTGGCTGGCCGGGGCGGGCTGGGGGCGGAGCCCAAGCGAACATTCACGTCGATCGTGAGCCTGCAGCGACTGCTTCTGTCTGTGGTGTAGGTATGGCGCCCGCGAGGAAGCCGAGAGGCGGCGGGAACCCACGTCAGGGTCCCGCCTTGTGCTGACTGCGACCTTGGTCCGAGTGGACTATGGGGGATCCCGGCTCCCTGGTCACGGAAGGCCGCGCGGGTGAACGGAGCTGGTGCTTGCGGCGCGTAGGGATGAACGCCGAGTGGCTGCTGCTGGAGGATGGCAACGAGGTGAGGGGGAGGGGTCTTCTTGAGGCCAGGGAAGGGGGTTGGAGGAGGCCGGGTCCCAGGGCGGCCTTGTGTCCGGGCGGGAGGGATGAACCGGAAGGAGTAGGTGGGAGAAGTAGAGAAGTGAGGGGTGGGTCCTAGAGCAGGGAACGGAGAAAGGCGCCTGGTGCGAGCGGTTTTGGGGCGGCGGCGGGTGGGGGGGTGTCTCAGGTGGGAGTTGTCCCAGGTGAGAGGTGTCCAAGGGAAGTAGGGCCGTGCGGGAGAAAAGATGGCCCCTTGGACAGCGCCCTAGGCCCGAGGGCCGAGCTGGGCCAGGTGTCTGGGTTGCGGGAAGGAGCCTGGTCGAGGGGCAGAGCGAGAGGTGAGCGTAGAGGCTGTGAGGACTGCTGGGGTTTCAAGGGGAAAGGAGGCGACTGTGAGTCTCACAGAGCGCGACGGCGCCCGCTCGGGTGGCGGAACTGGGAGGCGCTGCCCGGCCTTCCGAGAGTCACGGAACCGCCCGGGGTCTGAGGGGGAAGCTCAGAGGACTGCTGAGAGAGGAAACTTTCTCAAGTTTATTTTGAAAACGATTGCGAGTTTGGGGTAGTGACCCTTAAAATACCCAGGCTTTAACGTAAAAGTGCCTTTTTCTTTATCAGTTCATGAGAATTGGCGATTTGATGTGGGCCACAATTCTCCTGTGAGTCTCGGTACTGCCCATTGGCAGCTTCTGGGCTGGGGTAGGGCTTCAGAAATAGGAGAATTCTCTGCCAAGGCCGTTTATGACATTCTCTGATGCTGTCATAAATGCAAAACAAAAACACTTGAGAGGTGAGGCACGGTTTCAGTTTGGGGCGGCTAGGACTGGGGTGGTGGTTTTACAGGGGATGAGGGAAGAGAGGGAAGAGAGAATGCAGTCTACTTGGAAAGGATGGCTAGATCAGGGACCATTTTTGGGGTGACTGGGAACCATTTTGGTTTTGGAAACAGTTGTGTGAAGGGCAAAGAAGTCTTTAGGTAATTTTGTATGTTTAATTAAATTTTTCCTATAAGTTAGGTAATCTAGGTTCAGTCTCGGTTCAGTATGTATTGAGTACTTACATTGTTTGGTATAGTAAGAGGGATAAATAATGAGTTCTACTCTCAAAGAGTTCACTGCTTGAATGGGGAAAGGAGGATTTTATACGATGAAGCAATTTGAGAACATCCATGCAGAGGCTAATCAAGTTCCAAGCTGTGGTGTATTTAGTATTAAGGAAAAGAAGGCAGCACGGTTGTCTAAGAAGGCTTTACAAATAGGTGAGAAGAGGAGAGAACCAAAAGGCAAGGGAGAAAGGGAAACAAACACCCAACTGAAGGCAGAGTTCCAGAGAATAGCAAGGAGAGATAAGAAAGCCTTCTTAAGTGATCAGTGCAAAGAAATAGAGTAAAACAATAGAATCGGAAAGACTAGAGATCTCAAGAAAATTGGAAATGTCAAGGGGAACATTTCATGCACAGATGGGCACGATAAAGGACAGAAACAGTAAGGACCTAACTAGATTAAGAAGACGTGGCAAGAATACACAGAAGAGCTATACAAAAAAGGTCTTAATGACCCAGATAACCACAACGGTGTGGTCACTAACCTAAAGCCAGACATCCTGGAGTGTGAAGTCAAGTGGCCATTAGGAGCATTACTACAAACAAAGCCAGTAGAGGTGACAGAGTTCCAGCTGAGCTATTTCAAATCCCAAGAGATGATGTTGTAAAAGTGCTGCACTCAATATGTTAGCAAATTTGGAAAAGTCAGCAGCCGCCACAGGACTGGAAAAAGTTAGTCTTCATTCCAGTCCCAAAGGACAATGCCAGAGAATGTTCAAACTGCTGTACAGTTGCACTCATTTCACATGCTAGCAAGGTAATGCTCAAAATCCTTCAGCAGTACATGAACTGAGAACTTCCAGATGTACCAGGTAAATTTAGAAAAGGCAGAGGAACAAGAGATCAAATTTCCAGCATCTGTTGGATCACAGAGAAAACAAGGGAATTCCAGAAAAACATCTACTTCTGATTCATTGACTATGCTAAAGCCTTTGTGTGGATCTGTGGGAAATTCTTAGAGATGGAAATACCAGACCACCTTACCTGTCTCTTGAGAATCCTGTATACAGGTCAAGAAGCAACAGAACCTGACATGAAGCAACAGACTGATTGAAAATTGGGAAAGTAGTACATCAAGGCTGTATATCATCACCTTGCTTATTTAACTTATATACAGAGTACATCATGCAAAATCCTGGGCTGGATGAATCACAAGTGAGAATCAAGTTTGCTAGGAGAAGTAACCTCAGATATGCAGATGATACCACTCTAATGGCAGAAAGTGAAGAACTAAAGAGCCTCTTGATGAAAGTGAAGAGGAAAGTGAAAAAACTGGCTTAAAACTCAGCATTCAAACAACTAAGACTGTGGCATCCAGTCCCATCACTTAATGGCAAGTAGATGGAGATAAAGTGTAAACAGTAACACATTTTATTTTCTCGGGCTCCAGAATGACTGTGGATTGTGACTGCAATCGTGAAATTGAAAGACGCTTGCTCCTTGGAAAGAAAGCTGTGACAAATCTAGACAACGTATTAAAAAGCAGGGACATCACTTTGCCAGAAAAGTCCATATAGTTAAAGCTATGGTTTTTCCAGTAGTCATGTACAGATGTGAGAGTTGGATCATAAAGTAGTCTCAGTGCCATAGAATTGATGCTTTCAAATTGTGGTGCTGGAGAAGACTCTTGCTGCTGCTGTTGCTGCTAAGTTTCTTCAGTCGTGTCCAACTCTGTGCGATGNCAGGGACATCACTTTGCCAGAAAAGTCCATATAGTTAAAGCTATGGTTTTTCCAGTAGTCATGTACAGATGTGAGAGTTGGATCATAAAGTAGTCTCAGTGCCATAGAATTGATGCTTTCAAATTGTGGTGCTGGAGAAGACTCTTGCTGCTGCTGTTGCTGCTAAGTTTCTTCAGTCGTGTCCAACTCTGTGCGATGCCATAGACGGCAGCCCACCAGGCTCCGCCCTCCCTGGGATTCTCCAGGCAAGAACACTGGAGTGGGTTGCCATTTCCTTCTCCAATGCGTGAAAGTGAAGTTGCAAGTCATGTATGACTCAGCAACCCCATGGACTGCAGCCTACCAGGCTCCTCTGTCCATGGTATTTTCCAGGCAAAAGTACTGGAGTGGGTTGCCATTGCCTTCTCCGAGAAGACTTTTGAGAATCCCTTAGACTGCAAGATCAAACCAGTAAATCCTAAAGGAAATCAACCCTGAATATTCATTAGAAGGATTGATGCTGAAGCTCCAATACTTTGACCACCTGATGCAAAAGAACTGACTCCTTAGTTGGGAAACATTGAGAGCAGAAGAGGAGCAACAGAGGGTGAGATGGTTGGACAGCATTACCGACTCAGTCGATATGAGTTTGAGTAAATTCCAGAAGATACTGAAGGACAGGGAAGCCTGGCACGCTGTCGTTCATGAGGTCTCAAAGAGTCAGACATGATTTAGCAACTGGACAACATCCTAAGAACAGAGGAGGCATTCAAGTTCAGCCTTAAATGTTGCTAGATTTGGTGATTATAAAGGATTACTTGTATGCTGTGAATTGAAGAACACCCAGAAGATACCTGTGCCCCCAGATCTCTATCTCTTTCCGTGTTATCAGTGCCTAAAAGTCCACTTTAGGCCTTCTTTCTTTCAGTTTGAGAGCATTGACCTTTCCTGCATGGCCCTTTCCAAAAGCATATACTTTGGGGAAGGTTTTTTTTTTTTTAATTCATTTATTTATTTGATCTTAGTTATGGCATGCAAGATCTTCACTGCATCATGCAGGATCTTTCATTGTGGCGTGTGGGCTCAGTAGTTATGGTGTGCAGGCTTAGTTGCTCCACGGCATGTGGGATCTTAGTTCCCCTACCAGGGATCAAACCCACATCCCCTGCATTACAAGGCAGATTCTTAATCACTGGACCACCAGGGAAGTCTCCCTACTTTGGGGAAGTTTAACAAATGAAGATACTAATACCTGCATAATAGTAGTTCAGTTCAGTTCAGTCGCTCAGTCGTGTCCGACTCTTTGCGACCCCATGAATCGCAGCATGCCANCGTGGCATCTTTTATAAAAGGCTTTCTGCTCCATTAGCCAGGCATTAGCTTCATATTTCTTCATGGAGTCTAGAAAACTTAATTTCTTTTGCAGCAGATTCTCTTCTTTCCAGTTGAAGGACAGAATTGAGTAGGACTTCTCTGTTTCCATAAGCTTTATGTTCTCTCCAAATATGGAATAGCACCTGTTTCCCTTATTTTTGGTGTTGCCCAGTAAGCTCTGATGGTCACTCTGTTGGTGGCTTTTCCAGGAGCTGCCCAGCTGGATCTGGGGATCTGACATTTCTCTGCCCACCAGAGACCTGCCAGCTTGTGTTCCGTCAGCAGACCTGTGAGGGTGCTTAGTGATGTGTGGGCACTATGACAAGGTTCTATTCCAGGCTCCAGTGTTTGGAACTCTGTGGATCCTCAAAGACTGAGGTCCTGGGAGGCTTCTTCACTGGCTTGCTTACCACAGGCCCAGCTGCTACCTGGAAACTGTCCCCAGTCCAAGGGGAAAGAGGCTTGAAGGTCATCCCCCTGGTCACTCAGTAATAGGAGATGAATTAGCTAGGGTAGGGATGAAAGGTCTGTGTGATTACTTTTCAGTCATTTATAGGTGTTTGGGGATTTCTTAAATCTGGTTCCATCTCCCTGGTAGGTGGTAATGGGGAAGTGTTTAATAAGATTAATAACAGAGATATGAGATTTAGGAGTATAATCTAGTAGGAGAACATTTATGTAGGTGGTTGAGAAAAGACACTTTTTACAGTTTTACTGTATGAATCTCTCTAGGATGGAGTTGGTCAACTGGTTTAAAGTTGGGCCCTTTTCTTTAACTGTGTTATATAAGAATTTTGTTCAAAAATGAGACTTCCCAAAAGTTTTTTTTAAAGGGTGGCATTTGGGAGAAGGGGTTTAGAAGGGGGGAAAAGAGAAGATAATAAATGAGGACACCTTTGCTGAGAGTACATTAGTTGTTGACAGACTGTCCCTGGATCGTGAGCTCAAGAAACATGGCCCTAACTGTAGACCTCTCTAGATAGCCGCAGACCGGTCACAGCAGGGTGGGTTACAGAGCCTGCTAGCAGGTGCTGGTGCAGCCTGCAGAAGTCCCAAATTCCTAACTACAGCTCTGATATTCCTCAAACCGCAGCTCCATTTATACAAACACCTTCAAATAAACCGCTGCATTTGTTTAACCAAGAATGTAGTGTGTTAGTGACCCAGCCACTTTGCAACTCAGAATGTTACTTGTTATGTCTTTTTTTTGTAACATTGACTGTTGCCCAAATAGTGTGTAAATCATCTGTCCTCTGCCTCTTCTCCTGTCCTCCTTCCTCCTGCTTCCCAGTCTTCTTCAACTCTCCTCAAGAGCAGCAGATGATAACCTCTTTTATGCAGACACGGTATTCCTGAAATAATGACGAGCCTTCCTTCAGCATACCAAACTGTCTCAAAATCTTAGACTTCCTCTGTTTGTATACCTTAAAAGACTTACTGTTTTGCTAAACTCTGCTGTGTAAAAGCACATAGCTTTGATAACTCCTCACCTACCTGGACCTTATCTTTTACTAACATTTAGGGTAAAAGTGTTATTTTTACTAGTAAAATTAAATTATGTAAAAGTGATTTTTTAAATGAGAAAATACGACATAAATCTAAAGGAGTTTTCATGAATTCAGGTTTCCCCGCACATATCCAGGCCATCCTTCTCCAGTTGAATGGCTAGCGTTCAGTTTGGAGGGCAGGCCCAGCAACAGGGGGAGATGGATCCATCTAAGCCAGTTGGGATAATGCCACTTGCCTTGCACAGTGACTGGCTTGGGTTGGGGCCTGGCCAAAACCACTAAGGGCCTATGAGATATGACAGAATGTTTGCTAGGGCTTGAGGAAAATAGCATGTTTCTCTTATGTGAGTTTTAAGAGGCAACAGGCTACCTGAACAAGGAAGAATGTTTTTCCAGGTGCAGTTGATTCCAGGTCCCGTCATCAGCCTCCCTACCACCATGCACACGCAGCCTTGAGATGCTGCTGACCCATGGACAGTTGCGTGGAGGGAAAACACTCCGATTGTAAGTTGCATGGCTAAGCTGTTTCATCAAATTATTCCAGAAGTCTTCAGCTAACAGCATCTTAAATGACATGAGAAAATTGTACTTGACACCTCTGTAGGAGGACGTGGCTTTGTGAAAATGATGACCCATGGCACACTGTACAGGATTGTCCCTCTTTCACGTCACTGATCTTAAATAGCAGAACAGCCATACAATGGTTTGGGTGGTTGGATTGTTTATTGCAGCTGGTGAAGGGACTAAACTTACCCAGTTATTCATTTATTGNCACAGTCCGAACATTGGCACAGGGAGACCGCGGCACACAGGTCAGACCTCAGCGCAGGGTGATCGCGGCACAGAGCATGGACCTCGGCTCAGGGCGACTGAGGCCTACAGACCGAACCTCAGTGAAGGGCGACCATGGCACACAGCCCAAAAATCTTGCAGAGCGACCGTGGCACAGAGCTTGGAACTCGTCACTAGCCAATGGCAGAACACAGCCCGGACCTCCGCAGTGGGCGACTGCGGCACACAGGCCAGACTTCTGCACGTGGTGACCATGGCACACAGCCCACACCTCGGTGCAGGACAACTGCAGCACACAGCCCGACCGTGAAAGTCAACTGTGGCACACAGCCCGGAACTCGTCGCCAGCCGACCGCAGAACACAACCCGGACCTTGGAACTGGGCGTTCACGGCACACAGCCTGAACCTGTCAAGGGCGACCGCAGAACACAGCCCAGAAATCTGTGCAGGGCGACAGAGGCACAGAGCCTGGAACTCGTTGCTAGTCGACTGCAAAACACAGCCAGGACGTGGGCAGCACGACCACGTAAAGCAGGCCGGACCTCGTCGCAGGGCTACCACAGCACACAGCCTGGACTTTGGCGAAGGGCAACCGAGGCACACAGCCCGAAACTCAGTGAAGCGCGACCGCGTNGAGTTACAGTCCATCGTGTCACAAAGAGTCAGACACAACTGAAGCGACTTAACACACACATACAAACACATACATATCACATATACATATGGTTATATATGATCTATGAATATTTTCTCCAAGTCTGTATTTATCTTTTCATTGTCTGAACAGCATCTTTCATAGAGTAAAAGTTTTAAAAGTGCTAATGAAGTTTAATTTATCATTTTTTCTACTATACTTCACGCTTTTGATGTCATATCTAAGAATTCTAACTCACGGTCATAAAGATTTCCCTCCTGTTTTTTTCTAAAAGTTTTATAATTTGACATCAATTTCTACATTTAGGCTTATGATACATTCGGATACATTTAAAATTAATTTTTATAAGATGTGAGGTACATGGAATTGAATATCTTTGGAGACGTTTTGCCTTTACCTTGGAATACCTTGTTTCCAGTTCAACCATTGCAAGATGGTTTATTTTTTGTGTCTTGGTTATCACCAGGGAGAATCTTTGAAGCTGGGCAAATTTGATTTGAAGAAAGGCTTAATTTTAACCAGACAAGCTGACAGCAATGAATATTAATAAAGAATAAAAAATGCAGATACCAAAATATCTANGGTTTATTTTTTGTGTCTTGGTTATCACCAGGGAGAATCTTTGAAGCTGGGCAAATTTGATTTGAAGAAAGGCTTAATTTTAACCAGACAAGCTGACAGCAATGAATATTAATAAAGAATAAAAAATGCAGATACCAAAATATCTAGTCCTTGCTTTGACAAGCATTGGTTGGCAAAATCAACATACAGTATGTATGAGGTTATTTGTATGTATGCTTCTGTTCATTTATTCACACATGCACACACATCTATAGACTCTTAAATATTTCTGAGTTTACTGCCTCTCCCTAGAGCTTTAAGCCACAATTTTACTTGTTCAGAAATTCCAGCTACCCTTTTCCCAGAGGCAGGAGATTTTGGTTAGTAGCTTTAGAAGTTTGTCACAAACTGTCACATACTTCAGTTTATAAAATGGACTTGACTTGGGTAGACCGAAGATGGATTTTCCATTACATCATTTGGAAATGGATAGGCCTTTCCATAAACACACTTAGACACTTTATCCCAACTTTTACTTTTTTTCTATTTCATGTTCATGTTTTAGTGGCCCTCTTGCCGGCACATCCCTTTCGGCCTTGTTGGCAACGTCAAGAAGCTTGAGTGCGCTTGCCTTACCCTGAATCCACCAGAATGGCAGAGGGGCTTCTTTGCCAAGCCCACTGAGCTTGAGGCCTGAGGCATCCCCATTACCACTTAGCACCATGGGACCTTCACATGGAGCTGGGAGCCTTCTAAATTTCTTGGATTTAGGATTGACGACTTTCTCTGTTGTCAACTCTTCAGTGTTTCTGGATTTGCTTAATATAACACTGTCAGGCTTTAGTCTAAAATATATTCTTTGAGTTAAATAAAAAAGCAGTTATCTAGGCCAGACTTTACCAAAAAACACCGGATACTTGCTGTGAAAGATTGGATTATGTGTTTCCGCTCTTCACCCCCCTGCAGTAGGGTTCTACATCCACGCCCTTCCCTTTGCAGCTGGTGCTTGTACCCCCACAGGACAACGGGACAGTGGGAAGAGTCTGCTTCCTCCCAAACTCCACTTTGTTGGCAGTTGACTTGGCCAGTGGAGTGCTGTGGAATTGGCGCGAGCATGGGCTTTGTGTCTGTTTGTATGTTTCAGCTGGCCTTCTTGCAGATCCCTGTGATCGTCATCATAAGAACAAAGGCCTGCTATGGCTTCCCTCTCTCCACTATGGACCCAGAATGAAACACAGAGAACTGACCCGAACCTGATCTGCAGCTTGGGCCTAAGCTAGCCAAACTGCAGCCTGAAGCAGAGCTACCCTAACCAGTCCACAGACCAGTGAGTTAACAAAGCTACAATTCTTGCTTGTTTATGCTTGTTGAGTTTTTTCTTAGCGTTATTCCACCAATAGATGACTAACACACTGACCTATCTCTCAGTCATGCTTCCCACAGGCAGCGAAGTCCATAGGAAACCTAGAATAAACTGTTATTTGCTAGGAGAAACCAGTGAATATTGTAGCCATGAATGAGAATGGCTACCATCTTCTCATGGATTTTTTCTCCAGTCTACCCCAGTCTTCAAGAATCCACTCTGAGCAGATTTTCTGAGCATCCTTTTAGTCAGATTAGTCTGTGTTGAACTGCAGAATGTGAAGGGGGTCATTTCCTAGTGGTCCTCACAAGTGCTGGATCCAACAATTGAAGCCTCTATCAAGTCGTTATGTTATGATTTATACATGGGCAATAGTACAGGTTCCAAGCGGTAGAAGCCAGATTTCTTGGCAATAGAAAGCACCATTAAAATTCAGCCTTTACCCAAGAATATTAACAAGCTCTGACCACTAGCAGTTATGGTCCATTGCAATGTTCAGCAAGTATCCGTGTGAAATGACAGGCTGTCCTTTGTCTTCCCGAGATCCCCAAATCCCCAAACGAACACATTTTCTTACATTCCTTGCTCCAAGAACATAGGTATATTTTGCAGTTAACATTACTGGGGTTGGCCAGACCTCAGGAGTCTTATTTCCTTACACCTAGATTTTTAGCTAGATAATTTTAATTGGAATCTTTTATTACAGTGCGCTCTTTCAAAATCTAAGGATATAGCTGGATATTTTGCTTACCAAGCCCATCTCAGAGTTAGATGCCATCATCTTACTGGCAGAAAGTTCCTAGGCCACCTTGAGCCTCAGATTTGTATCTTTACAACATGATCAAAGAGTCTTCCTACTTTTAATGCATCACATGAGCCCTAAATATTTAAAAATAATCACTAAGTACATAAAAGTCATGCTTAACCTTATAAAACATGTGTTGGCTCTGTTCATTTTCTCAAAGTTCACCTCCCCTTCTGTGTTTTAACTTTTTCTGCTTCTCACCCGACCATTCCTTTCTTCCTCGAATCCGATTGTTTCTCTTCTGACTAGCCAAACACAGGCAGATTGAGCAAGGCTTTGTCACAAGAGAGATGGTTAGCCAGAGAGAGGAAACACTAAAGGAAGACATTATAGGCATCTTTTAAATGTCATTTATTTTTATTTTTTTGGCAGCATTGCATGGCATGCAGGGTTAGTTCCTCAAGTAGGGATCAAACCCATGGTCCCTGCAATGGAAGCCAGAAATCTTAACCACAGGGAAGTCGCTATGATCACCTTTTAACATGTGATGGTCTGTTATATAAAAAAGGGAATATGCCTGAGAAAATAAGAAAGAATGAAAGAGGGAATAAGCTTGTCCTCTGTTGCTATGGAGAGGATGTAGCTAAACAAGTTAGAACAAGTTATAGAAAAGAGTTGCCAGGGAAACTCTCCTATAGAAAAGAAATTGGGCTCAATTAAACATTTTTCAATCAATTGGTAATGTCCAGTCATAGAATAAAAAGCAGTGAGTCCTTGTCAGTAAATGGATTCAAACTTTTCAGGCATAATAAAGACGTAATTCCTACATCTCTGAGTACCTTCCGACTTTAAAATATTATGATTTTATCTATTTGATTCTCTACAGTTTATCTGAGTGTGCAGTGCAGGATGACATCAGCTGTAGTAGTTTCATGATTCTGTGATTAAATGAAAAAGTCAAACAGAATTTGTAGTCTTGAGTCTAGTAGGTCCTTCTGAATACTCCTGACTTCTGTGGAATCCAAACTGAAATATCTTACATAGTAAGATAGAGAGCATTCTACTTTTTTGAATTGTGCGTGTTAGTTTTTTATTATACCTACAGCTTGATCACCACTGTTTAGAAGCATAAATATGCATATAACTTTATGACTGAGATCACGTTAATTTACTACTTCCTGCTGTCATTCTCAAAGGAGCTTGTTACTCTGTTTTCTAATTTCTAACCACAACAACAATATTAAAAACAACATTAAAAAGCAGAGACATGACTTTCCTAACAAAGGTCCATCTAGTCAAGGCTATAGTTTTTCCAGTAGTCATGTATGGATGTGAGAATTGAACTATAAAGAAAGTTGAGTGCCAAAGAATTGATGCTTTTGAACTGCGGTGTTGGAGAAGACTCTTGAGAGNTCCCCACCCCCCCAAAAAAAAATTTCAGTTGTGATGTATTAATTCATTGCTTCTGAATAGCTTGGTAGCACTGAGAGTCTTGGGGAGGGTGCAGGTGGAAAGAGTTAAAGCCTCTGCAGCAAGGGCAAGGGGACAAGAGTTAAAGCCTCTTCAGCAAGGGCAAGGGGACTATAGAGTGTTCCTATACATATTTTAAACTACTGGATAATTTTTTGTGAGGCTGCCTGTAATGGGGCTCTCCTCATAGGCCTGGCTGTCTGTAGAGTTGGATGTTAGGATTGCTTCGTACACAGCATGCATTGTATGAGCAGAACTTGAGTCAAAGCCAAGACGTGATGTCTTGCTAATTGTAACAGTCCCAAAACCATAGCACAGATGGTACACACAAGATTTTAGGAGGTGTACTGATACCATTGAGTTACAACAGCAGAGTAAGGGAAGTTTCTTACCTTCCCAGTTCCCCTAAAGTCTCAGCTGTAATAATGAAAGTTCCTCTCATTTCACTGAAGGAAATACTGTAGCAAATTGTCTGCTTGAATGGGTGTCTTTAAATTTCTTAAACCAATCCAGAGAGCTTGGTAGAAAAACAGATACATTTATTGCAGATTAGCTAGTTCCCAGGCCCTATAAATATCTATGCCTTTGGGGAAAACCACAGTATCTTCATTTTTCTTTTTTTTTCTTCTCTTGTATTTGGTTTTCACAAAGCTCTTTGCCCTAGTGAAAGTGAAAGTCACTCAGTCGTGTCCAACTCTTTGTGACCCCATGGACTGTACAGTTCAGGGGGTCTTCCCAACCCAGAGATTGAACCCAGGTTTCCCACATTACAGGCAGATTCTTTATTAGCTGAGCCACCAGGGAAGCCCTAAGAGGGTTGTTAAAAGGGAAAGGATCATCCGAGAGGAGTTGATGGTCATTTGGGATACAGTAGGAGTCATGCCTGTGCTTCTCCGGTGGCTCAGTGGTATCTGCCTGCAATGCAGGAGTCGCAGGAGACGCTGGTTTGATCTCTGGGTCAGGGAGATCCCCTGGAGAAGGGCATGACAACCCATGCCAGTATTCTTACTGGAGAATCCCAAGGACAGAGGAGCCTGGTAGGCTACAGCCCATAGGGTTGCAGAGTCAGACACGACTGAAGCAACTTAGCATACACGCATGCAGGAGTCATGCCTAGGAGGAAAGCATTAGTAAAGGTGGGTAAGGACAGGATTAACTTGTAGACTAATACTGTCAGTAAGTGAAGAGGCTGGCATAACTTTGTAAATGGAAACAACCCATAGCCATTAGTTGATAGTTTGTTGGCATTCAGCTCCCTTGAGGAATTTAGTTTTATGTTATGAACGATGATGGATATTCAGATAAGCTCATGCAGACTCTTAACCATGGTGTAGATGAATTATCAGTATATCAGGGTATATTCTAGGACCAGATAGTGAAGGGAAAGACAAAAAAGTGTTTCCTTCCTTTCCTGGATTCAGAGTTCATAGGCAATTTCAGAAACAGCACTCATTATTCCCTTTTTTGTATTTCCTCCAGGCTACCTATAATTGCAGTCTGTCTCCCCTCAAATATTAAAGTGGAATATTGAATATTTTCTTGGTAGAAATAAAGCTACCTAAATGGAAATTCTTATTGAATATGGATGACAGATAAATCCTTAACATTCCAGTTTTAAAGGATATGTGTGTTCAGAGGAACTTCTATAATTAATTTCTGGCAAACTATCAAAGCATTGAGAAGCTTCAGACTCAGGATTTTGGTTGAGGTGATCACTACATTTTAAAGGCAGACAAGTCAGATTTGTAAGTTTCCTGGCTGCTGCTCCGTGGTTTCCAGTGGTAATAACCCATTTTCCAACTTCTGACCTAAAAAACACCCATCTCCTGGAATCCAGGAGGACTCATAAGCAAAATCTCTTTATTCCATTTATTCACAAATATTTACTGAGCAGAAAGAGGCTCTAAGGAGTACAGAAATACTGCGTTACACAAGATGGATAAGGTCCCTGATCATGAAATTTAAATTCTAAATATAAATTTAGAAAAATAAAGTAGACAAAAATAAGTGAAACAAGCAAGGTAATTTTGGATTGCGGTAAGCACATGCTAATTATGTGAAGGGATGCAATGGCAAGGGAAGGAGCAGGCAGCGACTTTAGATCAGGTAATCAGGGTTAGGCCTCTGAGGAGCTGAAACTTGAAAGATGGGAAGGAGCCCATGCAGATATTTGAAAGAAGAATGTTATAATCTGAGGAGACAGGTGAAAATACCCTCAGGTAGAAGTCAGTGTTTCTAACCAGGATGTGAGATAAACTGAAGAGATAGAGGGAGTTAGGACATTGAGAGCCTTAAGAGACTATGGAAGGAGGTTTGGATTATTAGAGAATTTTAAGAAAGGGGAAGACCTGGTTTAAGGTTTTCATATTACTACTCTAGCTACTGTGTAAAGAATGGGGGCTAGCACAGGAGCAAAAACAGCGTAACTAGAGGAAGCAGTGTGGTTTGGATTAAGATAGTGGCCACTGATAGAAGTGAATAGATTTAGGGCATATTTGAATTACAGCCAGTAGATTTTGCTGATGATTTGAATGTGGATCCGGATGAGGGACATGGATGGCTCCTGGGTTTGAGGCTAAGCAGTGGGTTGGGTGGTAGTGTGAGTTACTGAGATGAGAGTTTGTGGGGAGGAATAGATTGGGGCAAAGAGCTGTGGTGGTTTTTGAGGGACTGAGGACAGGCATGATTTTGAAAGAATTTCAAAAGGAATAAAAGGGGCAGCTTTTAGAAGACCACAGACTATTTGGCTTAATATTCCCAGGTAAGGTTGGGGTTATAGATCATTAAAGAGGTGACTTGTGTACCAAGAAGAAAAAGCAAATTCTGCAATCTGGATTCCAGAAGAATCTAATTTCCTTCCTTCACAGGGTTATTAGGAACTCGACTGGTTTGTCAAAAAAAAAAATGTTATATGTGAACTGGGACTTCACTGCAACCTGTCCTTATGGATAAAATGGAAAATAAGGACTTTTTCATCTTTTGGTTGAACTATAACTGTTGAAAGTGAAGTTGCTCAGTCTTGTCTCTTTGCGACTCCATGGACTATAGCCTACCACGCTTCTCCATCCATGGGGTTTTCCAGGTAAGAGTAGTGGAGTGGGTTGCCATTTCCTTCTCCAGAGGATCTTTCCCACTCAGAGATCGAACCCAGGTCTCCTGCACTGCAGGCAGATGCTTTACCCTCTTGAGCCACCAGGGATGGCTCAGCTGGTAAAGAAGCCACCTGCAATGCGGGAGACCTGGGTTCGATCCCTTGGTCGGGAAGATTCCCTGGAGAAGGGAATGGCTACCCACTCCAGTATTCTGGCCTGGAGAATTTCATGGACTGTATAGTCCATGGGGTCACAAAGAGTNCCACCTGCAATGCGGGAGACCTGGGTTCGATCCCTTGGTCGGGAAGATTCCCTGGAGAAGGGAATGGCTACCCACTCCAGTATTCTGGCCTGGAGAATTTCATGGACTGTATAGTCCATGGGGTCACAAAGAGTTGGACATGACTGAGCGACTTTCATTTCATAACTGTTGGAGATGATCACTGAATTGTGTGGTAGAATGTTTACTAGGCTGTCCTGAGAGCTTTGCCTTTGGTTGCAGCTTATTTTAATCTTTTTATCTGTGTCTTGAATGAAGGTACAGAGGGCATCATATCAATTTGGTGGGTGACTCAAAGCTGGAAGAGATACTGAGTATGTCTGATGGCAGATGAAAAATTTAGAAAGGTCTTGACAAGCTCATGATAGGCTGAACTAACAAGATGAAATTTAATAGGAATCAATTAGTCCTGCACTGGAATCCAACTAGTCAAATATAGGATAGAAGAGACATGATTTAGCATAAAAATTCTTAGGGGAGGGTTCAGTTCAGTCACTCAGTCATGTCCAACTCTTTTTGACCCCATGGACTGCAGCACACCAGGCTTCGCTGTCCATCACCAACTCCTGGAGCTTGCTCAAACTCTGGTCCATTATGTCAGTGATGCCATCCAACCATCTCTTCCTCTGTCATCCCCTTCTCCTGCTTTCAATCTTTTCCAGCATCAAGGTCTTTCCCAGTGAGTCAGTTCTTCGAATCACGTGGCCAAAGTATTGGAGTTTCAGCTTCAGCATCAGTCCTTCCATGAATATTTCCTAAAGGACTGATTTTCTTGAGGATTGACTGGTTTGGTCTTCTTGCAGTCCAAGGGACTCTCGAGTCTTCTCCAATACCACAGCTCAAAAGCATCAGTTCTTTAGTGCTCAGCTTACTTTCCTTCTTTCTTTCAGAGGAAGATTAGAACAAGAAATCTAATTATTCCTAAGCCTAAGGATACGTTGACAGTGCAATATATCTGCTATGAAAGCCAATGCATTTTATATGCTCCAGTGATAATATCTAGGACTGGGAAAGTGATACTTGCATCTGGCTGTGTAATAAAAATTAGGTTTATTTTTCTTGATGTGACATCTAGGAATAAAAATAAACCAGGGGTTTCTTCACAGACCCATAGGATGGCAGAAAGACTCAAACCTATGCCATGGAGTTACATCGAAGTAATTGGAAACACAGGGTCAAGAAAAGGGAAGATTCGATAAGATACTTCATAGCTGCCATGTGAAAAGGGGGTATTGGAGACTTTTCTGGTGGTGCCCAAAGCAGAGCCTGGGCCAAAGAATGGAATTTATAGGAAGAAAGAGGCCAAGTTAGAGCCATTAAAAAACTGGAGAGACTGTCTTGTATAGAAGCTATAGTTTTTGGCATGTGTTTAAGACTAGTTGATGGGGGTGTGTAGAAAGGAATCCTCCATCCTATGAATGGCCTTTCAGAATCTGAAGATTTAACTTCAGGACCAGGGACCAGCAGAGTTTTATTAAAGTAAAAAGGGACAGGAAAGCTTCTGATGTAGACATCAGAGGGGGACGGAGAACCCCCTTTCCCGTGTTAACAAGGGAGTTATATACNGCCTTTCAGAATCTGAAGATTTAACTTCAGGACCAGGGACCAGCAGAGTTTTATTAAAGTAAAAAGGGACAGGAAAGCTTCTGATGTAGACATCAGAGGGGGACGGAGAACCCCCTTTCCCGTGTTAACAAGGGAGTTATATACTTTTTAACTAGTTATTACAATAAATCAAAAGAATGTCTCAAGGGTGTAAAGATCTTACTAGACCTACTCTCATAATTTACATTTTAAGATAACAGGATTAGCCAGAAGGTTTTCATGGCTCCCATGGTAAAGCGTCTGCCTGCAATGCGGGAGACTCGGGTTCGATTCCTGGGTCAGGAATGTCCCCTAGAGAAGGAAATGGCAATCCACTCCAGCACTCTTGCCTGGAAAATCCCATGGATGGAGGAGCCTGACAGGCTACAGTCCGTGGGGTCGCAAAGAGTCAGACTTCACTTTCACTTTCACCAACCTTAACACTCCATGGCTAACTCTGTTCAACTATCTCATCACAGCTTTTTGCCTTTTTCTACTCAGTGGCTCCAGTGGCAAATGAAGGAGGAGATGGCCAATGATCTATTTGTGTTTCGTGGGAGTCTGGTTTCATAAGTCAAGACTTGTGAATACTGCTGGTTGACAAGATGGTAAAGGACCTCCTTTTCCAGTGCAGTGGCTGATTGTGTCTCTTAATTGTTATTATCTTCCTAGGTGACTGTAGGGCGAGGATTTGGTGTTACATACCAGTTGGTATCAAAAATCTGCCCTCTGATGATTTCCCGAAACCACTGTATTTTGAAGCAGAATGCTGAGGGCCAGTGGACAATTATGGACAACAAGGTACAGTAATCCACAGAAGCGTAGTTACTTTTATTGGATTTAAAAAAAATTTTATTTATTTTTAATTGGAGGATAATTGCTTTACAGTATTGTGTTGGTTTCTGCCATATATCAGTATGAATCAATCATAGGTATATGTATATCCCCTCCCTTTTGAATCTCCCTTCTGCCTGTTTATTTTTAGGTTAGAGTTTTTTTTCTTCCCCAAAGATAATACATGGTACAAAAAAAAGATTTAAAAATGTATCTTCTACCATAGCTACTTACTTGTCTTGCCCAGAGATGACTACTTCTCTGTGCTTCCAGAGGTTAGATTATGCCAAAATAAGTTACTTTGTAAGGAACATCTGGGCTTCCCTGGTGGCTCAGTGGTAAAGAATCCACCTGCCCAATGCAGGAGATGAGGGTTCAATCCCTGGGTCAGGAAAATCCCCTGGAGAAGGAAATGGCAACCCATTCCAGTATTCTTGCCTGGGAAATCCCGCGGACTGAGGAGCCTGGGGGCTGCAATCCATGTGATCACAAAAGAGTGCATCATGACGTAGCAACTGAACAGCAAAGAAACACCCGGGTTGGAGCAATAGGTCCTCCTGTTCCAGAAACTAGACTAAGTTACCAGGGAATTTGGTCTCTTGTGAGTCAAAGGTCCAGAGACCTTGGGAATCTGATGAAAATTCGAGGGTTCAGGGCATGGGGAACAGGAGGTGCTGAGCTGACTTCACTTGCTCCTTCTCTTTCCCTCTCCTTTCCATCAGGCAAACCCCTTCCCTCACTTTTAGCATGTTTCGTGTATTAGTGCTCTAAGGAAGATTTCCTTAACTTTTTTTTTTGCTTGAAACAAATTTGAAACCCACAAATACTAAGGAAGTTGAAATAATGTATAGACCCAGCAATTAGGAAGTACCTAAAGTGCATATGTGAAATTTGTACCTAAAGTGCAAATACAGTGAAAATATAGATTGTGAAGTGAGAGAAATTCTACTATAACCAGTTAAGGATTAGGAAGTGTGAAATGCCTTTTGACACCACTTTGCACTGCTCTGGTTGAAAGGATTTTAAAGAAACCTGTTAGAAGGAAGGGTATTAAGATGATTCTGAGACCAATTCCAACAGGTGTGGGGGCGTTCCCTCCTCACCCTGCATCTGTCTACCTGAGATAGCATCAGATTCTACAGATAGAGGGCTTAGTCCCACAAGACTGCTTTCTACGTCAGATATCAGTCACAACCCCAGGTTAGCATCTGTGCTTCTGACTGGCTATATATTGGAAGTTCCAAGGATCCTGTCCTTGAATTTTGGGTGCCAGTTGCAAGTCCAGGTTTTAACCTGTACTTCTGGCTGACTGGCTAAATCAGAGGTTCCCATGGCCACCTCCCATTTTGGATTTAATTAATCAGCTTCAGGGTGATTCACAACTCAGGAATATATTTTCTTACATTTACCGGTTTATTGTAGAAGGATATGGTCGGGGATACAGGTGAACATCCTCGTGAAAACAGATGCATCAGTTCAATTCAGTCACTCAGTCGTGTCCAACTCTTTGTAACCCCATGGACTGCAGCATGCCAGGCTTCCCTGTCCATCACCAGCTCCTGGAGCTTGCTCAAACTCATGTCCATTGAGTCAGTGATGCCAATCCAACCATCTCTTCCTCTGTCATCCCCTTCTCCTGCCCCCAATCCCTCCCAGCATCAAAGTCTTCTCCAGTGAGTCAGTTCTTTGCATCAGGTGGCCAAAGTATTGGAGCTTCAGCATCAGTCTTTCCATGAATATTCAGGACTGATTTCTTTTAGGATTGTATATGGGAAAAGACACAGAGCTTCCATCCTTTTGGGCTTTTATGGAGACTTTATTACATATGTGTAATTGATTGAATTACTGGCCAGTGATGATCAACCTCTCACCTCTCTCACCTCCCAGGGCTTGAGGGGTGGGACTGAAATCTGATGTTAACTAAGATAGACTGAGTTCCAGCCCTCCAGTCACTGGATTGGTTCCCCTGGCAGCCGGACCTCATAGGTGACCCTGGGGCATTCCAAAAGTCCTCATTAACATAACAAAGGATACCTTGATCTCTCTTACCACTTAGGAAATTTCAAAGGTTTTAGAAACTCTGTGCTAGAAATAGGGATGAATACCAAATATATATTTCTGATTATAATTCATAGTATCACAGGTATCCTGCTGGCCTGCCCAGCAGCCTCATTTTGCATGCATAAAACTGCTAGATTTAAGCTTTTGGAGAAAATATCTTCCTGCACTAGGATTAAGTTGAGTTGGCATGGTGTTGAAAGAGAGCATAAATGCTAAGTAAATTGGTTCGGCACTCTTGGCAAGGCACTGTGAACAGAATAGAAATTGGCACTGAAAAGGGGACCTTAGCAATGGTCTAGTTTAACCCCTTCTAGGGACACTTGAGTCTGAACAAACCTTGCTGCTTGGGGCAATGCAGCTTTCCGCCTCCCAGCAGCTAGAGCAGTGGTTCTCAACTGTTTGCAATTTTGCCCATATATGGGATACTTTTTAAAAATACTGATAATATCACATTAAAATTAAGAATTTCCATTCACCAAAATATATCATTAAGAGAGTGAAAGCATGTTCAAAGCGGAAGATCCAAGTGAAGGGCTTATACTTGGATGGGTGTGTGTGTGTGTGTGTGCGCGCACGCGCTTACACGTGTGCTTAGTTGCTCAGTCATGTCCAACTCTTTGCAACCCCATGGACTGCAGCCCATAGGCCCTTCTGTCCATGGGGGTTCTCCAGGCAAAAATATTGGAGTAGGTTGCCATGCCCTCCTCCAGGGGATCTTCCCAACCCAGGGGTCAAACCCAGGTCTCCTGCATTGCAGGTGGATTCTTTACCATCTGAGCCACTGGATGTATACAGAACTCCAAATCAATAAGAAAAAGAAGGATAACCCAGTTTTAAAAATGAGCAAGAACCAGGCACTTCACAGAAGATTCTGTCCGATTGTTCAGTATCCATGAAACATTGTTCAGCTTCATTAATGATCTGTGAAATACCTGCTGGAATACCATGACACACTCTGTAGTCAGAGTAACTATAAGTACATTTTAATGATGCCATATATTTACACGGGTATGGAGCCAAGTAATCTTTTGATAGAAATGTAAACAGGTACAACTGCTTTGGAAAATTGTCATTATTTATTAAAGTTGTGTATGTATATATGTGTATATACATACATACATTGTTGTTGTGTAGTGCTAAGTCGTGTTCTACTCTTGTGACCCCATGGGTTGCAGCTCCCAGGCTCCTCTGTCCATGGGATTTCCCATGCAAGACTGGAGTGGGTTGCCATTTCCTTCTCCAGGGGATCTCCTGTCCCAGAGATTGAACCCATGTCTCCTGCATTGGCAGGTGGAATTTTTACCACTGAGTCATCTGGGAAGCTCTGACGTGCGCGCGCGCACACGCACACACACGCACACACACACACGCACACACACGCACACACACACACACACACACACACTCTTCACTGCCAGGGTCTCTGGGAAGCTCTGACGTGCGCGTGCGCACACGCGCGCGCACACACACACACACACACACTCACTCTCTCTCTCTCTCTCTCTCTCTCTCTCTCTCTCTCTCTCTCTCCACTGCCAGGGTCACTGCCAGGGAAGCAACCCAAATATCTTTCAACAGTAGAATGGATAAATAAACTATGGAATATTCTTTTTTTTGAAATATACTTTTTTTTTCCCCTTGGGAATAGATGTTTGTTTTATATTTTCTCCTCTCTTCAGATTGTGGAGTAAAGCTGTGATGGATATTACAAAATGATGAACATGAATATTTTGAGGGGCCCTGTCATTTTCACTTTTGTTTGCTTCACTGTCCTTTTCTTTTTCACAATAGAAGATATTTATCAGTTTTCACAATCAATAGCCAGACAAAAAATAAAAGATAATTACAATCACAAGTCACAATGATAACATGATTAACCTAACAATATAAAATAATTACATACAATTTAGGGGGGGTCAAGCAGAGTGATGTGATATGTGGAAGTGCGTACAGGCACGTGTTTTCATCTGCTCAGCTAGTCTATGTCTTTTGGTTGGTGCATTTCATTCATTTACATTTAAGGTAATTTTCAATATGTATGATCCTATTACCATTTTCTTAATTGTTTCAGGTTAATTTTGTGTAGGTCTTTTCCCCGTCTTGTGTTTCTTGCCTGGAGAAGTTCATTTACCATTTGTTGCAAATAAAGCTGGTTTGGTCATGCTGAATTCTCTTTAACTTTTGCTTCTCTGGAAAGCTTTTGCTTTCTCTGTCAAATCTGAACGAGAGTCTTGCTGGGTAAAGTATTATTCTTGGTTTTAGGTTTTCCCTGAACAAGAGTCTGGCTGGGTAGAGTATTCTTGGTTGTAGGTTCTTCCTTTTCACCACTTTAAATATATCATTCCATTCCCTTCTGGCTCATAGGATTTCTTTGAGAAAATCAGCTGATAACCTGATGGGGAGTTCCCTTGTCTGTTATTTGTCATTTTTCTCTTGTTGCTTTTAACATTTTATCTTTATTTTTTGTCAGTTTTGATTACTATGTGTCTTGGTGTGTTACTCCTTGGATTTATCCTGCGTGGGACTCTTTATGCTTCCTGGACTTGGTTGACTATTTCCATGTTAGGGAAATTTTCAGCTATTATCTTTTAAAATATTTTTTTGGGTCTTTTCTCTCTCTCTTTTCCTGGGATCTCTATAATGCAAATGTTGTTTCATTTAATGTTTTCCCAGGGGTCTCTGAGCAACTAACAGTTTCACTTTTCATTTTCAGAGGTCTCTCAGGCTGCCTTCATTTTTCTTCATTCTTCTTTCTATATTCTGTTCTGCAGCAGTGATTTCCACCATTCTGTCTTATGGATGTGAGACATCTGTAAGTGACCACTAGGTCACTTACCCATTCTTCTGCCTCAGTTATTCTGCTATTGATTTCTTCTAATGTATTGTTCATCTCTGTTTGCTTGTTTTTTTAGTTTTTCTAGGTCTTTGGTAAACATTACTTGCATCTTCTCTTTTCTTTTTCTAACATCCTGGATGATCTTCACTATCACACTTCTGAATTCTTTTTCTGGAAGGTTGCCTAATCTCCACTTCATTTAGTTGTTTTTCTGAGGTTTTGTCCCTTCATCTGGAGCATAGCCCTCTGCTTTTTTCATTCTGATTAACTTTCTGATATGATTTTCATTCTAGTCTCTGTGGGATTGTGCTTCATGTTTCTTCTGTCTGCCCTCTGGTGTATGAGGCTGTAGGCTTGTGTAAGCTTCCTCATGGGAGGGACTGGCAGTGGGAAAAACTGGATCCTGCTCAGCTAGGTCTTGCTCTTTCTATACAAAAAATATCTTCATGACCTAGATAACCACGATGGTGTGACCACTCATCTAGAGACATTCTGGAATGCGAAGTCAAGTGGGCTTTAGGAAGCATTTACTATGAACAAAGCTAGTGGAGGTAATGGAATCCCAGTTGAGCTTATTTTACATACTAAAAGATGATGCTATTAAAGTGCTGCACTCAATTATGCCAGCAAATCTGGAAAACTCAACAGTGGCCACAGGACTGGAAAAGGTCAGTTTTCATTCTAATCCCAAAGAAGGGCAGTGCCAAAGAGTGTTCAAACTACTGCACGGTTGCACTCATCTCACACGCCAGCGAAGTAATACTCAAAATTCTCTAAGCCAGGCTTCAACAGTATGTGAACCGTGAACTTCCAGATGTTCAAGCTGGATTTAGAAAAGGCAGTGAAACCAGAGATCAAATTGCCAACATCCATTGGATCATCAAAAAAGCAATTTTTCGATGCAGGAGAGTTCCAGAAAACATCTGCTTTATTGACTAAGCTTAAAGCCTTTGACTGTGTCGATCACAACAAACTGTGGAAAATTCTGAAAGAGATGGGAATATCAGACCACCTGACCTGCCTCCTGAGAAATCTATATGCCGGTCAAGAAGCAACAGTTTGAACCAGACGTGGAACAATAGACTGGTTCCAAATAGGGAAAGGAGTACATCAAGGCTGTATATTGTCACCCTGCTTATTTAACTTATATGCAGAGCACATATGATGGTTGGATGGCATCACCGACTGAATGGACATGGGTCTGGGTGGACTCCCAAAGTTGGTAATGGATAGGGAGGCCTGGTGTGCTACAGTTCATGGGATTGCAAAGAGTCAGACATGACTGAGCAACTGAACTGAACTGAATGCCATTTATATAATATTCAAAACCAGGCAAAGCTAATGTGTGATGTTAAGCCAAGCTAGTAGTCACCTTATGGCAGGGAGCAAGGGACGTAGTTAGTGGCTAGGAGGAGGCAGGAGGATGTTTCTGGGGTGCTGATAATGTGGGATTTATTTTTTTTAAACCTTGTGGTAGTTACACTGAAATGTTCACTTTGTGATATTCATATAGTTGTACATTTTGATTTATACCCTTTTATGTTTGTAGCTATGTTCTAGTAAAGAATTTTTAAAAATATTGACTGGTACACTTATTAGAAATGCTAAAATAATGTATAACCAAGTGCTGATGAGCATGCAGAGTAACTGGAACTCTTAAACACTGCAAGTGAGGAAACAAAATAGTACCAACAGTTTGGCAGTTTCTCACAGTTAACCAGTTAATCACTTAACCAGTGATTCTATTTCTAGGTATTTACCCCAAATTAATAGGGACTTATGTTCTCATAAAAACTTGTACCTAAATGTTTCTAGTGGCTTTATTCATAATCACCAAAACTGGAGGAAACAACTAGGGAATGGAGAAACAAGCTGGTACTCCCGTACTCTGGAGTACTACTCAGCAATTAAAAAATACCAGACTACTGTAATGCAACCAAGTGGACACATCTCAGAATCATCATGCTAAGCAAAAGAAGCCAGACTCCAAAGGGTATATACTGTGTATTATTCCATTTATACAACAGTTGGAAAAGGCAGACCTATGTAGAGACCAGAGTAGTAGATAGATGCCTGGGAATGGGTGAAGGGTTGACTGCAAGGGTGCCTTGTGTCTTGATATGATTCTACACGGTGTTTGCATCTAAACCTGGCTTTAAAAATCCTGATGCCTAGTACCCATCTCAGACCAATTAATTCAGTCTGAGGATGAGACTCAGGCACTGCTATTTGTTCTAAACATTTCCAGGTGATTTCACTCTATAGGGTTAAGGCTGAGAACCATTTATGAGCTACATAAATCATCTAGGGAACTGCACAGGAACATTGGCTTTTGGCTTTGGGTTTCCACTGTTCTCAACAACTGATTAAAACTCTAGACAGAGATTGAGCATCAAGTGAAGTAATTAGCATTTAAGGGGCTGAGGATTATTCTACTCTTATTCCATTGATGACTCAGACATTGCGCAGGCTTTTCTCTGGTTATTACTTTGCAGCTACTGACATTGTTCGTACTGGTGATTACGAAAACCAGCATCAGGAAAGTGTTGACANTAGCATTTAAGGGGCTGAGGATTATTCTACTCTTATTCCATTGATGACTCAGACATTGCGCAGGCTTTTCTCTGGTTATTACTTTGCAGCTACTGACATTGTTCGTACTGGTGATTACGAAAACCAGCATCAGGAAAGTGTTGACAGGAGTTTGATTTATTTAAACCATTGTATTTGAGATCATATCCTGGGCAGTACTTGATTGTTCCTCTATAACCGTGGTGTTTTCATCTTTTCTATAGTCGCTTTGTGAACGAGCCCAAATTGGGCCTTTGGTCCAAATTATACCACTAGGTGTCACCAAGGAGTGATTAATGGGTAAACAGAGGGATCCAAGGATAAAATGTGATCGGAAATTTTTGAAAGCTTATTTTTCAGACCTAAAGGGCTTTGAAGGAGGCAGGTTAACGCAGAGGATCTAGTGGAGGGCTGCCAAAGGTCTTAAAGAGTTTGCCCCCACTTTTTAGGGAATCCTTGCTTTCTCTCATCTTAGGTTACTCCTGTAACCTCTTTATTTATTAACCTTGACTTTGCCTTTGAGTTTTTCTTAAATGTTGGCATTAGGTAGCCCCCTGTGTCATACTGCTTTCCCTGAGGCTGTTTCCTGTGTATAATTTTAAATTGACTCTTCTTCTAGTCTCCATTCCTCTCCTTTGTTGAATGAATACAACCTTTAGTCCCAGTCCAGATGTGAATTTCATCTCCGGGCTGTCTCCCAAAGTTAAGTCCTTGATATGGGTTAAAATGCCCACTTGTCTCTTTAAACTTTAAATCCTGCATTTGCTTCAAGTCTGTTTTAGGACCTGTCATCCCCACTTAGCATCTCTTAGCTAACTCAGCTCTACATGATATTCCTTTGCATTTATAGGCTATTCTGTGTGATCCCACACTTGCTTAAATATGCCCTTGTGTTTTTCTTTCCAGAGTCAGCTGCTAAAAGTTGTTTTCATATCTTCTGCTTTTGCACTCAATATGTTTACCTTGCAAGATGCTGAACATAGGGTTGAAGTGCTTGTTGATAAATCAGCTGAGCCAGAAAATAGTAGTGAGCACTTGCATATACCCTTACATAATGCTTACCATGTGCCAGGTACTCTTTCTAAGTATATTACATATGTTATCTCATTAAATCCACACAAACACCATGAGGGAGACTGTTATTATCTTCCACTTGATAGATATGGCGATTGGGGCCTAGAGAAGTTAAGAAACTTACCTGAGTCATGCAACCGTTAAGTAATGGAGCCAGATTACAAACCCAGGCAGTCTGACTTCAGGGTCCATGCTCTTAATCTCCACACTATGATTTAAACCGCAGAAGTAAATATTGATCATTTGTTATATGCGAGTCACTGTGCTAAGTGTTTTACATGAATTATCTCAGTCATTCCTCACAGGAGCAGTATGAGGTAGGAACTGTACTATTTTATGGACAAAACTGATATACAAAGAGTAAATTGCTGAAGGCCGTGCAAGTAGGAAGCCCAAGGTGGTTCATTTGAGCTATGAACCCAAGTTTGTATAAATCCAGAGCTCTGGCTCTTAACCTCTATGTTCTGTTACCCATCGAAAGTGAAAGTGTTAGTTGCTCAGTTATGTCTGACTCTTTGCGACCCTATGAACTGTAGCCTGCCAGGCTCCTCTGTCCATGGAATTCTCCAGGCAAGAATACTGGAGTAGATAACTATTCCCTTCTCCAGGGGATCTTCCTGACCCAGGGATTGAACCTGGGTCTCCTCTCTGGGGTTGTTATTTGGGTCAGATCCCACCTTCAATTTGACCACAGTGCTAGGTGTTGGTACTTTCTTCCTTGATATATGAGTTCTAGGAAGTGTTTTTCAATTCACCAATGTGCTCAGGGATCACACACATCCAGAGATAGTGCCTACATGACTTCCTTGGAACCTCATCATTAGAATGCTACTGACTTTACTAATAGCAGTTTTCTAGTCTTGGCCCTTTGCCCCTAGTTTATGTCAGTAGAGCTATTTGATTTCAGTTTCTTTTAATGCTACTGCATTTATTTGAGTAAATTCATCCTCCAGTAATAAGGTGATTCTTGCCTATTATACAGGCTGTTCTCTGAAGACATGAACATCATATAGGTAATAAGCCAAAGCACTATTTGAAGAATCCTGTTTCTAAGAATGGTGGTTTATGAACCTTTCTTTTCTATTTGTTCTCAAGGGTTTTCTTCCTAAAAAGATAGAAAGTTTTGAAGCAGCTGCAGAACAATTAAGAGGAGGAAAATCATGAAGCTTATTTTGTCTTTCTTTCCCTTTCCCCAGAGTCTAAATGGTGTCTGGCTGAACAGAAAACGTCTAGAACCTTTGAAAGTCTATTCTATCCATAAAGGAGATCACATCCAGCTTGGGGTACCTCTGGATAATAAGGAGAATGCAGAGTATGAATATGAAGTTACCGAAGAAGACTGGGAGAGGATTTATCCTTGTCTTTTCCCCAAAAGTGACCAGATGATGGAAAAAAATAAGGGCTTGAGAACTAAAAGGAAATTTAGTTTGGATGAATTAGAGGGTTCTGGAGCTGAAGGCCCCTCAAATTTGAAATCCAAAATAAGTAAATTGTCTTGTGAACCTGGTCAGCCAGTGAAGTCACATGGGAAGGGTAAAGTGGCCAGTCACCCTTCTGAATATTTGGATCCTAAGTTGACTTCTTTTGAGCCAAGTGGGAAGACCATAGGGGCTCATGTTAACCCAGGCCCTGCAAAAGTTATAGAACTTCATTGTAAGAAGAAGAAAGCCTCAAATCCTTCAGCATCTCAGAGCAGCTTAGAGCTGTTTAAGGTAACCATGTCCAGGATCCTAATGCTGAAAACACAGATGCAGGAAAAACAGGTAGCTGTTCTAAATGTGAAAAAGCTGACCAAAAAGGGGAGCTCAAAGAAGATTGTGAAAATGGAGCGGGAACTGCAGGATTTACAGTCCCAGCTGTGTGCAGAGCAGGCCCAACAGCAGGCCAGAGTGGAGCAGCTGGAGAAGACCATCCAGGAAGAGCAGCAGCATCTCCAGGTACCGCGCGGAGGGAAGGACAAGATGCCCCTGGGGGTGGGCAGGCCCTTTGTGAGCCTGTGACCGGAGCTCTCTGTTTCTAGATCAGGGACCGTATGTTTAGTGCCAGGGAAAAGAGATGTAATGTGATCAGAAAACTTTGAGGTCTGCATGATGATCAGATCAGGAGCCAGAGTTGGGTTGTCAACATGGGGTAAGGGGACTGGCAGAACCAGCCAAGATGCATGAGGTTGTAAAAGCTGAGGCATCTCAGAGCTGAGGTGAATTTAGAGAGAGGCTGGATGAAGGTCAAGATACCCCCAAATAGTACACTCCAGTTAAAGTATTAGTTGTTTTCATGTGTAATCTTCCTCTGCCCTGAGGTCAAAGCCAAATTCCTGTACCCAAGGCAGGTAGAGGTCAGCTGGTTACCCTGCCCTTGATTTATCTGTTACTTGTTAGCTTTGTAGCTAACCTAGGAAGTGGGAGGCTAGAAAGGCAAAAATGTTTGTTTCTGTCTTGGGTAGCCAGCATGGGAGGGGGTAGATACACCATCACTCAGTTGTTGGGTTGAGTGCTACCTTCCACAGGATGTCTACCTCTTCAGTAGATAAAATGACTATCTTAGCTGTGTCAAGGTGAGAGTGAATGTGTCTGCATCTCTGAGTCATTTGTTTAGATGATCAGCTCTTGCACAGAGCTTCTCGGCTAGGGCTGATCCTGGTTCTGCTGGAAATGTCAGTTCCCATCTGGCCAGAACCAAATGATTTACTCCCACCCACTTCCTCAGGTAAGACTGAATGTCAAGAATTCCCCATTGTTGACTTAGAACTAAGAAGGGCCAATCAGGATTGAAGTGAATAAGCTTTTATCTTTCCTTTACTTTTCTCAGGGTAAGAAACACCACTTGTGTTGGCTTATTTCTGAACAATTTATAGATTTCATCTAAGCTCTCCTATCCCCTTGAACTGATGGTCTTAGCAAAGGCCATGGATTAAGTGGGTCTTTCTCAGGGTATACATTGCTTGTTTATGTGTACTTTTTTTGCTGCCCTTTTCCAGCCTGGACTGGTTCTTGAAATTAATAGAGGGAGGTTTATCTCTACATGTTTAGTGTATGACACCTTCACCAGAGCAGAACTCTCTTTAAAGGCTAATATGTTCAATAACAAGAGTTACTGTTAATTAATATTTGTGGCTGCTCTGGGCATGCTTCAAGATGTAGCTAGCTGTCAAATCTTTTTCCATACTAAAAGGGTAAAGAAAGGCAAAAAAGACTTGTTTAGAGAATTTCTCTAGGAATGAGAGGGTCATATATAAGTTGCTCATAGTGAGGTGTATCTAGTCCTTTATTACTAGCTGCATTTTCCTCTGTACCAAGCCCTAGGAATTTATCCTACCCTTGCTGCTTACTCAGAAGCTCATTAAACCCTTGTTATTTCATATAGATTTTTTGGGGTGCGGGGTGGAGTGGGTGTACTGCGCAGCTTGTGGGATCTTAGTTCCCTGACCAGGGATTGAACCCAGGTCTTCAGCAGTGATAGTGCAGAGTACCAACAATTGGATGGCCAGGGAATTCCCACACAGAATTTTTTTTGTGCATCCAGGTTGCCTGGCACTATACCTGGGTCTGGGTGGTTATAAAGATGCTTAGTGGTTTTTGTCATAAAGGAATAGATCTTGTTGAGACAAAATACACAGAAAATAATCACAGTAGTTTCAAAAGTCTGTAGATTTAGAGAACAATTTCCAGTTGGTGTATTAAGCGGGTAGGTAATTCTTAAGGAGGGAAGGACCCAGAGGTTCTCGTGGAGGGTGCTGGATGTAGGGGAGTGATGATGTGGAAGACATCCACACTTGAGGGGGCCTTGGAGGAAATGCAGCCAAGGCAGGCGGAGGAGGAACAGCTTATAGGCCAGAGGTGGGAAAGAGGGAAAGACACGGAGGGAGAGACAGAGTGGCCAGAACCGAGGAAAGAAGCATGGCAGGGCCGTGAGTGCCAGCCCAGGAGATTGTGTTTCAGTTTAGATACTTGGTGATGCAGAAACTCTCAGTTTCCATCCTTTTGAGAGTCATAGCATTAGCCAGTGAAGGGGACTTGGAGTATTAATCCAGAGCTGCTCCAGAACACCCTGAGTGGTGACTTGAAGGTGGCAGCCCTGAGATGTGCAGTGTTTGAGCAGTTTAACTCTGCTTAAATCCCTTACTGCCAACAGCTTAAAGTAAAATGGGAGATTTTCCACTCCCTCCCTGCCCCCTGTTGTTTCCAGATGCCTCTGCTAGCAGGTCAGCTCTGCTTGTTACTGTATTTTGCCCCTTTTCCCCCTTTCTACAGGGAAGCCTTCCATTTTGTTTTTGGCTTTTTAGGGTTTGGAGAAAGAGGAAGGCGAAGAGGACCTGAAGCAGCAGCTGGCCCAGGCTCTGCAGGAGGTAACTTACGTTTGCTGTTGTCCTGAGATTATAGTGGGCGAGAGTGGGGGCAGCCAGGCTTCACGTGCCCACTGGCTGCCTCTGCTGCTTAGCACACCCCTCTGCAGCACCTCCAGGCTGTAGACAGAGCAGGTGGCAGCAGCTCACAGCATCAGGTCTGAGATTTGGAACCTCACAGACATGCCAGACCTCAGCGTGAAAGCTTACATCTTCATCTGAGTACGAAATGCTCTAGTGAAGATGAAACAGAGCCTTTAGCAATTAGGAGGCTCTCTGGGAGAATAGCTGCACACATTCAGAAAGGTGAGGGCAGCAGAGGGAAATTGCGAGCTGTGACTTGGCCACCAGGGCCTGCAACACCTCCATTACCTCACTGTTCCTAAGCTGAAGCCATTCTGAAACCATTCAAGAATGTTCCAATTACGCATCTTAGGTTAAGTTGAGAATTTGCAGTTTACCAGCCACTGAAACATCAATTTACTAAATAGGCAAGACTCACAAGAATAAATTATTCTAAAAGATTGCCTGTTACTTATTTAACTTAACTTTAGTACCTCGCTCTGTTTATTTTTTAATGAGTTCTTTTGCATCTTAAAAACCTGCTTTGTCTTCTATCAATTATGTGTGACGATTAGTAGTTTTAAGTCAGGAGGTTAGCTTTCATATCTTCTTGAGAAAAATGAGCTATTGGGTTAGAATTTGTTTCGAATTTGGTTCTTTTATTGCTTATCTATCTGTCAACCTTCTTATAGTGCTAACAGTCACATATTCCTGTATGCTTGGGAGTTTGCCCACTTTGATTTCCTTGGGTTCATAAACAGCCTTGGAAAGAATTAGGTGAAAAACTCAATCTTTCTGGTATTTTATTTTCTAAGCTTATGTATTTTCTAGATTGGGAGGGTGGGCATGTTTCCCGTTTAGAGAATTATTAATATTCAGATATCATTTTGAAATTGACTGGAAAAGAGAAAGGTTCTGCTCTTGAAAATCCTTGAGGGATCATTAAGAACCCTGCACCCCCAATGCCTTGCACTCTTCTGAGACAGACTGGAGAACGCTGTCGTTCAGCATAAGGCGCTTGGCCGTCCCCCTTCATTAACCCAACGCTGGATACTGTCAGGCCATGGTTCTCTGACATGCCTGGGGGCTCACCACCCTCAAATGAAACATTCTGGTTCTTTGTTTCACTTGATGGTCCTTCTGAAGCTGTTCTTTTTCATTTTCCAGACCTATAATTATAACAACTTGCCTTTACATAGAGGTTTTAAAACTTTCCTGACTGCTCTCATGTATGTCTTTGTTTTTTCTTACTAACCCCGATGTNCAGAACCGAGGAAAGAAGCATGGCAGGGCCGTGAGTGCCAGCCCAGGAGATTGTGTTTCAGTTTAGATACTTGGTGATGCAGAAACTCTCAGTTTCCATCCTTTTGAGAGTCATAGCATTAGCCAGTGAAGGGGACTTGGAGTATTAATCCAGAGCTGCTCCAGAACACCCTGAGTGGTGACTTGAAGGTGGCAGCCCTGAGATGTGCAGTGTTTGAGCAGTTTAACTCTGCTTAAATCCCTTACTGCCAACAGCTTAAAGTAAAATGGGAGATTTTCCACTCCCTCCCTGCCCCCTGTTGTTTCCAGATGCCTCTGCTAGCAGGTCAGCTCTGCTTGTTACTGTATTTTGCCCCTTTTCCCCCTTTCTACAGGGAAGCCTTCCATTTTGTTTTTGGCTTTTTAGGGTTTGGAGAAAGAGGAAGGCGAAGAGGACCTGAAGCAGCAGCTGGCCCAGGCTCTGCAGGAGGTAACTTACGTTTGCTGTTGTCCTGAGATTATAGTGGGCGAGAGTGGGGGCAGCCAGGCTTCACGTGCCCACTGGCTGCCTCTGCTGCTTAGCACACCCCTCTGCAGCACCTCCAGGCTGTAGACAGAGCAGGTGGCAGCAGCTCACAGCATCAGGTCTGAGATTTGGAACCTCACAGACATGCCAGACCTCAGCGTGAAAGCTTACATCTTCATCTGAGTACGAAATGCTCTAGTGAAGATGAAACAGAGCCTGTAGCAATTAGGAGGCTCTCTGGGAGAATAGCTGCACACATTCAGAAAGGTGAGGGCAGCAGAGGGAAATTGCGAGCTGTGACTTGGCCACCAGGGCCTGCAACACCTCCATTACCTCACTGTTCCTAAGCTGAAGCCATTCTGAAACCATTCAAGAATGTTCCAATTACGCATCTTAGGTTAAGTTGAGAATTTGCAGTTTACCAGCCACTGAAACATCAATTTACTAAATAGGCAAGACTCACAAGAATAAATTATTCTAAAAGATTGCCTGTTACTTATTTAACTTAACTTTAGTACCTCGCTCTGTTTATTTTTTAATGAGTTCTTTTGCATCTTAAAAACCTGCTTTGTCTTCTATCAATTATGTGTGACGATTAGTAGTTTTAAGTCAGGAGGTTAGCTTTCATATCTTCTTGAGAAAAATGAGCTATTGGGTTAGAATTTGTTTCGAATTTGGTTCTTTTATTGCTTATCTATCTGTCAACCTTCTTATAGTGCTAACAGTCACATATTCCTGTATGCTTGGGAGTTTGCCCACTTTGATTTCCTTGGGTTCATAAACAGCCTTGGAAAGAATTAGGTGAAAAACTCAATCTTTCTGGTATTTTATTTTCTAAGCTTATGTATTTTCTAGATTGGGAGGGTGGGCATGTTTCCCGTTTAGAGAATTATTAATATTCAGATATCATTTTGAAATTGACTGGAAAAGAGAAAGGTTCTGCTCTTGAAAATCCTTGAGGGATCATTAAGAACCCTGCACCCCCAATGCCTTGCACTCTTCTGAGACAGACTGGAGAACGCTGTCGTTCAGCATAAGGCGCTTGGCCGTCCCCCTTCATTAACCCAACGCTGGATACTGTCAGGCCATGGTTCTCTGACATGCCTGGGGGCTCACCACCCTCAAATGAAACATTCTGGTTCTTTGTTTCACTTGATGGTCCTTCTGAAGCTGTTCTTTTTCATTTTCCAGACCTATAATTATAACAACTTGCCTTTACATAGAGGTTTTAAAACTTTCCTGACTGCTCTCATGTATGTCTTTGTTTTTTCTTACTAACCCCGATGTAGGAGGGGCACCTGTTTTCCCATTTTATAGATGAGAAAGTTAAGGCACAGTCACCTAATTAGTAGTCAAGGTGAATACTAAGGACTTCTGATATCACTGACTTTTTTTTTTTTGAGCCCACGCATTTTAAAATGTATTTCTTTGAGTGATATCTTTTCAGAATACTTGACCACCTTCTTTAAAAAAGGATCTGAAATGAAATTTAAAATATAATCTATATTTAACCATTAGGGAGCTCAGAAATTATGTTTCATAGAAATGGAACTTCTTGGTATTTGATGTAGGCAGTGAGTCATGGTAAATGAGCCATTAGCTCTTGGGCATGCCAGTTTCCAGAATACCAAGGCAGGGTTCAGGCAGTGTTGCCTTATCAGCACATAGTATGTGATTTATAGAGTAAATAGGTTAAAGGTCTTTTTTTTTCATTTCATTGAAAACAGTTATCTGGTTTTCCTGAATCCTGTATATCCCTAATTATTTCTTAAAAGCTGCTTCTAGTGCTGGGTAGCCTTAGAGTTAGTTACTAGTTCTTCAGCATTGGTTCCCGGAGTCACTTGGGTGGCTTTTTAAAAAATGCACATCGCATATATGTGTATAACTGATTCACTTTGCTGTATAGCAGAAGGTAACACAACATTGTAAATCAACTATACCAATAAATTTTTTTTTTTTAATGAACATCCCTGGGCCCCAAGCCAAACCCACAAAGTCAGACTCTCTGGAAGTTCTTCAGTTGCTTTGGATGACCATGAAGATTGGGTTATTTCCAGAGGAGTTAATAGATTTGATGGCTTCCCTCCCTGTCTGCTCCTTTTCCTGAAAAAAAAAAAAAGGCAGCATTTAACTGGTATGTCTTGGAGAAACAAAAACGTTATTTTGAAGTTGCTCAATCCATTAATCTCTTGAACCAAAGCTGCTGACAGAGGGAGGGACAGGCCTGGTGGCTAAAAGGAACAGTGTAGTGCCCTGCATCTTGAGTGTGTATCTGCTGTGTTTAGAGGGAGGGACAGGCCTGGTGGCTAAAAGGAACAGTATAGTGCCCTGCATCTTGAGTGTGTATCTGCTGTGTTTCTGCAGTATCGGTCGCTGATGGAAGAGCTAAATCGCAGCAAGAAGAACTTTGAAGCAATCATTCAAGCCAAGGACAAAGAATTGGAGCAGACCAAGGTACTGGAAAGAAGAAGAAGGTTTAGAATTTGGTTGGTACATGCAACTCAGCATTTTCAACAGTGTAAGGATTGCTTTGGTGAATGAAGGGAGAGGTATGGCTATTCCCTGCCTCAAGGGAAATAATCTATAAAATTATTTAGGCCTGTAGAAGGTTCTGCCTGTAAGACAACATCTGTTTCCTTCCCTCATTCAGATGCAAAATGCTGGGAATGATACATTCTGCAGTCTAGTCCATTGTCTGTGGTAAATGCTCCTTCCGAGTGTCTCACTCACATAGGCTAAAGGGTGGTGTAGTCAAAAGAAAAAGTAGTTCATCTTGATGCATTTGTGTAATTATTTGTCACATCAAATCAATGACACTCTTAAATTAGAGGTTGTAGACTCAAATGCCCCCTGAAGTCAGACCGATAATAGAAGTGAATAAAGTGGCCTGGGTGTAAGAACACAGTGGGGAGCTGTGGGGCAGAATTCCACCCTCACCCATATCCCAAGAGGCAGCTCTTCTCTGCAGCAGCCAGTTGCCAAGCAGAAGTGCAGGCCCGGTGTTGTCAGATCTGAGTTTTCCACAGAAAATGGAAATCCAGATGTTTATGTGAAGTATCCCAATTTTTAAGTAGTAGTAACAGGTTCAGTTTTTTGATACCATGAATGCCAAACTAAGTAAATAAGTCTATAGGCTGGATGTAGTCCACAGGCCACCAGTTTGCTTCCTCCGATGGGAAATTAATGCCTGAGTCTTAACTACAACTCTCAGCCCACCCTTCCTCAGGTACACATCTAGAGCAGATTACAGAAAGGAGAGGACTCTTTTTCCACTTGGTTTGCTATCCTATCCTCTATTTAAATCACGTAATACTTTATTCCCCAGCCTCTAAGATGCCACCACATTTTTTAAATCCAGCAATTCAAAAGTTTTCAGGGAACTTGACTCTAGTTATAAATGGGTCCATTCCCTCTTCACTGTCCTAATTAGTCTCACAATCTTTGCTTTGATAAGAAGAGAAAATAAAACACGAAAAATAACCTCTCAAATATACCCTCTTTTGGCTTTTCCTCTCCCCACTATGGGCACTTAATAAATGTTGACTTCAAGAGAGCACATCTAGATCCTCCTTGAAAAGGGTGTCCACAAGCAGTCTGTCTCTTGGGGAAAGCACAGGGAAATTACACAGCAGGAGTGGGGAGTAAGAAGCATCACAGAGCATGAGGCCTGAAGATACTTCAGCAGGCCATCTCTCCAGCCTCCTGCCTCCAGGCACCTTGGATATTATCCTTATTTTGTAGGAGAGACATCTGCAGAGAACACAAAGGACCTTATACACTAATTCAAGCTTCCTGCCTTTATGGACTGTTCCTCATTTCTTTCTTATCCAGTGAGCTCTTGGCGGCTTAGGATGATTTTGTATCCCCTCTGAACTGCAGTGTGCTATAGAATACCTAATGTCTCGTTCTGGCCTCGGATGGTCGGCGGGGTTGGTATGCTGACTTCATTTTTTCTCATTTGGTTATTGTTGGGAAGGAGATCGAAACTGCAATACCAATACATACTCATAAAGTCGAGAAAGGCAAAAAAGGACGACAGCGCCCTATATTAGAAAGCAATTCTGAGAAGCAATAATCCTTGGGGCAAGAATTTTATTCTTGTGTTACTACGCCAGGGTGAATTTTTAATTTAGATTCTTTCTGAATCCTACTGCATACTATTAATCCTGCTCTGTCCTGTTTTGCATTCTTGTTAGTTCTCCCGAATGACAGGTGGGGTTGTATGTCTTTGCAGGAAGAGAAGGAGAAGGTGCAAGCACAGAAGGAGGAAGTTCTTAGCCACATGAATGACGTGCTAGAGAATGAGCTCCAGTGTATTATTTGCTCAGAATACTTCGTTGAGGTAATGATGAGCAGTGGCTCATGCCTTCTCACTCTCCCACCCCTGAATAGAGCCTCAGCTACACAGACTGCTTCTGCTTTAGGGTAACATTCTGAAGAGATTTTTCCTCCAAGAACTTACTGTAACTATTTGACTTCAAAGTGGCTGCTGGAGGTGGCCACTTCTCACTTGTCTTTGTGGTCTTCTTTACCTCCACTGGCTTTTTTCTTACTTCATTTGTTCTTGAGTTCTTTTTTTGGCAGAATCAAGTGTTTGGGACTATAATAAAGCCTTTATCTTTTTGTTGTTGAGGGAAAAACACTTTGGTTTTGAAGAACCATCTAGGGGCTGCCCCACCCTCCCACAGGTCAGAATGTCATATGTTTCCTACATTTCTGACAACTATGTGCTGTTGGGTTTTGTGGGTTTTTTTTTTTTTTGTCCTAGTGATGAGCTCCTGCAGGTTTTTTTTTTTTTACCTGCTGGGATCCATTTGATTCTGACAGAATCCAGAATTAGATGGCATTAGAAATTTGAAGTATCATACTAAAGCTACTCAATAAAGCTAGTCTTTCTTTGCTCTGAAAGGACACAGTGCTGAGAGTGGGTGTGCAGTGCAGCCTTTGAACAAGGGGGTAAATGTCATTGAGATATGATCACGGGATTCAGTGGCCAAATGGAACATTTTTCAGGGACTCTGAGGCTCCTTATGAAAATGAAACATCACGCCTAGGATTTCATTTGTTATCCTGTCTTCTTTTTGCATAGACTCTCTTATTTTCACAAATTCTACCATTTGTGTCCAGTTCATCTTACACAAGTGTTAAACTAAAGTTGTTAAATGATAGTGCTTTTCAGATTCATTTAAAAAGAAAACACATACACACACAGCTTCCTTTTTTTCTGGTGGCCTTTAGGGAGATTGGGTCTATTAGCCTCCTGAAAAATCTGTCCTGGATAGACCTGTTTCTTTTGCTTTAGATCTACTTTGACTTCAGATCATAATTTCCCCCATAGTTTGTAGTCATTCGATTCCCTACTTTGGAGAAACTCAGTTAGTACTGTTTCGACGTGACTTATGCACCGTAATAGAAGACGACAAGGAAAGGGGTTGGAATAGGTGATGAGTTAGCCAACCTGGAGCGTCTGCATGACATGTAAATGACAAATAACTTGATCTTTGTTTGGTTTACAGCATGTGCTGACCTTTCCTGCTGGTCCCCTTTTAAAATCAGTGTTGGGTTAGAGACTTTGTTTTAGTCAGCAGGTTTTTAGTCCTGTTTATGAGAATTTTGTCTCATTCTTTATTTTTACTTTTTTTCTTCTTTTTTGTATGTCTCATTCTTTACTGAGAATGTTTCCTAGTTGGCCTTCTGGCTTCCACTTGGCATTTGGAAAATAATACAAAGTTTGTGTTATTTCCCCTTGCTTTCCCAAAAGCAAGAAAGAAAACTTTTTAGCTCCAGAAAAAGTTGTATTTTAGGAGATGTACAAAAACAAGAGTAACGAAGAGTATGGTGTATGTTTTGAAAAGTGATAAGGACCTTCCTTGGCAGAAAGCTGACCATTGGGGTTGCTCAGGAGCACCTCAGATACGGGCCTTTTTCTGCTTTCTCTCTTCTCATAGGCTTATTGATATTACTTAAGGCGCTGTCAGTTGAACCCATTACATTTTTTCCTATTTTGTTTTTAGATTCTTTTCCCCTAGTTCTTTTATATATACTTTTTAAAGCTTATTTTGAGTAGAAATAAGGGCCTCCTACCATTCTGTATACTGAGTATTCACTGTGTGAATTAAAATCAAGGTTCTAATTCACCATTAGGACATACATCTGTTTTTCCTGAGAGAATTAGTGATGTATGTGTATCAGACATGCACATGTTTTCTAGTCCTGCTTAAGTCCAGTGGCATTTATTTGCAGGATAGCTAAGCTACGTTGGCAGTGTGAATTGAGTTGGTGGAACAAAATAAGACAAATCAGCCTACCTGGAGCCTGAGTTTATGAGCTTAACTTTGAGAGAGAAAACAAATAATCTAACATGAAACTTAAAATTTACAGTTCCTAGGAATGATTCTGATACCTTTTGTAAGGCCTCTAGATGAAGTTATGATTAAATTTCCATTTCGTCTTGAGAATTAACTCCTTTCCTAACTCTGAGATCACAGTGGCCCTGGGGGAGTGAGCATCACAGTTCTGATTTGTGTGTTCACATTTCCGTTACAGGCTGTCACCTTGAACTGTGCCCATAGTTTCTGCTCCTACTGTATCAATGAGTGGATGAAAAGGAAAGTAGAATGCCCCATTTGTCGGAAGGACATCAAGTCCAAAACCCGCTCCCTGGTTCTGGACAATTGCATTAGTAAGATGGTAGACAATCTGAACTCAGAAGCGAAAGAACGACGAATTGTCCTCATCAGGGAACGAAAAGGTGAGTATGAAAAGAGGTGAGTCCCCTCAACAGACTTAAAGAGTTTTTTGGATCCAGAAGAGTCAGGTAAACAGTTCTTGAGCTTAAGAAGGAGGTGGAAGTAATAGGGGAAAGTAAAGGAAGCTAAAGGTAATAAACATGTAAGAAACAGTTGAGGCAGAATGGAATATTTGAGCAGCAGGGAATGGGGAGGCTTAGGTGTTTGTGTCTTAGTTATGGGATAAGAAAAGATGGGATTAGAAAAACACACGGGTGGACAGCTTACAGTGTTAGTCACTAGATGGGGCTGTCGTTCAAGACAGTTTAGTTGCTGTCTGTTGCTCTCGGTAGGTTGCAGAAATCTTGGGCTGGGTGCACAATAAATTATAAATAGGATGTGTACAAGTCAAAGATTCACAACTTGGAAAATGCCAAAACATATGAAGAAAACATATATAGGTTCTATCTGTAAGAGTCACAGCTTAACTACACAAATAGGGCATAACGTTAAGCCAAAAAGAGATTAATTTAATCCTACTCTATTAACTTTACTAGTACTAGTTTGACTCAGTCGTGTCCAACTCTTTGTGACCCCATGGACTGTAGCTCACCAGGCTCCTCCCTCCATGGGAGTCTCTGGGCAAGAATACTGGAGTGGGTTGCCATTTCCTTCTCTAGGGAATCTTCCCGACCCAGGGATCGAACCCTGGTCTCCTGTATTGCAGGCAGATGCTTTAACCTCTGAGCCACCAGGGAAGCATGTTAACTTTGGGTGTCCTAATATAACCTCTGAGCCACGAGGGAAGCACGTTAATTTTGGGTGTCCTAATAAACAGGTTTCCCAGAGAGAGTTTGAATAAAGAGATTAGGGAAGTGGGGGTGGGTGGGTGAGTTTCCTCAAGGAACCATGCTCCCATAGAGAGTATCTCCTCCTCTAACACAATGATCTCATCACACTTGGGGCCTGCTCTGTTGAGGATTGCAGAGCCATTCTGCTTGAGACTTAAATGTCCTTGTGGCAAAAGAATGTGTCCTGGGCAAAGCACAAGGAAACTAGTGGATCAGAAGAATTGGTTATTAGGCAGGGATGAGAGTTCAGAGGAGGAGGGTAGATCTGATTATCATGTTCAGTCTCTTAAGAAATCCTGTACAGCTCTACCCTCTGGGAAAGCTCAGAGCCAGAGTACTGAGAGGTCAATCGGTTGCACATAAAGGGCCAATCAGAGAAGACAAATCAAAAGCTTACTGCCCTTCCAGGTGTTTCCCACCACCTGGCCATCGGGAAGCCATGTTCATGTATGTATTTGGATGTACCCTTTTCTGAGTTAAGAGAAGCCAAAGGCTTAAATGCCACACTGCTAAGAACAGGATCTTCTGTCTATTGCTTTCTTTCTCTTAGCCCTTCAGCAAATATCAGCCTCTTTGAATCAGGCCAGAAATCTGATGTTGACTTGTAAGCAGCTGTAGTATGGAATTGGCCCTTGGTTGGTGAGCCATTGCAGGGGCAGCAGACCGATCACAGGGTAGGTGTTGAGCCTGTTTTGCCCAAGGAAGACATTCTGACCCCTGGGAGGGTAGGGCAGCTCTCAGGTGGTTCTTTGAAATCAAAGTATTTTCTGCCTTTTTGACAATTATGTGCTATTGGACTTAATTGTGCCCAGTTTTGAGTCCCCATAGGTGGTGGTGGTTTTTTTTAACCTCTGAGGAGCCACTTGATTCTGGAAGAATCCATTGTTGTTTCTCTCCACCTCTCATCAGTCCTTAACCATTTATAGGAACATTACACAAGGCACTGGAATAAAGAGATAAGGTATTATCTCAGCTCTCACAATCTGTGGAGGAGACAGAAAAGCAAGTAGGTAGTGTGCAAATTCCATAGTAGGGTGCTGAAAAACTGCAGAGGAGAGGACATTCGATTTGACCTGGATGGGTTGGAGGTATGGAAACAAGCTTCACAGAAGTGACATTTGAACTGAGTTCTAAAGGCTCTAGGGATGATGCTTTCCGAGCAGAGGAATCAGCACAAGCACAGAGGCGTGAGAAGCAGTGAGCTGTTTGTTCCTCTCACGGCCTCGCTTGGTGGCCCAAACAGGACATGATGTCTGCCTGGTGCCAGAGGAGCATGAAGACAGCCAAGGCTTGGGAGGTGTCTGCTGAGGTGTTATGAATGCCTTCTGTTTTCTTCTCCCTTTCTGAGAGGAATGCTGACCTGGGAACCCAGATTTGACCAAGCCTGTTGCTGGGTCTGTATGTGGGTGGGGATACCCATGTACTTTCTTTTTTTGGTTTTTGGAGGTTATTGTTTTTATTTTTTTCTTTGAAGTAAAATTGATCTACCTAGTGACTTGATATTTTTATACGTTACAGAATGATCACCATAATAAGTCTAGTTACCATCTGTCACTATACAAAGCAATTACAGTATTACTGATTATATTCCCTGTGCTGTACATTACATCCCTATGACTTAATTTATTTTGTAAGTGGAAGTTAATTCCCTTCCCCTGTTTCACCCATTCCGCTATCACTCTCCACATTCCCGCTATCACAAACCACCAGATTGTTCTTTGTAGACTGCATTTATAAGTCTGTTTCTGTTTTATTATGTTTGTTCATTTGTTTTTTTAGATTCCAGATTTAAGTAAAATCGTATGGAATTTCCCTTTCTCTCTGATTTATTAACAGAGTACCTTCTAGGTTCATCCATGTTGTTGCAAATGGGAAGATATTCTTTTTTATGGCTGAGTTGTAGCCCCTTGTGTGTGTGTGTGTATGTATTTATGTATGTATTATTTTCTTTATTCATCTGTTCATGGGCACCTAAATTCTTTCTGTTTCGTAGCTGTTGTCACTAATGCTGCAGTGAACATTGGGGGTGCATATGTCTTTCTGAGTTGATGTTTTCATTCTCTTTGGATAAATACTCAGAAGTGGAATTGTTGGGTTTTATGGTAGCTCTATTTTTAATTTTCTGAGGAACCTCAGTATTGTTCTCCATAGTGGTTGTACCAGTTTACATTCCCACCAACAGTGAAGGAGGGTTCCTTTCTCTCCACACGCCCATATAGACTTTCTTCACCCAGCCCACTGACTAGGTTTCTTCTCAAAAGTCCAAGCATGGTAGATGCATGCAGCTATTGGAAAGAGAAAGAAGGACCCTGTGTCCTAAATTCATCTGACACCCCTCACGCAGAGTTAATACTGCAAGGTGGATAATATCAGACCCCTCTTCTCTCTCCAAAGGCTAAAGCAGGTACCTTTTTGGTGACACTGGGAGCTGACGAAGTAAACCGAGTCGGCCTCCGTGATGCATGCACTGGCTGCAAGCAGCTCTGGCAGCAGTCTCGGCTTCTGCAGTTATCGCAGCAAGTGCAGCTTTGAGGTTTTCTCCAGAGACAGACAGAGGTGCTGAGGCTTGATTTAGGGAAATAGGTGCCAGAGCCATCAGCAGCTTCAGTGGGCTGCAGTGTGGAGTTCAGAGGAAATTCTCAGTTCAGATACCAACCTTCTTTGCCAATTGAAAACCGGTTTAATCCCCAGTGCATGGGAATTTTTAAAGGACCAAATGTAGGATCTGGAAACTAGAATTGGCAGGCCTGTAACTGTCACCGTTCTGACACTGGCAGGGCCGTTTTCCTCCTGGGTAGGGGAGCGCTTATCACAAGTTTGGAGAAGAGGGTCTGCCTGTCTGATTTCACCAAGAGCAGTGCTACTCCAGGCTTGCCTGGCTGGTTGGTATCTTCAAGGCCCATATCCCCACGGGAGAGTAATGCCTCATGATTGATTAGCCATAGATCCTCAGTAAAGTCTGTGAGGCCAGATTATCCAGAAGAGGGGAGGAGGAGAGTGTTAGGGTGCCAGATCCTGTGTTGGAGAAAGGGTGCCCTGGAGCTGGGGCAGATAATGAATGTTAAGTACATGTCGCATGAGTAATTGCAGCCCTCTGGGATGTTGACATGAGGTTTTTCTGAAGGAAAGACATTTTGCGACATGAGCTGGGGAAGTGCTGGAGCTGAGTCTTCTGTCAGTTGCCCCCCCTTCCCCTTTTGTTCTTTTCTCATTAAGTGTTGGCTGGTTGACATGAGTGTTAACATTCTCACTTTAAGCTTTCACTTGGAGTTTCTATGGGTTGTGCTCAAAAAAGAAAAAAGCAAATTATCTAGAATAAAATCTTGCCAGTCCTTTAGAACAGGGATTTTCAGTCCAGAGACTTTTTCAAATTGCAGTTCCCAGCTCCCTTAGTAGTGTAATATGAAAGTAAGGCTGCTAGTGGGAGTTGTCCATGGCCTTTTGGGGGTGTTGAGGTGGGGAGAAAGGTTTATGGACCGCAGCTTTCCTGAATCTGTGAGAGAGATGTCCCTCCAGAGATTGGTGGTCTCTAGGAAGATTGGCCCAGGTGAGATCACATAGCCTGTGGCTCTTGCCGGCTTCCTATAGACTAGGAGGAGGGTGATCCAGACACAGGACAGGAGAAACTCTGTCTCTGAAGAGAGCACCTGGCAGGCTTTCCCTGGCTATTACCCATCATCACCTGTTGAAAGACAGAGCCCATAAAGGACTGTGTAGGGAATGACAGCAGTAACAGTGTCTGCCAAGTTGACCTCATCCAGAGAGAATACTTGTTAGCAAGATGTTTTATATTTTTTTTGACTCTACCGTGTGGGTTGCAGATGAGATCTTATTTCCCCTGACTAGAAATTGAACCTGGTGCCTGCGCCAGTGGAATTTCGGAGTCCTAACCACTGGACCGCTAGAGGATTCCCAGCAAGTACCCAGTCCTGCACGAAGAACCTAGAAGGTCACGTGCATGAAGTCAGCATGCCCACCTGGTATAAGGACAGTGCTTGTCTAAGATAAAGTGGCTCTCGGCAAGATTGGCATGGGCTCGGGGCAGGTGTCCACATACGTGCACTCATGTAGTTTAAAATGCTGGACTCTTAAAAATTTATCCTTTGCAAAATTACCATGGATTTATCCTTTGCAAAATTATCATGGGATCAAAAATTAGCAGATTTGTTAATAGAAACTTAAAAAAAAAATTCTCCATCACCACCCTCTCATTTTTGCCCCTCCCTTTTTCCTTCCCTTCTCTTTTGTCACTTATTATTGTTCCTTGCCTTGTCCCTTGATGGATGTCTCCTGCACAACCTTTATTATTCCCTTATATATAAATGTAATAACCCTTTCAATCTGCTTTCCAAAGCATTCTACACCTTAATCTCAAAGAAAGTCTTGAGATTGCCTTTGGTGTAAGCCAAGATCCCTGCTTCTCTGGGATCAAGGAAGCAGAAGCTAATGGAAGACACTAGAAGCCAATGAATAGCCCCTCCCACCCCCTCCCTCTCTGGGCAGACTTTGAAGTTGCACCTCTCCCTGCTTGTTGCTGTATATGTATTTTCTTCTTTCTTCCAAAAGGTATTAACTGAAGACCAGCTTTGTGCCTGGCACTCTTCTAGGTATGAGGAATAGAAGGAGAAGTGAAAATCTAATTATTTAGATGCGATTTGTGCTTTCTCGCTAATAAAGCAAGAAAGGGGCCAGGAGTGATGGGAAGAGTGTTGGCAGTTCTTGATAGAGTAGTCAGGATAGTCACTGAGGAGAAGGTGGTATTTGGGTGAAGTTCTAAAGGCGGTGGCCATGCTGCTGTCTGGGGAAAGGGTTTTGGAGGAACAGCATAGAGGCGATGTACCAGGAGTGGAATGAGCGATGGGGAGGAGAACCGGAGGTGAGGTCAGAAGGTTGGGCAGAGGGCAAGCCGAGTAGGGATTTATAGGCCTTTGGAAGGACTTGAACTTTTACTCTGGAAGAAGAGATGGGTGGGCTGTAAGCAGAGTTATGTGATCTCATATCTGTGTCTTGATTCACTATGGCTGCTGTGTGGGGAAAGGCCTGAGGAGGGCAGCAGGGAGGCCAGGGAGGGAAATGCAGGCCCCTCCTCTATTTCTCTTTCTCTCTCTCTTTTCTCTCCAAAGGAAAGAGATTGCTCTGAAGACAGTGCTCCAGGGACGCTGACAGACTGCCAGGTACTGGGAACTTAAGATGGTCTGGAAGATTCTCTTGGACGGTCTTGGGTGGCTCTGAGAGCATGGGATGGAGCCACTGGGACAGACTGAGTTAGGAAACCCTCCATCACGAGCCTCTGCCTGGGCCGTCCCTGCTGCCACCATTGTCTGAAGCCCCGACTGCTTCAGGGTACTTGATAGACTCTGTTCACTACATGTTGTATGGGTTATATATTTCTGTTGTACTTTTTAAACTTGTTGTTGTTATTGTTTGGGTACCTCAGAAGCACCTCTGTTGACATTTGTTTGGGACAAATTGGGTATTACCCCTATTGCTGCCCCTGAAGGCACAGGCAGCCTCTATTTGAGAGGATGGCATACCTCTTCTTTGTGAAAACAAGATGTCATTTCCTGAAAATAAAATGTAAAACCGATCAGTTGCTCAGCTGGGCTTTGGTGTATTTATCTTCCTTTCCTTCCAGCTCCAGACAGTCTCACAAGTAAACACTGGCAGCTCATAAATCGCAACCAAAAAAGTCACTGTATCAGATGATATACTCAAGTGAATGTCTGCCTCAGAAGCCAAGCCCAAGATTGTGACCGCAGCATCTGGCTCTGTTAAGCCCCTGACTGGTGTGTCTCCTTTTCATTTCAGAGATGAGTCACCACTTCCTGGTTTTGGGATGGAGTGAATTCCCTTCTTTCAGCTGGAGTTCCGAAGTATCTGTTTTACCTAATGTCAGAAAACACAGGCATGATTGAGAAACTGATATGCCTTTTTTTTTTTTTTTTTAAGCCATTTCTCTTTTGCTGCTTTCCTGTTTTAAACAAAACTAGTTTGATGTTTGGGAAACAGAAGCATAGGAAAACCTGTGGTATCCTTGGTTACCAGTGATGAGAAGGAAGGAAAACACAGGAAGCTGCAGAGTAGTTATTTAAAACAAGGAGCTCCAGTAGGAAACTGGTTGTGCATTATGTCATTCAGTGATTTGTTTCCAGATGGAAAGGTATTTTCCTCTCCATTTTTACTGCCTGCCTATAGAACCTTTCTTTGCAGTCCTTTTTTTGTATTGCAGGTATTTCGTAGTGGTGGTAGCTTTTCTGTTATTGAATCTTCCGTATATTGGGATTCCGGTGCCCCAAGTCTTCACTTTCATCTGTCTCAACAGGATGACTGATTGAAACACTGGTGCTGTCAAGGAAGAATAAGTTAAATGTAGAAAATAATACTTCAAAAACTATCATATTATAAAGCAGTCATCCTCCCAATAAATAAAAATAAATTAAAAAAATTTTAAAACCTTAAAAAAAATAGCCATTATAACCAAATCAAAGAACTCTGGAGAAATAGAAGGAAGAGTACTACCATCTTGATGTAAGTCTCCTATTTATCTCCTGTCCGTGTGTTTTGTTTACACATTGCATGGGATATAAATATTTCTAGAATTGTACAGATAAATACTTTTTGTAGAAAGGAAAGGTACTTTTATCAGAAAAGCTGACAATCTGGGGAGATGGTAGACTCATGTCCAGAGACCAACTCCAAAAATTCTGGTTAGCTATGACAGCTTATTTGTTTTTGTCTTTTATTTTTATTTTTTAATTGAAGTACAATTGATAAGTGTTGTTACTTTGCAATGAAGCGAAATGAAGTGAAGTCACTCAGTTGTGTCCAACTCTTTGCAACCCCATGGACTGTAGCCTACCAGGTTCCTCCACCCATGGGATTTTCCAGGCAAGAATACTGGAGTGGGTTGCCATTTCCTTCAGTTATATATACTTTCTGTTTGTAATATTCTTTTCCATTATATTTTATCATTGAATACAGTTCTCTGTGCTGTACAGTAGGACCTTGTTGTTTATCCGTTCTCTATATTATAGCTTCCATCTACTAACCCCAGCCTCTTGCCCAGCACCTCCCCGAGTCCCTTTCCCCTTGGCAACCATAAGTTTGTTTTCTGTGTCCAGAATCTGCTTTGTAGATAGTTTTGTTCATGTCATATTTTAGATTCCACCTTTAAGTGATAGCATATGGGATTTGTCTTTCTTTTTCTGACCTACTTCAGTTAGTATGATTGAAGTACATCTGCTTGCATCCATGTTGCTGCAGATGGCATTATTTCATTCTTTTTTTATGACTGAGGAGTATGCCATTGTATATATGTATCACATCTTTATCAATTCATCTGTCAGTGGATAATTATTTTCCATATCTTGGCTATTGTGAGTAGTGCTGCTATGAATATAAGAGGTGCAGGTATCTTTTTGAATTAGAGTTTTGTCTGGATATATGCCCAGGAGTGGGATTGCTGGATCATACAGTAATTCTATTTTTAGTTTTCTGAGGACCCTCAACACATTTTTCTATAGTAGCTGTACCAACTTACATTCCCACCAACAGTGCAGGAGGTTTCCTTTTTCTGCACATCTTCTCTTGCATGTTATTTGTAGAGTTTTTAATGGTGACCATTCTGACTTTGGTGTGAGGTGGTACTTCATTGTAATTTTGATTTGCCTTTCTCCAATAATTAGCAATGTTGAACATCTTGTCATGTACCTGTTGGCCATTTGTACTTTTTCTTTGGAGAAACGTCTAGGTCTTCTGTCCATTTTTTGTTTGGAGGTTTTTGTGTTGAATTGTGTAAGCTGTATATTTTGAAAGTTAACTCCTTACTGCAGATGGTGATTGCAGCATGAAATTAAAAGATGCTTACTCCTGGGAAGAAAAGTTATGACCAACGTAGATAGCATATTCAAAAGCAGAGACATTACTTTGCCGACTAAGGTCTGTCTAGTCAAGGCTATGGTTTTTCCTGTGGTCATGTATGGATGTGAGAGTTGGACTGTGAAGAAGGCTGAGCGCCTAAGAATTGATGCTTTTGATCTGTGGTGTTGGAGAAGACTCTTGAGAGTCCCTTGGATTGCAAGGAGATCCAACCAGTCCTTCCTAAAGGAGATCAGCCCTGGGATTTCTTTGGAAAGAATGATGCTAAAGCTGAAATTCCAGTACTTTGGCCACCTGATGGGAAGAGTTGACTCATTGGAAAAGACTCTGATGCTGGGAGGGACTGGGGGCAAGAGGAAAAGGGGACGACAGAGGATGAGATGGCTGGATGGCATCACAGACTCGGTGGACGTGAGTCTGAGTGAACTCTGGGAGTTGGTGATGAACAGGGAGGCCTGGCGTGCGCAGTTCATGGGGTCGCAAAGAGTCGAACACGACTGAGCGACTGAACTGAACTCCTTACTGGTTGCATCATTTTTATTTCTGTTGCCTTGGGAGACTGACATAAGAAAACATTGGTACAATTTATGTCAGAGAATGTTTTGCCTGTGATCTCTTCTGGGTGTTTAATGGTGTTATAAAGGTGAAAGTGAAGTCACTCAGTCGTGTCCAACTCTTTGTGACCCCATGAACTGTAGCCTACCAGGCTCCCCCATCCATGGGATTTTCCAGGTAAGAGTACTGGAGTGGGTTGCCATTGCCTTCTCTAGGGGATCTTCCCAACTCAGGGCTCGAACCCAGGTCTCCTGCATTGTAGATAGACCTTTACCCTCTGAGCCATCAGAGAAGTCCTTAATGGTGTTATGTCTTATGTTTAAGTCTTTAAGCCCATTTTGAGTTTACTTTTGTGTATAGTAAGAGGGTATGTTCTAACTTCATTCAGTTTACATGTGGGTCTCCAACTTTATTGACACCACTTGCTGAAAAGACTTTTTCCTCTTGTATATTCTCACCTCCTTTGTCAAAGATTGATTGATTGTAGGTGTGTGTGTTTATTTTTGGGCTCTCGGTTCTGTCCCATTGAGCCTCACATGTCTGTTTTTTTGTGCAGATACCACACCGTTTTAATTTATTGTAGTATTGTCTGAAGTTGAGAAGGTTATGCCTCCTGCTTGCTTCTTTTTCTTCAAGATTGCTTTGGCAATTCTGGGTCTTTTACGGCTTCATATAAATTTTAGGATTATTTGTTTTAGTTCTGTGAAAAATGTTATGGGTAATTTGATAAAGATTGCATTAAATTTATAGATTGATTTGGGTAGTATGGCCATTTTAACAATGTTAATTCTTCCAATCCAAGAGTATGGGATATCTTTCCATTTCTTTGAGTCATCTTCAGTTTCCTTTGTTAATGTTTTATAGTTCTCAGTGTAGAAGTCTTTCACCTCCTTGGTCAGGTTTATTACTAAGTATTTTATTTTTTGGAGTGTGACAGGTATTTTTTTTTTCTTACATCACCTTTGTGATAGTTCATTGGTAGTGTAAAGAAATGCAGCCGATTTCTGTGTTAATCTTGTTTCCTACCTTACTAAATTCATTGATAAGTTCTGGTAATTTTCTATGGAGTCATTAGGGTTTTCTATGTATAGAATCATGCCGGGCTTCCCTGGTAGTCCAGTGGTTAAGAATTCATGTCACAATGCCAAGGACACCAGTTTGATTCCTGGTCCGGGAAGATCCTTGGGTGCCTTGGAACAACTAAGCCTGTGCTCCAGAACTACTGAGCCTGCGCTCTTGAGCCCATGCTCTGCAACAAGAGAAGCCACCACAGCTGAAGAGTAACCTCTCTTTTGCTGCAACTAGAGAAAGCCCACATGCAGCAACAGCGACCCCGTGCAGCCAAAAATCAATCAATCAATCAATCAATGTAAAAAAAAATCATGTCATCTGCATATAATCATCTGGTAATAGGGTCACATGTTTTGAAATCAGAAGGTACAAAAGGACCTAGGGTGAAAAGCCCATCACCTTTGTCCCCCAGTGACACTTGCCTGCACAGAGGTGATGAGTGGTGCTGGTTCCTCGTCTATTCTTCCAGAGATGTTCTCTGTCTATACAAGCAAAAACATCTATGTAGGCCTTCTTTCCCTTCTTTTCCACAAATGGTAACAAACTGTGCACTGCTTTGTACCTTGCTGTTTTCAATTACATCCTGATGATTGGTCCATGTCAGAACGTACGGAATCTCCTCTTTCTGTGTTACAGCTGCCTATTACTCTGTTATGTGTTTGCACCATAAATTTGTTTTTCTAGTTTTTCTCTTTTTAAATCTAAGTTGCTTTAAACCCTTTACTCTTTCTTCATACGACTCTCAAAGACCTATTAAATATATCTCAGAATATATACTTTAACTAAAACAAACAAAAAATAATGGCAATAAAAATGACATAGACCCCATAAAGTGGTATATGAAGAATGAAAAAAAGGAAATCTGGAAATTTCACCTAGTGGGAGTTCTTTATTAGGAGTTGCAGTCTTTAAAAAAAAAAAAAATTATGGATGTAGCTTTTTCTAAATGTTAGTAATGGTCTAGTAAATCTGGTTCCATAGTAATCTGACTACTTCGTCTGCAGTTCCAATAATCTACATTGAAATAAGAACAGAATCTATTAGGCTCCCAATTCCACCAAACCCTACAGTACAAAACTTCAGTAAAACTAAGGCAGAGTATCCAAGGTAAAATCAATCTGCTCCCAACCAACCAAGAAAAAGATATCACTTGGTATGAATAGCCATTTACATTTTGACAAGATCCAGGCTTGAGAAAGTCAATTTCATTTCTAGTGAGATTTGTGTCATTGCCACTAAAATCCTTATAATTTATGTTGCATGGTATATAATTGTGTTGAGTGACTACAAGTGAGCTGTATAGTTAAAAATAGAGTTAACTGGTTCTTGCATAGTCAAGTGATTACCATGCTGGAGAGTTCCATGGACAGAGGTACAGTCCAGGGGTTCACAAAGAATTGTACACGACTGAGTGACAACACTTCCACTTTTTGTTTTTACCATGCTGGGGACAGGTAGCTTCCCTCTTTTTACTCTGTTTTAAAACAGTGCTGCAGGGAACACCCTTGATAAGATCCTCAAAGGAGACAGATCTCAACTCAAGAGCCTAAAGGCTGTCTGCAGAGACTGATTTCACAGAATGATCCTTCTCTTCTCTTCTTTGGCTGTTGGACACTGTGACTTGCAACCTCTCCTTCTAAAACACATGTTTCAAGGGTGCACACAGGTTCAGAAAGTGAGTTCTTAAATAAAAAAAGACTTTAAAAACTTGGGTTTGAATCCCAGTCCTGCTATTTGTAACTGTGTGACCTTGGGCAAGTTACTCAACCTCTCTGAGCCTCAGTTTCTTCATATCTAAAATACCCTGATCTGTTACTGTGAAGTCTAAATATTCCAATTATTGCACTGCTCAGAAACAAACTTAAATGTTCCATTATTAAAGGACACAAACCAAAAATTAACCCAGACTTTTGCATCATTTTTCTCAGCCACAATATGTTCTTTTCCTGATATGAAACACCATCTCCATTTTGCTTGCCTAGGAAGATATGTGGTAACTTTTCTGCCTTACAGCACCAAACCACAGTATAGCTGAACCCCACCAGTGTGCATTCTGGCTCTAATTAAAGGCATGTTCTCTGCAACAGGGCTCTGAGAAACTGGGTAAAGAGGGTTTGTTTCAGATTCTGGCTTTATTAAGCAGATGAATGCAGCCAGCAAGCTCTGTGAAGCGCTTTGCAGTGAGTGGCAGGTGTCCTGTATCCATCTGATTATGTTAACCTAGAAAGGGCTCGCTCTACCTCTAGGCAGTCTTCATACCAGCAATCAGACTCTGCCGGGGCGGGGGACTTTGCCCTTTGTGGGTTGGATAGCTGGATACCTGTCATCTGATTTTCTGATTGGAAACTGCTGTTTTTGTAGAAGGACCTAAATCCCCTCGTTATCTCCAGCCCTTCTCTCACTACTTTCTGCTCTGTGAACAACCATCCAGGCAGTCACCACAGCTCCAGAAGCGCCTGGGATGGGCACCTCTCTCCAACTGCTTGTTTGGCTTTTTATAGCCTGACTCTGTGTGGAATCTCCTCACTTCCTATCTGAAGATAAATCAGGCGTGCCCTAGGTTTGTCTGTCTCAACAACTCATTCCCCTAGGCTTCTAAAAAAAAGTCTGCAATTTATTTTGACAAAGGAAGGAATGTCTAACTTGCACTGTGGTCCTAACCTAAGAAGAATCTCTAAGATGGTTAAAATCCTAGTATTGCTGTCTCTTATCCAGAAAAGCAGTCTTGTTAACAGGTGCAGGGCCTGATCTGAGCAGAATGCTGCCGCTGGTAACTGGAGGCCAAGCGCTTGTTCTTCTGAACACCAGAAACCTTCCCAGCTGGTCAACTCTTTTAACTGTTTCCATCAATGGGGGTTGAAGCAGTAGGAGCTACTGAGGAGAAGATGGGACCTTGTGTTGATGAAAAGTAATGAACTGTCTTGTTTATCTGATTCTTTCATTTTAGATGAGCCTATGAATCCTGCACAATAAATACACAGATGCTGGAATTCCTTTGTCTGCAGCATCCCCAAACAGTGTGCCCACCAGGGGTTACCCAAGCTCATCAATTTAATCTCTAAGCAGTATTTTCAGGTTGTTGCTTTACCAGAGTCTAATCTGGATCCCACGTCAAGTCCAATTTCCAGACCCACTCTCCCTGCTGCCCGTCTTCCCCAGGACCTGTGAATACTCGAATCTCAAGTGACTTCTCAGTCATCTAGTCGCTTATTGAATTCTGGATGTCTCCAATTCAGCAATAGTTGTTGGATGCCATTTTTTACTAGGTCCTGCTCTAGGTGTTTATGCCCCAAACAAAAGAAAAAAAGCCACTGTAAGCTACATTCTAGTAAAGAGTCAAAGATCGAAAGCTTCCCACAAAGGTTTTATCAGATCCTCTGGAAGTGGTTTAGCAGTGCTGCCTGCCTAAAAGCCAGCATAGTGGGTGTGCCTTCATCCACACATTTCTAGAGATGGGATTTTGGATAAGGGGGTCTTGTGGCAGTGAAGAGGGGTTGAAGTGATGGAGCTTGGATTCAAGCCTGGTTAGGGTGGAAAATGAAGACAGGAGGGAGGTGATAATTAGACTACAGATGAGTCCAGGGCCTGCGGGAGGTGCCACAGGATCAAAGAACAGTATCTGAAAGAGAGAGCTGGGAGTTGGAGAACTGATGTGTGGATTTAGTATTTAAAGACTGGAATAGTTCTACAACCAAGCAATCATGTTCTTATCTCAAAATAAAATCATGGGGCTTTGCTTCATGAACACTCTCCTTCATGAAAGTAACCTCATTTGTTTTAATTATATACGTGTGTTAGTCACTCAGTCGTGTCCAACTCTTTGTGACTCCATGGACTGTAGCCCACCAGGCTCCTCTGTCCATGGAATTTCCCAGGCAAGAATACGGGAGTGGGTTACCATCCCTTCTTCAGAGAATCTTCCCGACCCAGGGATCGTACCTGGATCTCTCACATTGCAGGCAGGTTCTTTACTATCTGAGCCACCAGGGAAGCCCCTTTAATTATACAGATCATATGTATTTTATTAATATAATTATTGTTTTATTTATACAATAAATTTATTTAATAACCTAATTTATATATATTTCTATGTTATGTGTTGATACATTGTTCTTATGGCTATATTCTTACATATTCTTTTGAAGATAGCATATTTTAAAATAATATGTAAGAGCTTCATTTTTGAGGATATATTTTTACTTCTTTATCACCCACTTTGTTTTCCACCTTAATCTCCAGCTGCAACAGTCGAAACAAATTAAGCATTATTTTAAGATGCTGTTACAAAAATCTTTGGTTCCTGTCCTTTTCTTGCATCTATCTCACCTACGTTTGTCTTTTTTGACTATTCATCACCCAGACTACTTTCATATTAATAACGAATTCCCTTCCTTATGAAGCAAAGCCCCCACTTCCCCACAAAGAAGCTGAAAGTACTTGCTTTCCCAGAACTCCTTGTGGCTAGAGCTACATACATAACAAGGATGCCTTAATTTGGCACTCTCAACCTGTGAACTGGGACCAGCAGAATCCTGTTCTGAGAGAGAGGTGGCTGATAAGTAATTTCTAGAAGCAGCTGCGACCGTGGCGCTTGCAGGATGGTCCCTGGTCGAGGGTATCTGCCATGTAAGCTCTGGTGTGTGTGCCAGATGCTGGGGGCAGTACTGACTATAGAACCACCAAACCGGTTCTGTAGTATGATTTCGGGTGTTACTACTAGCCGTGTAGTTGCTAAACCTCTTTCTGATATATCCTTTTAATCCTTTCAGTGTATTCTTTTTCTAATTACTGTACCCAGAAGTCATTTCTGTTGCATACACCTGAGTCAGAAGACTGACACAGCCTGGTCCAGCCTTGCCTTAGTCCTGTGAGCTGGCCTGTATCCTTCCAAAACATTTTCTTTTGGTTTGAGTTGGCTGCATCAGGTTCTATTACTTGAGTAGGTGGCAGATGTGATGGGGAAGAGTCTGAGCTTCGCGTCTACCTTTTACTTGCCCTGGGACCGCTAGCCAGTTACCCAACTTCTGTGGGTCTCAGGTATTGTTGTTCAGTCACTTAGTTGTGTCTGACTCTTTGCGACCCCATGGACTGCAGCATGCCAGGCCTCCCCGTCCATCACCAACTCCCGGAGCCTGCTCAGACTGATGCCTGTTGAGTTGGTGATGCTATCTAACCATCTCATCCTCTGCTGCCCCCTTCTCCTCTTGCCTTCAATCTTTCCCAGCATCAGGGTCTTTTCAAATGAGTCAGCTCTTTGCATCAGGTGGCCAAAGTACTGGAGCTTCAGCTTCAGCATCTGTCCTTCCAGTGAATATTCAGGGTTGATTTCTTTTAGAATTGACTGGTTTGATCTCCTTGTTGGCCAAGGGACTCCCAAGAGTCTTCTCTAATACCACAGTTCTAAAGCATCAATTCTTTGGCATTCAGCCTTCTTTATTGTCCATCTCTCACATCCATACATGACCACTGGAAAAACCATAGCAATGACTATGATGTCTCTGCTGTGTGATTGTCTCTGCTTTTTAATACGCTAAGTTTGTCATAGCTTTTCTTACAAGGAGCAAGCATCTTTTAATTTCACAGTTGCAGGGACCATCTGCAGTGATTTGGGAGCCCAAGAAAATAAGATCTGTCACTGTTTCCATTGTTTCCCTATCTATTTGCCATGAAGTGATGGGACCGGATGCCATGATCTTAGCTTTTTGAATGCTGAGTTTTAAGCCATCTTTTTCACTCTCCTGTTTCACCTTCATCAGGAGGCTCTTTAGTTCCTCTTCACTTTCTGCCATAGGTGGTGTGTCATCTACGTATCTGAAGTTACTGATATATCTCCCAGCAATCTTGATTCCAGTTTGAGCTTCAACCAGCCCAGCATTTCCCGTGAGATACTCCTCTGCATAGAAGTTAAATAAGCAGGGTGATAATATACAGCCTTGACGTACTCTTTTCCCAATTTGCAACCAGTCCGTTGTTCCTTGTCCGAATCTAACTGTTGCTTCTTGACCTGAATACAGGTTTCTCAGGAGGCAGGTAAGGTGATCTGGTATTCCCATCTCTTTAAGAATTTTCCACAGTCTGTTGTGATCCACACAGTTAAAGGCTTAGCATAGTCAATGAAGTGGAAGTCTCAGTTACTAGCTCTAAAAGATAAGAGGACACTTCCTTCTGACTTGCTCTGGTTATAGGATTTGGGTGACCTCTCCCTCAAAGGTCTGTGCTGAGTATGAGGGACAGCGTGAACTGCTCATTGTTGATGCCACCCCTACCCGCTGCCCATGGAAGGTTCTCTCTCACTGTCTTGTCTTTTAAATTTTATCGTGGCTGTGCTGGGTCTCTGTTGTGGAGCACAGGCTTTCACTGGTTGCAGCATGCAGTCTCTAGCGTGATCAGGCTCAGGAGCTGTGGGTCACAGGCCTCGTTGCCCCCTGGCATGTGGGATCTTAATTTCCTGACCAAGGATGGACCCCCATGTCCCCGACATTGAAAGGTGGATTCTTAACCACTGGACCACCAGGGAGGTCCCTGGAAACTTCTATTTTAAGTTCATAACATTCTAAAGCAAATAGATTTATCACCTCTTCTCTTCATTCGTCGTCTTCCCTTCAAAAACACTGGGTGAGACTGGGACAGTGGACATTCTGGAAGTTAAAGGAGGTGTGAGACTAAGGGGAATGGAAGGAACTTCCTAAAAGCTCAGGGAGGAGAGATAGATGTGTCCTTAACGTTATCCTCTTGCAGATGGCTTCTTACAAGGAGCTTCCTCAGCCGACATACTTCGCATCTTAAGTGCCAGGTCCTGGGACAGAATGCACCATGCTCAGCCCTTCCTCTTCTCTTCTCAAAATCCTTTGATAAGCTTTCTAAATAAGTGCCTAGTCTTTGCTCTTTTCTGTTCTAATCCATGCCCCATACCTTATCCCAAGGTGGCTTTCTAAAGTATACATGAGGTCATGTCTTGGCCCTGTGTATCTTCTTGAGTCATGGGCAAATGAATTACATTTTCCAAGCCTCAGTTTTCTCATCTATAAAATGAGGATAGTAATACCTATATCATGGGGGTTTTTGTGAAGACTAAATGAAATGGTAAGTATGTAGCCTGGAGCATAATGCCTGGAACACAGCAAGAGTTCCTGTGTTAGCTATTGCTATTACTACCGTTATTGCCTTGGGTACACAGCTGTCTGGTCCAGTGGTTGTGAGTGCTTGCCAGGGAGTCAGAGACAGCTGGCTCTTTCTTTACTATTCATATGAGCTTGGGCAAGTCAGGTTACTTCTCCTCATTTCCTTTCCATGAAATGAGGATAATAAAAATCCTTCCACTCAGGGTTTCTGTAAAGATGAAATGAGACAGTATATGCATTTTAGAATTAGGTTAGACTAATAGAGGGCCCTAAACAAGCCATTACCCCTACCCCCATAAAAGCTGAAGGGAGGCTCAGTTGTTACTAAGGACTCAAGTTCTTCCTATCTCTGTCCTTCACCATCCTTGGGGGCTGCCTAGTAGCCCATAACAGCAAAAGTTTTAAGACTTCCTGGAATTTCCTCCCAACAACTTCTAATTACACATCATTGTCCAGCATGTAGTATAAAGTCACATCTAGCTTCAAGGGAAATGAGAATTAAAGTTTTTTAGCTGGACAAATTGCTGCTCAGAATAGGGTTCCTCAGAGTAGGGTTCCTCAAGTCATTCTGCCAACAACTATACAAATGAGCTTGGAGGTAGATCTTCCAGCCCAGTCAAGCTTTCAGATGGCGAATGGCTTGACTTCAACCTCATGAGAAACCAGTATTACTGAGCTAAGTTGCTCCTAGATGCCTCACCCTCAGAAATGGTGTGAGATTCTGTTGTTCTAAGCTACTAAACATTGGGGCAATTTGTTATGCAGCAATCAATAACTAATACAGTAGACAACAAGCCACAGAATATTAGATTATCTTTGTCACCAATAGAAACCATAGCTGTGTAAATATATTTAAGTTGCTGTAGATATTTTAAAATATTATTGCTACTCATCCTTCCTTTAGAATTACAGTATTATTAGATTTACTATTAGATAATACACAATTTCCTTTAGGATTCATTTAATCCTAAAGGAAATCAACCTTGAATATTTACGGAAGGACTGATGCTGAAGCTTTAGCTCCAATACTTTGGCCACTTGATGCTGTTTCATTGGAAAAATACCCTAATGCTGGGAAAGACTGAAGGCAGGAGGAAAAGGGGGGCAACAGAGGATGAGATGGTTGGATGGCATCACCTACTCAATGGACATGAGTTTGAGCAAGCTCCAGGAGATGGTAAAAGACATGGAAGTCTGGCATGTTGCAGTTTATGGCATCAGAAAGAATTGGACACAACTTAGCGACTGAACAACGACAACAACACGTGGCTATGGTCTTGCATTTTTGTGTTATGTAGTAGGCCAGCTACTGGGCAACTCTGGACCTAGGGATCAATGTGTTTCTCACACTGATAACTCTGATATCTTTGTTGCTTCTGAGAAATTTCTATCAAAAATTATTTTTGATCAAATAAGACCAACCAGAGGAAGTAAGTTATTTCCATTGTTGGTTCAGATTTTGCAAACCAGGCAGTCCAAATGAGAATTCTTAACAGCTTGACCTTTGGTAATGTGAGCAAGTGTGCAGTCAGGAAGTGTGTTGTTTTCAAACCTGTCTAATGGTTGAAGTAACTGTTACTGGATATCATTTAAGATAATTTAGTAGTGTTGACACAATATAGGCCATGTATGAGTTGCACAGTCTGCAAGTAGCACAGGCACTTTTGTTTTGCACTGTAAACTCTCTTTGTACATTGTCTGTGTTTTGAAGTAAACATATAAACAAACACATAGTATTTGTACAGGCTGTATTTGCATATTAATTTTCCTTAGAAAATACTGAGAGGTCTTTCGTTTGTTTGTTTGGCCTAGCTGTGTGGCTTGTGGGATCTTAGTTCTCTGACCATGGATCAAACCAATGCCCCCTGTAGTGGAAGCTCAGAGTCCTAACCACTGGACCACCAAGGAATTTCCCTGAGCATTTAAGAAAACGGGAGGCAAGATATTCAGGTATGGCCAAGTGAAGAGATCAGCATCTTGTTCACCCCAAAAGAAACTGGGACAAAAACAATAGTTGACATAAAGAAAAAATGACAAAACACCCGTTTCATTTCCCCAGAAATGAAACATACATCATATAAACATACAAAATCACACAACAATCTGAGAAGCATTTATGCTTGAAAAACTGCTGATGAACTTCAGGTGAGGATAGTGGGAATCTGTGATTTTCTGGCCTGAGGCTGCTCCATCACTGTCTCCCTCAGTTATCTGATACAGAGGTTCTAAATCTTAAGACAGTCAGGACCAATACCTTCTCTGCTCTGGTTAGTGGGGACAGAGGATAGTGATCAAAAACATCCAACAGTGTTGTTGATGAAGGGACAGTCTCAGAGGTAGCAGTGAGGAGGGCCAGCAGCTCTACCAGCTTAAGGCTGTAGTCTTGGTTGGGGCAAGCTTCCAGGATAAAGCTGCATGCGTGCACAGAGATAAGAGAGGGCCCGATCAGCTACACACTCCTGGCCAACCCTGAGGTTGTGTATGTGCAGAGGAGATACAAAAGGGCATAACAGTAAGTAAAAGCTGGATAAGAGTGAAAATGGTGGCCTAAACTATGAATACATTCCCCCCCATACACGGATCTGTCAGTAGAGGACAGAAGATTGTTTAGTGGCTTGTGGTGGTTGGACACAAGCTTTGTTTGATCAGTGACTAGTCACTCAGTTATGAAGTACATGAGGCAAGTACTTCAGGAAGACAGAAATGAAATAACTAAAAAATGACAGAAGTTGTAGCTATATTCTGCTGGAGAGACAGATTTCATGGATTTAGCCCAGACAAGTTACTAATCAGAGAAACAATAAACAGATAAACAAACAGAAATAACAGTAACCTGCAGGGGGGAATTAGAATTCAGACTTGCTACAAGATATTATCTAAAATGTCCAATTTACAACAAGAACAGCAACAACAAATTATAAGACACACAAAGAAATGGAAATGCATGACCCATACTTGGAAAAAAACAGTTAATATAAATTGACTCTGACTATTGATACTGAATTTAGCAGACAGAGACTTCAAAGAGGCTGTTATAAGGATGTTCAAAGAACTAAAGGAAATTGTAATAAAGAATTCAAAGAAATTATGATCACAATGAATCAATAATAGAGATTCTCAATAAGGAGATAGAAATAATAAGAACACAAGGATATTCTGGAGCTGAAGAATACAGTAACAGCCCAAAATAATCTATAAAACCAATGCAATCCCTATCCAAATGCCAACAACATTAATTTTTGTTTGCAGAAACAAAAATCCATCCTAAAATTCATATGGAATCTCTAGCAATCAAAATGGTATGGTGCTGGCATAAACACAGACATATCAACCAATGGAATGGAATAGAGCAGTGGTTTGACACAAGGGATGAGTTTCATAAAAAACATTTTTTCCATGGAATGAGGGGAGATATAGTTCAGGCGGTAATGTGAACTATGGGGAGTGGCAGATGAAGTTTTGTTCACTCGCCTGCCCCTCACCTCCTGCTGTGTGGTCCTGTTCCTAACAGACTTCGAATCGGTACTAGTCTGTGGCCCAGGGATTGGGGACCCCTGCAATACAGAGCCCAGAAATAAACCCATATAGTCAGGTGACTTAAAAAAAAAATTTTTTTTTAAATTATTGGCTGCATTACACAGCATGTGGGATCTTAGTTTCCTGACTAGGGATTGAACCCCTGTCCTCCAAAGTGGAAGCATGGAGTCTTAACCATTGGATCACCAGGGAAGTCTCCATGGTCAAATGATTGTAAATGATTTTTGACAAAGACGCAAGGACCTCAACGGGAAAAGGACAGTCTTCTGAACAAGTGGTGTTGGAAGGCTTCCCTGGTGGTCCAGAGATTAAGAATCTACCTTGCAATGCAAGGGAGACCAATTTGATCCCTGGTCCGGGAAGATCCCACATGCCATGGGGCAACTAAGCCTGTGTGCCACAACTACTGAGCCTGTGCTCTCAAGCAAGGAGCCGCATATACTGATCCTACGTCCTACAACTACTGAAGCCCATGCAGCTAGAGTCCACGCTCCACTGAGAGAAGCCACTGCAATGAGAAGCCCACACATGTACCTGGAGAGTAGCCCCCACTTGCCACAACCAGAGAAAGCCCATGTGCAGCAACAAAGACTCACCACAGCCAAAAAATAAAATAAATCTTAAGAAAAGAAACAAGTGGTGTTGGCAAAACTGAATATCCATATGCAAGAAAAGGAGGTTGGACCTTTACATCACCTACAACAATGGACTCAAAAGTGATTCAAGACCTAAGTGTAAGAGTGAAACTATAAAACTCTTAAAATATTACAATATAGGAGAGAAACTTCATGCCATTATACCTGGCAATAATTATGTGGATATGATGTCAAAAATGCAGGCAACAAAAGAGAAAATAGATAAATTGGACTTCATCACAATTAAAAACTTTAGCTTTTTTACAATGGATTTGCTGCCAGAATACAGGTGTCATGAAAACCACCGTTAAACCTAAGCCGAAACGGGAAAGGAAAAGACCCATATCAACATCGTTGTCAAGATTCAGGAAATTCCACCACGACTGGCCATCTGATCCACAAATGTGGCGAAATCGACAAGAGAACAGTTGAAAAGTTCAAGAAGGAGGCTCCCGAGATGGGAAAGGGCTCCTTCAAACATGCCTGGGTCTTGGACAAACTGAAAGCTGAACGTGAGCGTGGTTTCACCACTGATATCTCCCTGTGGAAATTTGAGACCAGCAAGTACTATGTTACCATCACTGATGCCCCAGGACACAGAGACTTCTTCAAAAACATGATTACAGGCACATCCCAGGCTGACTGTGCTGTCCTGATTGTTGCTGCTGGTGTTGGTGAATTTGAAGCCTGTATCTCCAAGAACGGGCAGACCCATGAGCATGCCCTTCTGGCTTACACTCTGGGTGTGAAACAACTAATTGTTGGAGTTAACAAAATGGATTCCACTGAGCCAACCTACAGCCAGAAGAGATACGAGGAAATCATTAAGGAAGTCAGCACCTCCTACATTAAGAAAATTGGCTACAACCCCAACACAGTAGCATTTGTGCCATTTTCTAGATGGAATGGTGACAACGTGCTGGAGCCAAGCACTAACCTGCCATGGTTCAAGGGATGGAAAGTCACCCGAAAGGACGGCAGTGCCAGTGGAACCACCCTGCTTGAAGCTCTGGATTGCATCCTGCCACCAACTCACCCAACTGACAGACCCTTGCGTTTGTCCCTCCAGGATGTCTACAAAATTGGTAGTATTGGGACTGTCCCTGTGGGTCGTGTGGAGACTGGTGTTCTCAAACCTGGCATGGTGGTCACCTTTGCTCCAGTCAGTGTGGCAACTGAAGTGAAGTCTGTAGAAATGCACCATGAAGCATTGAGTGAAGCCCTTCCTGGGGACAATGTGGGCTTCAATGTCAAGAACGTGTCTGTCAAAGATGTTCGTCGTGGCAATGTAGCTGGTGACAGCAGAAATGACCCACCAATGGAAGCAGCCGGCTTCACAGCTTGGATGATTATTTTGAACCATCCAGGCCAGATCAGTGCAGGATATTCACCTGTGCTGGATGGTTGCACAGCTCACATCGCTTGCAAGTTTGCTGGGTTGAACAAGATTAATCATCGTTCTGGGAGAAAGCTGGAAGATGGCCCTAAATTCTTGAAATCTGCTGATGCTGCCGTCGTTGATATGGTTCCTGGCAAGCCCATGTGTGTCGAGAGCTTCTCTGACTATCCTCCCCTGGGCCATTTTGCTGTGTGTGATATGAGACAGACAGTCGCTATGGGTGTCAAAGCAGTGGACAAGAAGGCAGCTGGAGCTGGCAAGGTCACCAAGTCTGCCCAGAAAGCTCAGAAGGCTATATGAATACTATCCCCAATACCTGCCACCCCAGACTTAATCAGCGGTGGAAGAACGGTCTCAGAACTGTTTGTTTCAATTGGCCATTTAAGTTTAATAGTGAAAGACCAGTTAATGACAACAAGGCATTGTAAAACCTTCAGAAGGAAAAGAGAATGTTTTTGTGTACCCTATGTTTTGTGTGTGGCAGTTTAAGTTATTAGTTTTTAAAATCAGTACTTTTTAATAAAAACAACTTGACCAAAAATCTGTTACAAAATTTGAGACCCATTAAAAAAAGTTCAGTGAGAAACCTGTGTCTTCTTTTGGTCAACATTGTAACTCCCTATAGTACTACTTTGGTAAGAGTTGCTTATAATCTATTTCTGGTGAAACAATTTTTGATTTATAGGTTTGTATTTCTAGGGTGGAGCTTCAGGTTTGTTAACCTTGTGTTGAGAACTCATCTGTTTTAATCACATCTTAAGCATTGGTACAACACTTTCTAGGTTAGGACAGATGAGCAAAGAGTAACTATGTTTTATATGTAAGCTAGTTTGTCAGGTCAGATTCTATGGTATAAGAGCTCCCATTGCATATAAAATTTTGTATGGTTACATAAATAATGAGTAAATCTATGTCATTTAGTTTCCCAGTTATGAGGATGTGCATTCACATTTATCATATTAAGTAGTTAATCTAAAGTGTGAGGCTTAAACAGTATTGAATACTGCCCTGCTAGAGTTAATTGTATACAGATTCTAGGAAAAATAAAAAGATGCCAGAAGCTAAAAAAAAAAATTAAAAACTTTAATTAATCAAAGGATGAAAAAGTGGCCTGTGGAATGAGAGAAAATATTTGCAAATCATATATCTAATGAAGAATTAATATCTGGAATATATAAAGAGCTCCTATAATTCAGTAAAACCCCCAAAGACCCAAATGAATAATGGGCAAAGGACTTCAATAGGCATTTCTCCAAAGAAGATATGTAAATGACTCATAAGCACATGAAAAGATATTCAGCATCACTAATCATTGTGAGTCACTCAGTCGTGTCTTTGTTAGCCCATGCACTGTAAGCCCGCCAGGCTCCTCTGTCCATGGAATTCTCCGGGCAAGAATACTAGAGTGGTGAGCCATTCCCTTCTCCAAGGGATCTTCCCGACCAAGGGATCAAACCTGGATCTCCTGCATTGCAGGCAGATTCTTTTACTGTTTGAGCCACCAGGGAAGCCCCCAGTCATTAGGAAAATGCAACTAAAAACCATGAGATTGCAGTGTCACTTCATTATCACCCCCATTAAGATAGATATTATGAAACAATAACAACAACAAAAAACCACCCCACTAAAAATCCCCAGAAAATAACAAGTGTTGGTGGAGATGTGGAGAAATTGGAACCTTTGTGCATTGATAGTGGGGATGTAAAATGGTGCAGCTGCTATGGAAATAGTATGGCATTTTCTAAAAATATCAAGTATAGAATTAGCATATGATCCAGTAATTGCATTTCTGGATATATACCCAAGAGAACTGAAAGCAGGGACATGAGCAGATACTGGTATACCCATTTTCCAAGAAGTCTATTCATGATAACCAAAAGATAGAAGCAATGTAAGCACCCATTGATGGATTAATGAATAATCAAAGTGTGATATACATACATACATACATACATATATATATATATATAATGGAATATTATTCAGCCTTAAAAAGGAAGGAAATTCTGACACATGCTACAACATGGATGAACTTTGAAGACATTATGCTAAGCAAAGAGAGTCACAAAAGGACAATTATTGTATGATTCCACTTATATGCAATACTTAGAATAGGCAAGTTCATACAGATAGAAGTATGGTGATTTCCAAGGACAAAGGGGAGAGGAGGAATAAGGAGTTATTGTTTAATGGTAACAATTTTGGGAAGATGAAAATGTTCTAGAGATGAATAGTGGTGAAGGTTACACAACAATATGAATGTACTTAATGCCACTGAATTATATACCTTTAGAAATGGTAAATTATATGTAATATATGAGTTACCAGAAGAAGTATAATAACTAAATGAAAAATTCATTAGAGGGGCTTGGATGAGATGAGCAGATTCTAGATGGCAGGAAAAAGAATTATTGAACTTAAATATAAATTCATAGAAATTACACAACCTGAAGCTTTTTTTTAACTGAAAACAATAATCGGTAGTCAAAGACCCATGGGACAACATCCTACAGACATTAGACATACAACATATGTCTAATGGTTGTATCTAAAGGGGAGTTTAGAGAATAAGGGGCAGAACTCTTTTTTAAAATAATGGTCATAAACTTCCCAAATCTGATGAAAACATGAATCTATATATCCAAGAATGCAACAAACCTTAAGTAAGATTAATACAAAGAGATCCACTCCTAGACACATCCTAGTCTAGTGTTCAAAGGCAAAGAAAAAATCTGAAATTAGCAAGAGAAAAATGACTCCACATATAGAGAGCATTAATTAATACAACTGTTGGCTGAATCTCATCCAAAACAAGGGAGAAGACAGTGGGTTGACATATTCAGCATGCTGAATGAATAATTCTATATCCAGCAAAACTGTCCTTCAAAAATGAAATCAAAATAAAGACAATACTAGGTAAAAACAGGAAGCATTGCTATGCTCCATTATAAGATAGACTAAAGGAAATAATTTAGGCTGAAAAGAAATGATACCAGAAAATTACCCAAATCCATAGCTAAAAATGAGGAGCACCAGAATTTGTGTATACGTGGGTTAATATGAAAGACTGTATTTTTCTTTCTTTTCTTCAGTTCAGTTCAGTTCAGTTCAGTCACTCAGTCGTGTCCAACTCTTTATGACCCCATGAATCACAGCACGCCAGGCCTCCCTGTCTATCACCAACTCCCGGAGTTCACTCAGACTCATGTCCATCGAGTCCGTGATGCCATCCAGCCATCTCATCCTCGGTCATCCCCTTCTCCTCCTGCCCCCAATCCCTCCCAGCATCAGAGTCTTTTCCAATGAGTCAACTCTTCGCATGAGGTGGCCAAAGTACTGGAGTTTCAGCCTTAGCATCATTCCTTCCAAAGAAATCCCAGGGGTGATCTCCTTCAGAATGGACTGGTTGGATCTCCAACCACAAGATGATAACACTGTATTACCATGTGATATATATGATAAAAACTTTGTAAGAAAATTGTGAATGATATAAAAAATAAGAACTAATATTTCTAGGAAGGGACAGTAAACTCTTCAACACAGTGTACAACAATTACAGTTTCGCAACTACTAAAGCCCTCATGCCCTAGAGCCTATGCTCCTCAACAAGAATTATTGTTGTTGTTCACTCAGTCATGTCCGACTTTTGCTACCCCATGGACTGCAGCACGCCAGGTTTCCCTGTCCTTCACCATCTTCTGGAGTTGAAACCGCCATAATGAGAAGCCAGTGCACCGCAACTAGAGAAAGCCTGTACACAGCAATGAAGACCCAGCCAAAAATAAATATTTAATTTAAAAAAATAGGGGCAGCCAAGAAACCACCTTGGTCAAGATTAAAGGACTAGAGAAGTTTATCAAGATTAGGAAATGACTACGTGAGATTGTTGCTGTTCACTGGCTCAGTCTTGCCCTACTCTGTGACCCCATGGACTGCAGCACACCAGGCTCCCCTGTTCTTCACCATCTCCAGGAGCTTGCTCAAACTCATGTCCATTGATTTGGTGATGCCATCCAACCATCTCATCCTCTGTTATCCCCTTCTCCTCCTGCCTTCCATTTTCCNGACCCCATGGACTGCAGCACACCAGGCTCCCCTGTTCTTCACCATCTCCAGGAGCTTGCTCAAACTCATGTCCATTGATTTGGTGATGCCATCCAACCATCTCATCCTCTGTTATCCCCTTCTCCTCCTGCCTTCCATTTTCCCCAGCATCAGGGTCTTTTCCAATGAGTTGGCTCTTCACATCAGGTGGCCGAAGTATTGGAGCTTCAGCTCCAGCATCAGTCCTTCCAGTGAATATTCAGGGTTGATTTCCTTTAGGATTGACTGGTTTGATCTCCTTGCAGTCCAAGGGACTCTCTTAGAGGGACCAGAGAAGCTTATCAAGATTAGGAAATGGCCACCTGAGATTAATAAGGCTACCAGGCTCCTCCATCCATAGGGTTGTAGATTGAGACTGTAAACCCTGCTCACACCCTAATCTTGTCACAGACCCCACCTCTGAACCACTGTTATAAAACCCTTCATCATATCCTCTGGGGTTGAGACATAGCAGAAGCCTCCCTTACCTGGCAAAGCAATGAAGTTACCCTTTCCTACTTTGTCTAAAACTCTGTCTCCGGGATTTGATTCAGGACCAGTGATAGAGAGACCAAGCTTTCAGTAACAAAACCCTCTGACACTAGCAAGTAGGTCTGGTTCAGTCTCCTGTGGGGTCACTGCTCCTTTCCCCGGGGTCCTGGTGTGCACAGGAGTTTGTGTGTGCCCTCCAAGAGTGGTGTCTCTGTTTCTCCCAGTCCTGTGGAAGTCTTGTAATCAAATCCCACTGACCTTCAAAGTCACATCCTCTGGGGATTCCTACTCCTCCTACCATCTCACTACGTCTTCTTTGTTTTTGGAAGTGCGATATCTCCTTTGATGGGTTCCAGTGTCTTCCTCTTGATGGTTGTTCAGCAGTTGTGATTTCAGTGCTCCCATGAGAAGAGCTGGGTATGTGTCCTTCTTCTCTGCCATCTTGAACCAATCTCTCAATTTTTGAGCTTCTGCAATTCATGGGGTCGCAAAGAGTCGGACATGACTGAGCGACTGAACTGAACTGAATTGCTATGATCTGTGTCTGAGGATTAAAAGTCATTAACGGTGATGAAACCAGATAAAGTGTAAAACTTGCCATCTTCTACAACTTACTATACATATTTCTTGAATATCATTTTACTTAACACACAAATTACTTGTTTATCTATAGGTTCATAAAAGCAACTTATTTAAAAACCATACAAAAATCCTTACAAAAATGTCACTTGGAGCATTAAAATAAATAACAATAGTAATGTATAATGATCTAATGCTATTATAACCACATACATATATACATGCATTCATTAGGGAGAAGAAAAACTTACAATAAAATGCTGACCATTAAAGTGGAGTTAGAAAGCTACCATTTAGTAGATTACACAGTGAAAATTGATTTGGGCAGGCGTCATCCTCAAAAGCTAAAACTTGTTGGTAAATGTTTGATGAGGAACAGAACATGCAGATAGTTTCAAAATACTTGTTAATGGAAAATGAAGAAATAGTAATGTCATGGTAGAGAAACTTAGACACCCCCTTAAACAGCTGAACAGGTGGTCAACATTACTGTCACTAGTAATGGTACAGATAGACATCATGCCCCTCCCCTGCCATAAGAGGGACACAATATCATTTCTATACTATCCTTGCCAAGAGTACATGATTCCAGTTTAATCATGAGGAAACATTAGATTCCAACTTGGGTCCATCTCATGAAACAGCTTTTAAAAAACGTCAAGGTTATAAACTAGAAACTTTTAGAAACTGTTCCAGATTAAAGAAAACTAAAGAGACGTTATATAATTTGATGTATGACACTGGGTAGGTCCCTGGACCAGAAAAAAATTTCCAGCTTATTAAGATATCATTGACAAATTAAATTTCAGCTATTTAAAGTGTGCAGTGTGATGATTTATATGTACATTGTGAACAAGTTGCCCTCCCCATGAAGTTAACACATCTATCCCCTCATATTTTACCCTCTTTTTTTTGGTGAAAAAAATTTTAGTTTTACTGTTTTGGCAGATTTCAATTATACCATATAATATAGCAACTGAACTGAATTAAACTGATAGTCACCAAGTTATACATTAGATCCCTAGACCTTATTCATATTAAAAATAGCAGTTTGTGTATACTTTTACCAACCTCTCCTTATATTCCCCACCCCACACCTCCCAGCCCCTGGCAATCACTTTTCTACTCTCTGTTTCTACGAGATCGAATGCCTCCCAACCCCCAGATTCCTGATATGAGTAATACCATATAGTATTTCTCTTTCTCTATCTGGCTTATTTCACTTAGCACGATACCTTCTAGTTATACCTATGTTGCTGCAAATGACAGGATTTCTTTATCCTATTATGTAAGTAAACACCACAGTTTCTATCTTTTTTTTTTTTTTTAACTTTTAATTTTGTATTGGGGTATAGCCGATTAACAATGCTGTGATAGTTTCAGGTGAACAGCAAAAGGACTCAGCCATACATATACATGTATCCATTCTTCCCCAAACTCCCCTCCCATCCAGGCTGCTACTTAACTTTGTACAAAGTTTCATGTTCTATACAGCAGGTCTTTGTTGGTTACCCATTTTAAATATAACAGTGTGTACATGTCCATCCCGAACGCCCTAACTATCCCTTCCCCCTAGCAATGATAAGTTTGTTCTCTAATATATACCACATTTTCTTTATTCATTTATCCAAAAAAATTGTTTACTACAAAGTACATTATGGGACAATTGGTGAAATATAAATAAGATCTGGAGATTAAAATATCATGTCAGTGTTAACTTCCTGATTTTGATAATTATACTATGGTTAAGGAAGAGACTATCCTTATTCTTGTGACATAAACACTTAAGTATTTAGGGATCAAGAGGTATCATGCCTATGTAATTTACTTCAAATGGTTCATAAAAACAATGCGTTTATACTGTTTTTCAATTGTTTAGTCACTAAGTCTTGTCCAACTATCCCACTCCATGGACTGCTGCATGCCAGACTTCCCTGTCCTTCACTATCTCCCGGAGTTTGCCCAAGTTCATGTCCATTGAATCAGTGATGCCATGCAACCATCTCATCCTCTGTAACCCTCTTCTCCTTTTGCCTTCAGTCTTTCTCAGTATCAGGGTCTTTTCCAGTCAGTTGGTTCTTTGCATCAGTGGCCAACGTATTGGAACTTCAGTTTCAGAATCAGCCCTTCCAGTGAATAGTCAGGGTTGATTTCCCTTAGGATTGACTGGTTTGATTTCCTTGTAGTCCAAGGGACTGTCACGTCTTCTCTAGCACCACAGTTTGAAAGCATCAGTTCTGTACTCAACCTTCCTTACAGTCTAACTCTCACATCTGTACATGACTACTGGAAAAATCATAGCTTTGATTATAGGGACTTTTGGCAAAGTGGTGTCTCTGCTTTTTAATATGCTGTCTAGGACACTTTCCTTTCAAGGGGCAAGTGTCTTTTAATTTCATGGCTGCAGGCACCATCAAAAGTGATTTTGGAGCCCAAGAAAATAAAATCTGCCACTGCTTCCACTTTTTCCCTTATATTTGCCATGAAGTGATGGGACCAGATACCATGATCTTAGTTTTTTTTATTGTTGAGTTTCAAGCCAGCTATTTTTCACAAAGCCAGTTTAAAATGAAATGTCAAGGAAAAGTAATTGATGATGACAGCCTTGTATTATATTGTTTACTTGAATTATCCAATGTGTTAGAACAGAAATGGTGTGTGTGCATGTGTAAAAATGAATGTGAACTGAAGTGTAATGTAAGCAAAATTGAAAGAGCATCTTACATTTTCCCAGCCTAAAAGGGCATCTAAGTAAGATGTGGCTCTCAATGTCACCAGCTTCCTCTTTTTGTATCCTGTACTCATCCCGATGCCATCAAGGAGGAATTCTTATCTTGTGAGTGCTTTTGGAAACTACAAAGGCTATCAACATTTTGAAAAGAGTAAACATTGTTTATCAAATAAAACTTTTGGGAAGAAAACTTTGTATTCCGCACAGATGGAGCCCCTGAGATGCTTGGTAAAGCATCTCATTTTACTACTTTCATAAGAAAGGAAACTCTTCACACCACTCATTGTCTTTCTACTTAGACAAGCACTGGCAAAAAAATTTTTCTAACAGCCCTCAAAAAGAGGTTTTGTCAATAGTCACAAATGCCATCAACTTTATCAGAGGCAGATCTTTGAGTCAAATGCATTGAAAATTTTTTTTGTAAAGATATGAGAGCAAAATATAAATTCCTTCTGTACCACATGTAAGTTTGCTGGTTTTCATAAAGATACACCTTCAAGCACATTTTCAAACTAAGGGCAGAAGTTTCACTTGAACAGAAAGTTTAAAAACAGACAAGGAAAAGAAAGTCCACTCTTGGGACATTATGAGAGTTTTGCTTTTCATGTATTGCTTACCTGACATATACTTTTGATCATGTGAATGAGTTAAACCTTTCAATTCAATGTTATGAGGTCAATGTTATAAATGCTTCCTAAAAAATTTAAAAAACATTTTCAGTTAAGTGATTAATAAGGAAGAAACTGGAAGATATGCTTTTTTAAGACAGAGTTGTAATATAAAATTCTGTCAAATTTCTTTGAAAAGAGAAATCTGCACATTTCTGGAACACTTTAGAAGTCTTTCAAAAGTTATTTCTATCTTATGGCTTCTAAGGTGAACCACAGATATGCAGTCCATTTCTTTCTTAAACTGAGATTAAGATGTTGATCTAATCAAAGATGAATTCATTCATCTTAGAACAAAAAACTACAATTGAAGTTTTAACTCAAACATACTGGAAGAATTCTAGAATTCCTTGAAAAAGCATTATTCTTGCCTTGATTCAAAAAATTGTTGAAAGTTTAATACCATTTGCAAAAGTAAATCTTTTAAAAAATATTTCATTTCACCAGGTGCACCAGGTCTTAGTTGCAGCATGCAGATCTTTGGTCTTCATTGCATCACACAGAAGTTTTAGTCGCAGTTTGTGAAGTCTTAGTTGTGGCTTGTGGGACCTAGTTCCCTGACCAGAAATGGAACTCAGGCCTCTTGCATTGGGAGCATGGAGTCTTAGCCAAGTGGACCACCAGGGAAGTCCTTTCCCATTTGTTTTTTAAATCTTTGGTCAGTTATCTCATTTCTTTTCCCACACTTGACCTGTTCTAGAACCCGCCCCAACATGCATGCACAACTTTTTGCTAAGATGGATTCCACCACAGAAACCTGTAGGGGGTTTGTCCACACTTACTATGGGGTGGCGCCCCCTCCCTTTTTGACCCCTAAGGAGCCTTCCTGCACATGTGCAGACAGGGAAGTCTTCCTTGATCTTAGGAGTGGTCATTTTATCTCCTTATTTCAGCACAGCTCAGCTTCTGTCCTTGGAGTGTCTGGGGAAAGGAAAGCTTCAATTTTACTCCAGTTGAAAAACACCAGCTGTCCAGCCCAGGGGCCCATCCATCTCCTACCTCAGTGCCATTCAGTGGAAAAAGAGCAGGCTTATCGGAGAACGTAAGGTCAGACTTGAATTTATGGGTGTGAAGTTGTCGCAGGCCCATTCTGACTCCATGTTGGAGGTGTTTCTTAGACTTGCTTTTCATTGCTTTTGTTATAATAATAATCTGCAAGCCCTGCTTCAGAGAATCCTGCTCCTCTGCCTGACTGTTAAAGTGCCTTTGTTCAGAGCCCCATCCACCTGTAGATGCCAAGATGTAAGAAATTAACACATCCCCTGCCTGAGGCTCGCTATTCTAGGAAATCTTTGCAAGATCAATGGCCTTTTTACTTTGTTTCCTCACCTCCCCCCATCGCTGATCTATTAAAAAAAACCTGGCAAGATAGTTATTTTGAGATATAGTCTGCCAGCTTCTCAGTCAATCAGCTCTCCGGATGAAGTTGCATTCTTTGCCTCAAGCCCTGGTCTCTGGTCATTGGCCTGTCCCGGGGCGGGCAGAGCAAGCTTGGACTCCAGTAACAAGGTGACACTGTTAGGCCCCAGAAAGGCCTATTCTCGGGAAACGTCGCTTCACAGATCACCGAGACTTGAATTCGATGCAAAAAGCAAGAGGGTTTATTGAACCGGCGCGCCGGGGTTCGACCTTCCTCGAAAGGAGCGAACCCTGACTTCAATTACAGAGCAGTTTTTATACACTAAAGCTACAAGCAGGTATAGGAGGGGCGAAGACACTCTGAACAAACTGATTGGTGGACATAGCTTGACCTTTACAGAGATAGGTCTGGAATTCATCAAGTCGAAGGAGGCTGATTGACCACCTTGCGGCGGTTAGCCAATTCTCGAAGAAATAATGCTCTAGGTAATCTTTAACAGGAGGAAACAATTACCCGGGGGGTCTCTTGTGAGGACCAGGCAACTGGACTATAGGTTATCTGATAGGGAACAGGTTTTTTCCATGAGTCATGGCTCGCCTCTTAAATCAAAACAAAGGGTTGCTAATAATTTTTAACTTCTTCCCTTCAACACCGAGGACGCTCAGCAAACTTCTGGCCCCATTGGTCTTAAGATCAGAAGAGGAGTTTGGCATGGGAAGCCATCTGGGTCCATACGGCAAGAGGCCATAGACAGCTCTCCTTTCCTCCGGATCTTACTTCAGTATCTGTAGAGGTTGCACTGTTTCTCTATGTTGGAGATAACAGTGAACAAGGTTGGGTGTGTGTGCCTTCAAACCATTTTACCCTTTACCTCTCTAAACTTGTTCTTAATCTGTAAATTTAAGAGAATAATTGATTGAGAGAGGAGCTGATGTGATGCCACTTGCCCTCTCTGTTTTCCACATTTGTTTCTCGTCCTCTAAAGCCAGAAGACGAGATCCGGTTACTCTCGCTTTTATAGCCCTTCCGCGTCGCGTCTTCTGCGCAGGCGCCCTGGGGCCCCGGGGCAGGGTAGGGGTGGGGCGGGCCCGAAGTCGAGCAGGTCTTCCCCGGGGCCAGGGCCCGCGAGGGGTGGAGGGAAGCGGGCTGTCCTGACGTCATCAGGCTGCGCGGCCCGCAGGGCGGGACCCGAGCGCGACAAGGCGGCCCGCGGACCGGGGCGGGCTAGTGGGGAAGCGAAACTGAGGGAGGAGGCGGCGGCTGTGGCAGCGGCTGGGCCAGGCCTGGTGGTGGCGGCATCGGCGGCCTGACCGCCCCCCCTCTCCGCTCCTTGGCAGGTCGCCCTCTTCCCTCAGCGTGAGTGCCGACGCGCGGCCCCGGGTGGGGGGGCGGCGAGCGGGCGGGCACGCGGGGCTCAGCATCCTCACGTCCGCCGCCGCCGCCTCGGCCCCCGCGCTGGCGGTCGTGACCCCGGCCGCCCCTTCTTTCTCCCCTCCTCCCTTATATCCCCTGTCTCTTCCCCCGCGCCCTGTCTCCAGTCCACCAGCCGCTGCTGACACACATCTCTGCGCACATATTCTTCACACACGTTGTCTACAAATGAGAAGGCTGGCCAGGAGGGACGCGAGCTCATCTCTTCCCTCTGATAACGGGTGGCGGTGCGAAACCCAGGCCTGGGGAGATGGAGAGGGGATCTGAACCCCTTCCCTGGGAGAGCAGCGAGTCGAAGCCGGCTTTCTGCCTTCCTCTTAGGAATTCCTTGCCAGGACACATTCTTTTGGATGTGTAGGTCACTTGAGCTGTGGTAGGTAGGTCGGTTGGCTGCGCGGCCTTAACCTCTCGGGCCTCAGTTCCTTGCACTGGCAAAGGAAAGAGGGTTGGATGAGGTGATTTGGAAGGTCCAGATCTTGGATGTGTAGGGGCGGAGCACCAGTACCTCCTGCCCTTCGCACACTATTTCCACTCCTTTTCCTGAATCCGTCTCAACACAGTTCTTGAGTATCCTGTGCTTCCAGCCTCCCCCAGAGGTGCTAGGAATCAGAGGGCCCTTTTTGCTTAGGTTATGGGCAACAAGTGGGACCTAATTAAACTTAAAAGCTTTTGCACAGCAAAGAAAACTATAAAAAGGTGAAAAGACAATCCTTAGAATGAGAGAAAATAATAGCAACTGAAACAGCTAACAAAGGATTACTTTCCAAAGTATACAAACAGCTTATGCAACTCAATATCAGAAAAACATCCCAATCAAAAAGTGGGCAGAAGACCTAAACAGACATTTCTCTGATAAAGACATACCGATGGCCAGCAAACACATGAAAAGATGGTCAACATCACTCATTATTAGAGAAATGCAAATCAAAACTAAAATGAGATATCACCTCTTACCAGGCAAAATGGCCATCATCAAAAANCTTTAAAGTTAAATGTAGCTTAGCCTGGTTTTGCTTTCTGTTAGTACAGCATCTCCCGTTCTTCCTTCTTCCTCAGGATAGCTCCTGCCTGTGCCTAGTTAAAAGGCTGCCTCCTTAACAAGGAGGAGATTGTGTGTTGGATTGGCTGGTTCATCCTTGAGCTGGAGAGAAGTGAAACGTGATTCATGTTTGAATCATGAGGGATCAGTGATATCTTTGGATTTCAGCACTGCTGCCCTGACCCATCTGTTCCCCTGCTTTTGTGCCCCTGCAGCTACCCTTCCCCAAGCAGTTGCAGGCGAGCTGAGCACCCACCTGTTTGTTCTTATTTTTGAGTACTTTCTCTTTTCTGAGTCCTCTTACAGCCACTCTGCTTTCACCTACTCTTGTTTTTCAGTTTAATCACTCCTTGAGGAATGATTTCAGGAATCTCATTATAACTTCATTCCATCTCATTTCCCCCCCTCATGTTTGCTTCTCATGCTTACCCATGGGCATGGATGATGGTGACATGGTGCCTCCCCTCGTTCCATTCTCGTTTTTGTGGAGGCGGGGTCTTGTTCTTAAAATTGCTGTTTTTGTACCTGAGTCCTATGATATGATAAGTCTGGTCCTGCTAGCTTTCCCACTCTTCCATTTTTTCAGTCAAGTCAACCACTGCTTCCATTCCTTACTCCATTTAAAAACTTTCCCAATTCTCCCATGTTTTCAAACATCCTGAAGTAAACCAAAAACCAGTATTTGTATCATATTGTGTAATCTCTTAATTTTCCTGGTGAAATAATGATGGCGATGGAGTAGCGTTTCTGGGATGGTCTGTTCACTTTGAAAATATTTGTTGATATTCATTAGGTTTCATGATTAATTTCCAGTGTACCTTATCATCACACGTGTCCGTTGTTGCATCAAAACTATATAACAGCAAGTACCTAAGGCCTTTTTTTTCCTTGTGGCTTGTGGAGTTGATCCATGACTTTTTAGTATTTGACACCAGTGGCCCAGAGACCTCTGGGTCTGTGAGCACCACATTTTCCAGTAAAACTGACAGCTCTTATTGAAAACCAGAGCTTGGCTAGCCTTCCTGAGTATCATTCTGAGGAAGAAGCTGTTCAAGCACTGACACTGGGAGCTGTTTGGAGTTGCCAGCTTTCATCCCATTAATGGTTTACTCTGGAATTCCCTGCTGTGATCCTAGTGGCTCTGACCAGGGCAGCTGACTATCTGGATTTATGGTTGCAGTAACAATGAAGAGGAGAAATGATTCAGAATGCACTGCCCCTCTCAAGAAACAGAAGAAAAGAGTTGCTGAGCTTGCCCTGAGCCTCAGCTCCACATCTGATGATGAGCCTCCCTCCTCTGTCAATCATGCAGCAAAAGGTAAGCTTACCTCTGTGGTGAGAGACCACTGACCATCTGGCTGCTTGAATCCCTGATGCCTCAGTTGGGCAGAATACAGTCTACTGCCCCATGAGGAAAGTTCTACCAAGATATATCAGCTGTAAACTTTCTCTTTTGCCATTCTCCTGTTGGGAGTTGGGAATGTGTTACAACTAAAATACTGGACTTTCTACAGGTGTGCCTTAGTTCTGTGGTCCTTCAGTGAGTGGCACTCTTTTGCTGCCTTCAGCCAGGTAGACATAGTGGTGAGCCTTGAGTGCTCCTTGCTCTCAGCCGTTAATGATCCTGGGGCTCTTTCACAGGGCTGGGCTCTTTGCTGTGGTGATCTGGCTTAATTTCCCTCAGGTTTTTGCATTCTGTTTTCTCAGTTCCCTTGGCGGTTATGGTCAGAAACACCCAAAGGAATTGGAGCGCCCCTGTGTTCACTGTTTGCATTAAGCTTTAAGGATTTCACTGATCTGGTTGAAACTAGTATTTCCCTTTGCTTGTTTTCTAGGGTGACAGATGTTCACAGTTTCCGCAGGTGCTTTCTGTGAAGCTTTCTGTCTTGGAGCTTGCCTGAAATACCAAACAATTAGAAGTAGCTCTTGTTTGCATTTTCCTTGAGTTGCCAGCTGTATTAATTTCCTAACAGTACCATGAACTACGTAGCTTAAAACAACAGAAATATATTCTCCAGACTTCTGGAGGCTGGAAGCCTAAAATGAAGATTACAGCAGGGCCATGCTCCCTCCCAAGACTTTAAGAAAGAATCCTGCCTTGCCTCACTTCATTTCTGCTAGTTGCTGGTGATTCTTGGTGTTCTTGCAGCAGCGTAACTCCAGTCTTTGCCTCTATGTGTGTCTGTGTTCAGATTTCCCTCTTCTTAGGAGGATAGCGGTCATTGGATGAGGGCCCATCCTAATCCAGTATGACCTCATCTTAATTTGATTACATCTGCAGAGACCCTGTTTCCAAATGCCATGTTCCCAGTGCTGGGTGGATATGACATTTTGGACACCCAATACCCCCAGCAGTCTTGCATTTTGTATCCTCTGCTGGATCAATGGTAAATTGGAATGAAATTTGGTAACAGATTGGTGACTGAAATAGTGTAAAGCATTCCCTTGAGGGTGATAGAAAATACAGTTCATTCGCAAGAGGCTGGCTAATTGAAGGGCGGTTACTCATCAGGTGTACTGAATAGCTGGTCTAGAAGGGAGGAATTTGACAGACCTTGCAGACAGCTAATGAAGCATTTGGTGCGGCCATGATCCCTGCTAGATAAGAGACTTCTTATAACCTTCTGTGTGGGGATAGGTGAGGCTTTAAAGTTGTCACAATGGATTTTAGGGTGGGTGGGAAGGGGTTTATGTCATTGAGGTTGCTAACTTGGGAAGGCAAAAATATATTGGGTGAATTGGTTCTGGCAACTGTTGAGGAAGGGAATTTTGCTTATCGCCTAGGATTTGAGTAACTTAAAGGTAGAATCTTCAGTCTTGAGCAGGAGAAATGGCCTGCAAGGGAGAAGGGGAGTGTGTGCCTAGGGGAATACTTAGGTGGTGGAGGTATCTGGTCCTAAGCGCATCTCGGGGGACATTTGCTCGCAAGAGAATGACTCCCAGGAGACGAAGGTGTATACTTAAGACTCTTTCAAGGGAACCAGTCTAATTTAAATTTCAAGCTTTTAAAAATGTGACTGTGGAGATTATCCCCCCTCCCTCCCATTCTCCCACAAACTCCCCTTAATTCTGCCAAATGGCTTTAACCTTTTCAGAAGTAGCACCATATGACTCAGTCAGGTTTGACTGTTCCTGTTGTGTGTACAGAATGGAAATCTAGAGGTGGCCAGTACATGGTATATGTCTGGCAATAGGCCATTTGGTCCCTTTGATTGGCAGAAAAATGAAGCAGAGGCAAACATTGTTAACTTCCCCAGGTCAGCTAATTTTAGGGAGGGGCAGCTCCACAGATGGAGAAGGCAATGGCACCCCACTCCAGTACTCTTGCCTGGAGAATCCCATGGACAGAGGAGCCTGGCGTGCTGCAGTTCTTGGGGTCGTAAAGAGTTGGACACGACTGAGTGACTGAACTGAAATATTTACTGAATAGAACTGATGGAAGGCAACAGTGGTATCTTTTCTAAGAGCCTTAAAATGCTTCAGCCCTTTGACTGTGCCCACCCCTCCTGCAGTCTGCAGAGGATCGTTTCATGAAGTGCCTTGTGTCTCTGTCATCTCCGTCTGTGGTGACTTCTCTCAGGCATTCCATGGACAGTGTGCTCCAGTAGTTTTCTGTCTCCCCAGAAACTGCATATCCGCTGAGAGCTCTGTGTGGCTTTGCTGCTCAGCACACTGCATTAAAGCAGGTGCATTTCCTCTCCACCACTGCTACCTGGACACACTGTTGAATAGATGATTGAAAAATGCTCTTTAGGGAGTGCAGATAGAAAAACAAAAAATCAGTAGTTGCTGTTTCTGTCTGGCTGGGCCTTGTTTGTGCTTCCTTTGCTAGATCAGTGTGGTGACTCATTAACAGGTATATTTAGTTTAATCAGTTTGTTTATTTCGCATTATTGACAGGGTAGCTGCATTGCCAGTCTGAGACTGACATCGGACCAGACTAAAGACGAAAAGGGATGTTGTTGTCATGGCCACTGGGTCATCGTGCGTTTTGAGTATTTTAAGAGGAGTTTGAAGGCATTTTCAAGCCTAAATATACTCTTGGAAATTAAGCAAGGAGTGGCAGATGGCAGTCATTTTGTTCTTCTTGATTTGTTTGTCACGGGATAGGTTGGTCTAGACCCCGAGACGGTTTCCTTTTCTCCTCAGCTGCACATCCCCTGTGGGCTCCCAGCCCTCCCACAGCGTGTTGCTCTGGAAGTCGCTGGGCTCCTTCAATGCCTTCCCCTCCACCAGGCTTAATTCCTCCCTAAATAGGCTATTTTCCCCGAAACACCATCGTTTTCTTGTCAGCCCAGATTCATGACCTTAATCAAAAACTTCCTTTATAGGTATCTGTTTAAATTGCTCTAACGAGTTACCATTCGTCCGGCATGAAGGAGAAATCGAGTCTTTAAGCAGGAATGAGTGTGCTCCGCAGCAGTTAGGCAGGCTGCGGTGTTTGGGCCGCGCGTGGTTTGTTCCCCGCGTCTGTGTGCTGCTCACCGTGGCCTCGGTGGCCAGAGCTGCCCCTCGTGTGTTGTCGCTGTCGTTTTTAATCCTGACACGTTTGGCCTACTGTTCCATTATGAACAACTCTGTCAGCAGCTAGGAAACCTCTGATTCTTCTCTAAAATAAACCTCTTGTCTTTAAAATGATTTAAGAGTAATGATTTCTATCAGGTAGAGAAGAAATCTTAAGTGAAAACGTGGAAGAATGTCTTGGTCTCTCCGGTAGGTTTTAGAAGGGAAGCTCCTGAGGAGTAATGGGAATGCCACCCAGCTTTGGCATGTTCTTAATGAAACTCATGATTTTAATAGATCGACCTTATTATTCCTGCTAATTTATATCCTCATTATAAGATTGTCTGCTCAATATTTGCTAAATTCTTATCAGTCTTGGGAGGCTAAACTTCCTCTTTAGCTCTTGCTGCAGCAGAGACAGGTGTCTTCTTTTCATCTGAAGAGTGGCCATGGCAGTCTGTGGACATCAAGACTGTTCCAGGGCACTTGGCTTCAATGGTGTCAGGCTAAGAACAGGCTTTAAATAGCACATGAAATAGAGAAATAAGGCTTATCTGCTAATCCAGCACACTTCTCCATCTCACAAAGAAAAGCCTAGTCGGGTATTTTAGCTCCTGTCAACCTCACTCTCAGACCCTGGGGGGGACAACTGTATTCTTGGTGACACCTTGGAAAGAGGAGTGGAGTGGAAAGATCTTTGTCCCAGAGTCCGGTCCAGAAATATTGCCCCTGAGCCACCAAGGAGTTGCCCAGTGAGCCTTGCACCCAAATTTGGTTATCTTTGTCATTTTGGTCCAAAAATGTTATGAAGACAAAACAAAAGATCTCTCTCTCTCTCTGGGATCTGATGGTGGCAGGAACCCTGCCTGCCCAGAAATGGTAATCATATTGTTGATGGGTGCCCACTGATGGATCCTTAAGCAAACCTAACAGCCTGGCAGCTCCCTAGAGCTGGATCAAGGGCACATTGTCCTGTGAGAAGGATACCAGGCTTTCCTAACCTTTGTCCAGATAGACGTGTGAGTCTTCCAGATAGCTGGTGAAAGAAATAACAACTGATGTAACATGCTAACTTCTAGGCTAGTCTGGTGGCAGGATCCCTGGGCTTCCCTGAGAAACTTTAGGGCTGTGCCCAGGTCGCTGCCCGCTACTGAGCAGTACAGGTTAGAGTCAGGGAGCAACTGAAGAGAAAGACGCTGCACCTTGGGAAGCACAGCTCTTCAGCGTGTGGGAGCTCTGTTGAACTCACATCTCCTCTGCATGGGCAATGAGAGGCCCAGGCTTAGTCTTGAGCTACTCAGGTCTTTTCCCTCATATCTGCTGTCCTCTGAAGATTACTCTGGAAACAAATTCTGCACAAGACTTATTGAATGAGACTTTATTTCATCGTTTTTTTTTTTCCTTTAACCCTAATTTTGAAACTAATATATTCTTATTTCTCATGCAGAAAATGCAGAAAAGCCAAGACAGAAAATAAATATCACCATACTTCTCAGTTTCCATGGTTACTCATTGTTAATGTTCTGGGTCTGTCCTTCTGAGTAGCACTCTGTGACGTGTGCTGCGTTGGCCCGTGTAAGCACATCGGCTCCTTGTTGAGGGAATTGGAGGGTCACCTTAAGAGGATGAAGGCCAATTTGGTGACTCTCATTCAGGGATTTTCTCAGCCAACATTCCTCCTCAGAAGCCAGAATTTTGGTTTTAAGTTTATTCTAATTTTTTCACACATGCTCACCTGCTTTTCTTTTGCAGCATGTCATATATACTGAAAAACGCATGTTTATCTTAGCTGTTGGATTTTTAAGCTCTCTGGGAGTAGGATTGATACTTTTGGATAGTACTCCATTGTATACAGCATGGACAGTTTATAAAAACAGGTCCTGAACCAAAGTTGTTGTCTGATCTGTTAAACAGTATAAGGTGTCCTTTTTTGGCCTTGGTACAGGGTGCTAAAGAGTAGTCCAAGGGGGACACAGTTCTCTGTTAGGATATAGATATTCCATCTTCATGCTTAAATTTTTTGTCGAACCTTAAAAAAAATTTTTAAGACTTCATTTTATTTTCTTTGAGCGGTTTGTTTCACAACTCAATTGAAAGTAGAGAGGGACCTCCTACACCCCTGCCCCTGTGTGTACAGCCTCCTTCATTAGCAACATTTATCTCCGGAGTGCTGTATTTGTTAAAATTGATGAACCTATGCTGATACAACATTATGGTTCACTCCTGATGTTGTACACTCTGTGTGTTTGGACAAATACTAGATTGGTGCAAATGTAATTGCAGTTTTTGTATTGTTGAAATTTGCCATTTGATACTGGAATACATTCTTAATAAATGTGATACTATACATCATTTTAATGCACATTTCTCACCTTTTTTTTTTTTTCCTGCTAATGTCTTTTTACTTGCTGTTTATCTTTACTTTTTGGACTATGGAAATTATGTTAGGTGAAAAGCAAATTCGAGCTATTTTCTTGAGTTCGAAGTCATAAAGCAGTGGAGACAATTCACAACATCAACAATGCATTTGGCCTAGAAACTTCTAGTGAACGTACAATGCAGTGGTGGTTCAAGAAGTTTTGCAAAGGAGACAAGAGCCTTGAAGATGAGGATCATAGTGGCTGGCCATTGAAAATTGATAACAACCACCTGAGAACAGTCATCAGCGCTGATCCTCTTAGAACTACATAAGTTGTCAAAGAACCTAGTGTCCACCGTTCTATGGTCATTTGGTATTTGAAGCAAATTGGAAAGGTACAAAAGCTCAGTCAGTGAGTACCTCATGAGCTGACTGCAAATCAAAAAAATTGTCATTTTGAAGTGTCGTCTTCTCGTATTCTATGCAACAGCAATGAACCATTTCTTGATCAGATTGTGATGTATAATGAAAAATGGATTTTATATGACAATCAGCAATAACCAACTCAGCGGTTGGACTGAGAAGCTCTGAAGCACTTCCCAAAGCCAAACTTGCCCCCCGCCCCCCCCCAACCCTGGCCTAAAAATCTCATAGTCATTGTTTGGTGGTCTGCTGCCCATCTGATCCACTACGCTTTCTGAATCCCAGTGAAACCATTACATCTGAGAAGTATGCTCAGCAAATTGATGAGATGCACTGAAAACTGCAACACCTGCAATCAGTATTGGTCAACAGAAGGGGCCCGATGCTTCTCCATGACAACACCTGACCGTATGGCATACAACCAATGATTCAGAAGTTGAACAATTTGGGCTACCAAGTTTTGCCTCATCCACCATACCCCTTCTTCAAGCATCTCAATGACTTTTTGCAGGGAAAACGCTTCCACAACCAGTGGGAGGCAGAAAATGTTTTGCAAGAGTTTGTTGAACCCCAAAGCATGGGTTTTTATGCTATAGGAATAAACCAACTTACTTCTCATTGGCAAAAATGTGTTGACTGTGATGGTTCCTATTTTGATGAATAAAGATGTGTCTGAGCCTAGTTAATAATGGTTTTAAAATTCACAATCCAATACCATAATCACTTTTGTCCCAACCTAATATATAATGACATGTATCCTTCCCTGTATTTCTGAGGGCTGGATGTCTTACACCACATGTTTGAGGTATTGTAAGAGGGAATGTCCTAAGGAGTTGTACACTCAGTAGATGCTTAGCAAAGATGACAACTGGGTGCCAGTTCTTTAAATTCACTACAGTGAGTATCTAGTTTATTTGTTTTAATGCAAAGCCTCAGTTCAAGTGTTAGAGATAGAAGGTTAATTGTGGCACAGTCCTTGCTCCCTAGGAGTGACTGTGTCCAGTGGGGTGGCATGTGGCAACTAGCTCTCAGGCAGTGTGATGAATGCTGTGCTACTGGTGTGAATACTGGTGCTATTGGAGCTCCGTGGAAGGGAAAGTCAGGCCTGGATGCTAGGGAAGACTTCGCTCTTCTCTGAATGTCAACCCTTTGTGACTCTGTGTTCTCATAGGGAGATGGATGGATGAGTGCAGACAGCCTTTAGAATTTGAATGTAATCCTCAAGTTATGAATACCTGTATAAAGCCCATTTTGGGTATATAGAGAATTTTTTTTTTAATGGCTGTCTTTTGTGCCTTTCCTCAAATGCTTCCCACAAGCAACCAAACTTTGAGTCAACATCTCTTCTCAAGGACCTCCTTTCTTTCTTAAAAGAATTGTGCTACGTTGCTAAGTTAGGAGTTTTTTTTAACATTTATTTTAAATTTTGATAGCTAATATATTCACATGGTTCATAAATCAAAAAATATAAAAAGATAGCCACTATAAACTCTAGTGATATGAAAATAGAAATCAGGCTTCACTGTTTCCACTTGTTCCAAGTAATCATTGTGGTATTCTTTCTCTATGCCTCAACCACACATGTATTATTGGTCTTGTATATCTTGCCTTCCAAAAACTCTTTTTGTAATTATAAGAGATAAAAATTTATTCTATTTTATTCTTATTGTCATTTTTGAGAACATGAAAGTTAGGATGCCATGCTCATGGATATGGTCTTGGTCTTCTGTTATCCAGTTGACAACGTGTCTTGGTGGTCTCATCATTTTAATACATAGAGTGGAGGTTCTCAAGTTTTCTTGGTTCTTGACACTCTTAGTATTGCCTTAACTTTTTTCACTATGCTCTTAAAATACCCAAAGAAATACCTAACAGGTTTGTTAGTATTTAGGTCTAAATAGCAAGCATTTATATCCTAATAACTACCAGATGTTTTCAAGAATAATATTCATAAATTGAAGAAATTAAAAAATGTTATTCTTTAAAAATTTTTTATTGTGAGCGGCACTGGATTTTTGTTGCTGCATGCAGGTCTCTAGTTGTGACGTGTAGGAGCTACTCTTCCTTGCAATGCAAGGGCTTTTCCCTGCAGTGGCTTCTCTTGTTGCAGAGCACAGGCTCTGGGATGAAGGGGCTTAGTTTTCTGGCACCATGTAGAATTTTCTCAGATCAGAAATTGAGCCTGTGACCCCTGCATTGGCAGACAGAGTCTTATCTACTATTCCACCAAAGAAGCCCCCAGAATTTTTATTATTACATAAGCACAGTTGCCTATTAATGAGATTTGTACTCCTAAGCACTGTACAGCTTCTTTAACCTTGGGATCAGATTGAATGCTACCACTGTCATTTCCTGTTCTGCATTTCCTCCTGGCTTGGTGGTTTATACCATTTTCAGTGGGAATATGCAGAAATTGTTTACCAGATTTTTTTTTTCCTTGCTTTCTCTCTGCTCCATGGAGGATCTTCATTCCCTGATCAGGGATCGAACCCCTGCCCCCCTGCAGTGGAAGCATGGAGTCTTAACCACTGGACCACCAAAGAAGTCCCCTGTTTAACTGATCTTTGAGATAGAATTTATTTCCAAATTTGGGTGGGTTTGCCTAAGAAAGCTACCTGAATAAAATTATATTGGGTTGAGATATCTTTTTCTTTTTTTTGGCCTTGCCATGTAGCTTGCTGGGTCTTAGTTCCCTGACCAGGAATCTAAGCGACCTGGCAATGAAAGCACTGAGTCCTAACTACTAGACTACCAGGGAATTCCTTAAAATCTTCGAAGAGATTCACATATCTATCAAAGAGAAGGAAAGATGCAGTTATAGTGATTATCTAGACTGTGGCTTATTCCACCTTTGGCCAGGAGACAGGTAACCCACCACTTATAGTAGCTGCTAAGGTGGGTCTTATTTGGAGTCTTGGCAACAAAATTGCTGACAAATGATGCTAATGGCTTGACTCACTCAGGCCAGCAGCTCCCTCCTGGAGCCTTTAGTTGCAGCTCCTCTACTCTGCGCCTCAGTGCAGCTGGTTGAACCCAGGTCTTCCCTGTCTTCTCTCTCCTCCTCTTCCTTTCCTATCCCCACCTCCGCCTTCACTTCTTCCTTTCTCTTCCCCAACTTTCACTCTGTGAGCCAGCTCTTCGGGCCTGTGCTGTAGATGCCCCCCTCTCACCCACAAGTTTGAAGGACCATGAACAGAAAGCTAGGAGGTTAGACAATCACAAGCTGTTGAAGCGACCTGTTGAAAATGAAAACAGGTATCAGTGTTTTTAAAGTGATGTTCAACTAATAAACAGCAGCACAAATAATCATATTGTTAATAAATTTTTTATTTGACACTGCATTCCCAAATACATTTTTTCACTTAATCCTCAACTCTGTGAGGAGGGTATTATCATCCGAGTTTTGTAAGAGATGGGAAAGGAAGACTGATATTTTGAACTCCCATTATGTGTCAGATACCCTTAGGAACCTTCAGTGGCCTTGCCCAAGATTACACAGTTTAGAAGAGAGAGAGAATACATTTGATCTGGGTCACTTAATGAACTGTGTGTGTGCAATGCATATACCGAACACTAGTTGTATAAGTGAAACTTGAACTTTTAGAGGCTATATTGTGCCATAAACACACCAAAACATTTTCTTTTTTCTTTTCTAGCATCTGCTACAAGCCTCAGTGGGTCTGACAGTGAGACTGAAGGGAAGCAACGCAGCTTGGACTCTTTCGACGATGCATTCAAAGCAGACTCTCTTGTGGAGGGAACTTCCTCTCGCTACTCCATGTATAACAGTGTGTCCCAGAAGCTCATGGTATGTCAGCGCTTGGGTTGGGTTTCTAAAGCTCTACCAGCAGAATGAGAGGAGGGAAACTGTGTTGGTAGAAGCAGCAAAGGGAGGATGTAAGTTTTTCCTCTGCTTCCCAGCTGCTGTAGTTCAGTAGAGAGAGTGGTAACCCCTTCTTGATACATGTATCACATTTGAATCATCTGTGGGAAGTGGCTGTTCAGGCCTCCTCCTGTCTAGAGCTGGGGCAGCCATTGGTCTTCTTCAGTTCAGTTCAGTCACTCAGTTGTGTCCGACTCTTTGTGACCCCGTGAATTGCAGCACGCCAGGCCTCCCTGTTCATCACCATCTCTCGGAGTTCACTCAGACTCGCGTCCATCGANGACATGAGTCTGAGTGAACTCCAAGAGATGGTGATGAACAGGGAGGCCTGGCATGCTGCAGTTCATGGGGATGCAAAGAGTCGGACACGACTGAGCGACTGAACTGAACTGAACCCCACTTTGGGATTAAATGTATTCAAATTTCCAACCTCAGCTCTAAACCAAATTTTGTTCATATTCCTCTCCATCCTGTTCTGTCTTTTATAGTAAATTTTAACTTTTATTTGAAGGGAATAATTTTTTTAAGATGAGAAGGATGAGCAAATCACAATTATGGGGTCCTGACTGAAATTAGCTTAGCAGTAGGCCCCTGGAAGACTGAGAAAAGGAGTGCAGAGAAGATACAGTCAAGGTCAAAAGAAAGATACTTTCTTTGATGTCTGAATATATTTTATTATTTTTGTTGATATTGTTATTAATTTAAGATATTAGTAAATTAGTAATGGGTTGGGCAGTTGTTACATCCTAAGAACCCTGCAAAACCTTTTACAAACATTATTTTATTCAATAGAATAATGCAATTAGGTTAAGTACCATTATTGATTTCTTCTTATAGATAAAGAAAATTGAATTCAGAGAGGTTGAGTATCTTGTCCCAAATTCCAAGGCCAATGAGTGCTGAACAAGGATTTGAAACCATATTGCTGTGCTCCAAGGACCATGTGCTTATATAGAACATTATAATTCTCCCCAAATATCGTTATCTGTTGAATGATTGCTAAATGAGAAAAGTTTAATAATTAGCATAGGTTAATACCACTAGTGAGCAGTGGAGCCAGAATTTAGAATTTCGTTGACTCCAAAGGTCAACATCTTTATGTCCTCATTGCGCTTTGATAGGAAAATCATTTAGCATGTTTCTATGTGGTTAGAGATTTGTAACTAGTTCAAATTAAAGTACCTCCACAGATGTCATCAGAATACAAGCAATCTGTTATTACAGGAAAATATTCAGGTAAGTAAGCTAGGAAATAGAATGAAAAAGGACCATATTTCAGTAGTACAAACAAGGGACAGTCACTAATATCCTCAAGAGAGCATAAAACTTTTCTTTAAAATTGCCCAAGAGAGAAGGTATATTTTACAATTTGTAAATATCCTTGTGAGTTTACAATGGAGGATGGTAATTAATAATCAAATCTTGAAATGAAATATTTATTCCTTAAAACTATTAAACCTGCTTTTCTCTGATTCTTGTTAACTCAGTGACTGCGAGTTTTGTTTGTCCAGTAGGGTTCTCTCCAGGCCAACAACACAACTTGACAGAATATTTAATGTGTGTATGAGGTATAGAGCCATTATCAAGGAATAGTAAGATAAAAGGAAGCTATGGTTAAGTAAATGCAATGCATGGTCCTAAATTAAGTTATGGATCAAGGTAGGGATATCATAAAGGACATTAGTGGGACAAACAGAGAAAATTATATGCAGATTGTATATTAGATACTAGTACCTTGTCAGTGTTGAGTTCAGTTCAGTTCATTCGCTCAGTCATGTCCGACTCTTTGCGACCCCGTGAATCGCAGCACGCCAGGCCTCCCTGTCTATCACCAACTCGCAGAGTTCACTCAGACTCAAGTCCATCGAGTCCGTGATGCCATCCAGCCATCTCATCCTCAGTTGTCCCCTTCTCCTCCTGCCCCCAATCTCTCCCAGCATCAGAGTCTTTCCCAATGAGTCAACTCTTCACATGAAGTGGCCAAAGTACTGGAGTTTCAGCTTTAGCATCATTCCTTCCAAAGAAATCCCAGGACTGATCTCCTTCAGAATGGACTGGTTGGATCTCCTTACAGTCCAAGGGACTCTCAAGAGTCTTCTCCAACACCACAGTTCAAAAGCATCAATTCTTTGGCGCTCAGCCTTCTTCACAGTCCAACTCNTAGCATCATTCCTTCCAAAGAAATCCCAGGGCTGATCTCCTTCAGAATGGACTGGTTGGATCTCCTTGCAGTCCAAGGGACTCTCAAGAGTCTTCTCCAACACCACAGTTCAAAAGCATCAATTCTTTGGCGCTCAGCCTTCTTCACAGTCCAACTCACATCCATACATGACCACAGGAAAAACCATAGCCTTGACTAGACGGACCTTAGTCAGCAAAGTAATGTTTCTGCTCTTGAATATACTATCTAGCTTGGTCATAACTTTTCTTCCAATGACTAAGCGTCGTCTTAGTGTTAGATAAAAGATGACCAGGACACCAAAAAAGTGTCTAACAGGCTTTTAATGCCGAAGCGCTCCCGGGCGCGGTTCCCGGACCCGAAGGAGGCAGGTCTAGGAAGTCCGTGCTCAACTGTGCTGGGGAGTGGTTTATATGCGTTTGTTGCGGGGGATGGTCAGGCTAGCTCACCCAAAAAGGTAGCTTAGTGAACAGGGGTTCGGATAGGTCGCCAGGCCGAGGCATTGCCGCGGGCTGACAGGTCCTTCTACGTGGCTGGGGCGGGGCGGCTTTAGTTGGCGAAGTGTGCTGTCATTGTTCCCCGGGATCTGCCTTCCGTTAGGGACTTACCCCGCCGGTGGGAGAGAGGAGGGGTGGCCCATCATGGCCCTGGGGTCCGGCCTTACATTGTGACCCTTTTGATAGGATAAGGGGCGCCATTATCGCTTCTGGCTACTTCCTGCTGACCTGGGATGTCGCTGGGGCTGAGGGTCATGGCCGGATCCTGGTGACCTTTAGGGAGCCTCAGGGTCTCTGGACAGGAGTCCGGAGTATGCGGCCACCATCAACATCTGTCCAGTAGCCGTCTGGGTCAGCTCTCTGACCTTCCGGAGGATGATCTGAAAAATACAAGGTCCTATCGACAGGATGAGGAGCAAGGCTGCGAGGGGTCAGAGAAGCGGGAGAAGCCATTTTGCCCAAGACGACCTCCACCATCCCGAGAAATCGAAACCGACTGACTTGGCCTGTCTAAGTCTGATGCTCTCCCTCAGCTCTCAGACCTTGTTCTGAACTATCCCCGAGGCATTAACGGAAAAACAACAGTCTTCCCCTAGGAACTGACAGGTTCCCCCTTTTTCAGCTGTTAGCAGGTCTAGGGCCCTTCGATTTTGGAGAGCCACTGCTGCCAGAGAGGTTATCTGGGTTTGTAATGCTATTAGGGAATCTGCCACCTTGTCCAGGTCTTGATTGAGGTCTGCGGACAGCTTGTAGTAGAAGTGCGTGGCTGATCCCAATCCTCCCGCCCCGAATCCTAAACCTTCCCCGAGGAGCAGGGGAGCTGCAGCCAATGCCCTCTGGTGGCGGTGGGTTGGTTGGATCTGGTCTTCCATCGCCTGCGGTGTCAGAATGGTCAGTTAGGGAGTAAGGAAGACTGGGGCGCAAGGCTGAGTCCAGTTAGGTGGGAAGCATTGTAGTAAGGTGGTTTGATTACAGAGAAAGAATATCCCGGGTTTTCCACATACTGGAGGGTTTGGGGATGGAGGGTCTCATCTCAAACCATCACAGGCCACTGTGGTTAATGAGGTGTTGGCCAGAACACAAGAGGCATTGGCTGGGAGGTACAGTATCTCAGTGGTCAAGGGCCCGATTGGCCAGGTTACTTCAGTGGCATTTCGAGTGAGATTTTGGGCCTCTATGCATTTCCTGGGGATCAGTTGGGCAAGGAACGGTCGGGGTCTCAGGGGGAGACAGAGTCAACGTGAGAGGTTTGGTGAGGTTTCAGTCAGGGTCTGATAGGTGTCATTGAGGCTGGTGAAAATTTGGGATGAAAAATCTAGGGGTTTGAGCGCCTGATGAACCTGGTCTAGGAGTTTGTTGGGCTCATGGTGTGGATCAGAGGCTTCAGTTGCCAGCTTTATGAGGTCCTGTTGGACCTTATGTTGGATTTGTTCTTGCCTCTGATCTTGGGCCCCCTTCCCGTCTGTATTTCTATATTTCTGCATGATAAAACAGAGATCTTTGCCCCCAGCTTTATAGCAGTTAGAGGCTGAGCTTGATTTGGCAGTCCCACGGCTCTTGGCCATCCAATACCATTTATCCCCATGGGAGCACGGCTGGGCCGGTGAGCCATAACAGAGTCGGTGGACATAAGTGTAGACTGTGAACACAGTTCCCCAGTTTGGTGCAGCCCCGGGGCCAGGGCGTGGGTTGTCCCGCCAGTATTATCACGGCCAGGAGGAATAGTGGCAAGAGCGTGTTTAGCTATGATATTAGGAGGAGAGTGATAAAAGAGAAGTCAATTTGAGATTCTGTAAAAAGGAGGAAGGTCCCCTGTAAGTGCAGATCAGAAATTGCCTGAATGAAAGAGTCACAGTCGATGATCGGGATAGCCAGCTAAAGGTCCTGTAGTAGGGTCAAGATAAAGTCTTCAAGGCCAGCTAGGGTGAGAGACATATGGCCAGGTCGGGCTGCCCCAACGGAACAGCACCCCAGGAGTAGTGAACAGATAATAAGGTAAGCAAGGGCCAGTGAAAGTCAAAATGTGAGCAGCCAATCCAATGGCAAAAAGTAGAGCCAGAGTTGCAACTGGCAACGGCCACAGCAGATGAGACCAGACAAGCATTGGATGGGGCGTGTCAGTCACTGGTGGGAGGCAGGGGTGTCTTAGTAATGGTGATCTTGGTAGGTCCCGAGATTTTAGAGATGTAAGTCTCTAGGGGTTTGGGAGAAGGCTTGAGCCATGTGATGTGGTACCATGGTTCATGTCCCTACAGTTTGGCTGCTGTAGGGGTGGTGAGGACCACCGTGAAAGGCCCAGTCCACCGGGGCTGACGGGGTTGAGGCGTCAGCGTTTTTAGGAGGACCTGATCTCCTGGTGCCAAAGCGGGGGACAGGATTGCCTGGTTATGGTCTCTGACAGGTTGAGGGAGGACACAGCATGTTCTCTAAGTAGGGACCTCAGGAGGGTGAAATAGGGCCAGTAAGTCCCCAGAGGGGGCGTTGGGGGATCCGGAAGGTTAGTCAGCAGATACTGCCTACCGTACAGCAGTTCAGAAGGTGTCAAACCTGTCTTGGCATGAGGAGTTGTCCGTATGCACGTCAGGGCTGCTGGCAGGAGATAGACCCAGGAGAGACGAAGTTCTGCCGTTAACCTGGTCAGATGAGCCTTGAGGATGCCGTTAGCCCGTTCTACCTTGCCTGATGACTGAGGCTGTGGAATGAGGTGTGTTAAGAGTGTTGGCGACGGTATCGGCTATCTCCCGGGCAGTGGGGAATGCTTCTACCCATCCAGAAAAAGTGTCAAAACAGAACCAGCATATACCGGAAGGTCCAATGTCTAGGCATGTGAGTAAACTATCTGCCAGTCCTGTCCCGGCAGGTGTCCTCTCAACTGGTGTTTCTTGTGGCAGTTTGAGTCCTCCTTGAGGAGAGTTCTTGGCACAGATTAGGCAGCAATGATGGACTGCCTGAATGGTAGGTCGGAGATGTAACGGGGAAAAGAGAGGGCTAAGGAAGGTCAAGAGTGCGCGGGGCCCAATGTGTAAAGAGTCATGGATCTGGGTGATAATGGACATTGCCTGTTTTTCAGGTAGGACTAGTTTGTCGTGGAGCGTGATCCATCCCGAGGGGTGTTTGGAAGCGCCCTCTTGTGAGAGGAGGGCCTCCATTTTGGCCTTTGAGTTGTTAAGTGTAAGGGAGGTCCTGAGAAATAGTATAGGCAGAGGCCCCTGCTATAAGGCTATCTGTCCAGCCGCCTGGTCAGCCTTATTGTTGCCTAGGGAAACCATGTTGTGAGTTGTCTGATGTCCTTTGCAGTGTAGGATGGCTACCTGGGTGGGCTGTGAGATGGCCTCAGGAGCTTGGCGATTAGGGGGGCATTAGAGATGGATGATCCCTTGGTAGTGAGGAATCCCCTCTCTCTCCAAATAGCTGAATGTGAACGTGCAATCAAAAAGGCATATTTGGAGTCAGTATAAATGTTAACCTGTTTTCCCGTTGCCAGGTGTAAGGGTCTAGTGAGAGCTATTAGTTCTGCCTTTTGAGAGGTGGTTCCCTCCAGTAGTGAGCGAGCCTCGAGGATGTCATTGGTGGTCACAACTGCATACGCAGCAGCCCGATGATCGTTAGGGTCTCGTTTTGAACTGCCATCTACAAATAGTGTGAGGTCTGGGTTTTGTAGCGGAGTAGCAAAAAGGTTTGGGGGCGGTTGGGTAAGAGTATCCAGGACCTCTATGCATGAGTGAGGTCCTGTGTCTTTGCCTGAATGACAGGTTGGAAGCTAGGGGAGAGAAGATGGGGGTTTAGCTGGGAGCTGCGGCCCAAAGTAACCTGGGGGTTATCAAGAAAGACCAGGTGGAATTGTTGGAGCCGAGAGTCGCTAAGGTCTGACAGGAATTTGGAAGCCAGGAGGTCAGCCAGACGGTGTGGTGAGAATATAGTTAGGGGTTGATCTAGAATTAGCTTTTTTGCATCTGCGTATAGAGAAGCTGCTGCTGCCAGGGCGCGTAGGCAGGGGAACCAATCCCGGGCGGTGGGGGTCTAACTGTTTGGAGATAAATGCCACTGGCAGCATTTCAGGGCCCTCAGGCTGTATGAGGGCTCCAAAGGCTATGCCCCCCTTTTTATCAGTGTGCAGGTGATAGGGGAGGTTGGGATTGGGCAGGAAGAGCAGGGAAGAGGACAGCAAAGCTGAGCGAAGGTTGTAGAAAGCCTTCTGGGCCTCTGTTTCTGAAGAGAGCGGTCCAGTAGGGGTGTCTTGTGGCTGCGTAGAGGGGTTTAGCTAGCGAAGCATAGTTGGGGACCCAGTGCTGGAAGAATCCTGTTAACCCCCAAAAGGACAAGATTTGTTCTCCAGTGGAAGGAGGGCAGAGGTCTTGGAGAAGACTGAGTCTGTCAGTAGTTAGAGCCTTGGTTGTTGGGATAATCTTTAGACCTAGGTAAGTTACAGAGGTCTGGGTGAGTTGGGCTTTTTGTTGAGATGCTCGATATCCTTTAGAGCTAAGGAAGTTAAGAAGAGTAGTGGTATGTGTCTGAGAGAGAGCTCGTGAGGGGCTGAGCAGAAGGTCATCTGCATGCTGTAAGAGGACACCAGGGGCCAGAGGGCATGTGGCCAGATCCCAGGCCAGAGCCTGGCCAAAAAAATGGGGGCTGTCTCTAAACCCTTGGGGGAGGACTGTCCACGTTAGCTGGGAGGACTGTCGGGTTTCTGGGTCGGTCCATGTGAAAGCAAAGGGGAATTGGCAGTCTGGGTGTAAGGGAATGGTGAAAAAGGCATCTTTGAGGTCTATGACAGTAAAGTGAGTCGTACTGCTAGGGATGTCAGAAAGCAAGGTATAGGGATTGGGGACAATCGGATGAGCAGGGATTACGGCCTCGTTTATCAGTCAAAGGTCCTGGACCAATCGGTAGCCGCCAGAAGTTTTCCGCACCAGGAGAATGGGGGTATTGCAGGGCGAGGTCGTGGGGACTAGGAGGCCCTGGCCTGAGAGACGGGTTATGATTGGTTTAAGACCGCGGAGGTGAGTCTGAGAGACGGGGAATTGAGGGCGGTTTGGGAAATGGGAAGGATCACGTAGTTTAATCAGGACTTGGGTGTGATGGGTTGTTACCAGAGGGATTTCAGTGTCCCAGAGCCTGCGTCAGCCTGTTAAGAAAGGCTGCTGGGTTTTTCATCGGGGCCCTGGATTACCTCATCTAACTTAAGTAAGTTTACCGTCTTGAGAGAGGTGGTCTCCATTCCCTCCAATAGGCATTCTACCATGTACGGGATGTTGGCTCTTCCTCTCTGTCCCTCCTGATAGTCCCAGTCTGGGTCTACATCTGGAATAGCAGCTGTTCCAGGTGGCCGGGCAGGGTCTGCTGGGTTGGCTAGATGTCTCTGGTCAGCCACCACTCTTGCTGCAGCCCAAATGGCCTTTCTTTCTTCTGGGGTAGTAGTGGACCCCAGGATGACAAATACGACCTGCCAGGTGAGGGCATAAGACCAAGACAGCTGGGTAAAGTTTTTGATGTAGTTGGAGGGGCTGGCTGAATAGGAGCCTAGCCGCTGTTCGATATGGGCAAGGTCTTGGAATGAAAAGGGTATGTGGATATGGGCGAGACCCTCTGGCCCACCACCTGGCAGAGAGGAAGCAGGGGAGCTGGCGGTAGATTGGAAGCGGTCTGGGACCTTGTGTGTGAGCTGCCTGGTGAGTCAGAAAAGGGGTGGGCACGGAGGAAGAGGTGGATGTTGAGGTGGAGCCAAGAGAGCAGGGAGAGGCATAGTCACAGGAGGGCTGGGCTGTGAGGACGATGGGGGAGGAGTGGATATGGAGGAAGTTGGTGAGGGCGATAGAGGGGGAGTGGTGTAGGGCTAGGAAGGGCCATGGTTAGGAGAATTTCAGAAGGGGAACAGTGGGTATATAGGGTGGGACCAGAGCGCAACAGCCAGAAAGCCTGTACGTAGGGTACTCAGACCATTTTCCCGTCCTCCAGCAGTAATTATCTAAGTCATGGAGGATGTTAAAATTGAAAGTTCCTGTTGGCGGCCATTGTGGGCCATTATCTAAAGAATATTGAGGCCATGCCTCAGAACAGAGGAAGGTTAAGCGTTTGGAGCGAATTTCTCCAGAGATATGTAGAGTTCTGAGGTTGGCGAGTAAACAGTTTAGTTATGTGGACAAGGGTTGGTCAGCCCTGAAGGCAGCCGCCCTCATGGCAACTATGAAACGAAGGTCCTGGACCAATCGTTAGTGGGGCTGGGAGCAGTCCGGTCAGGCGTCCCAGAATGGGTCGTCAACCCAGCGAGGTGAGGAGAGGGCCACTCAGCCAAGACGGACGCCTCCGAGTTGACTGGTGCCGAGGAATAGCAGGCCTGGCCTGCAGAAGAGGGGTCCTGACGCGGCCACGATTTAAAGGGACCGGGACACCCTAGAAATATTCGCCACGGGAGCAACAACTCCCAGAACCCGACCGATAGAACTTAACCACATATCCTGCCGGACAGTTGAATGGTCCTGGAGGGTTGACGGGGTGACCTGGTCCAGCGTGGGCCAGACCCGAGAGGGCCGCAAATCCCGCTCGTTGTGGGATGGGCCCTCGCCTCGAGCCCCACGTTGGGCGCCAACTGTTAGGTAAAAAAACGACCAGGACACCAAAAGAGTGTCTAACAGGTTTTAATGGCGAAGCGCTCGCGGGCAGGGTTCCCGGACCCAAACGGAGCAGGTCGAGGAAGTCCGAGCCCTGGGGAGTGGTTTATATGCATTCGTTGCGGGGGATGGTCAGGCTAGATCCCCCAAGAAGGTACGCTTAGTGAACGGGGTTCGGTTAGTGAACAAGGGTTCAGATAGGTCGCCAGGCCAAGGCATCGTGGGCTGACCCGTCCTTCTACGTGGCTGGGGCAGGGCGGCTTTAGCTGGTGAAGTGTGTGTCATTGGTCCCTGGGATTTGGGAGGCTCCTTCCGTTAGGGACTTCACCGCCTGTGGGAAAGAGGAGGGGCGGCCCATCATGGCCCCAGGGTCCGGCCTTACACTTAGTGAGTTCTTGTGAGCAAAACTTTTGAACTGTCATGTTGGAGAAGACTCTTGAGAGTCCCTTGGACTGCAAGGAGATCCAACCAGTCCATTCTGAAGGAGATCAGCCCTGGGATTTCTTTGAAAGGAATGATGCTGAAGCTGAAACTCCAGTACTTTGGCCACCNAAAAAAAAGGGTGAGTTAGGCAAACTCAAAGTCCATATACAAGAAGCAGGTGTCTTTCTATATTCCAGCAATGAATATGTGGAAAATAAAAAATTAAACCAGTAACATTAAAACAGCACTGTTAAAAACATGAAATTAGGAATAAATCTAACAAAATATGTACAATATTTGTATGCTAAAAACTACAAAACACTGATGAAAGAAATTGATGACCTAAATGAAGAGCTATACTATGTTCATGGATCAGAAGATTTTATGATGCTAAGTGTCAAACTGATCTATAGATTTAAAGTAATCCTAATGAAAATCCAGTGGGCATTTTTTTTTTTTTTTTAGAAATCAAAAAGCTGATTTTAAATTTTTACGTAAAAATAAAGGGACTAGGATAGACTAATTCTGAACAATGAAATCAATGTTTGGACTCTGGCAGTACCTAACTTCAAGACTAATCTAAAGTCACTGCAATCTAGAGAGCAGGTGGTATTGGCAAAAAGAATGGACACAAAATCAATGGAACACAATAACTCAGAGGCACTGGCAAAGTTCTCAGTCTAGGGGCTCTGCTCACCAAAATCACAGGACTAAAGATGCTGCCCCCCAGCTTCCACATTAAAATTACATTATTATTTACTGCAGTTAATTTTATCCAGTATACTATGTTCACCTTTCAGCGGAAACTTACAAGGCACACTTAAATAAAAACAAATAAACGAACAAACAAAACAACCCAGCACAAGGAGACAGTACATGCATCAGACCAGCCTCAGATATGGAAAGGATGTTGAAGTTATGAAATTGTGGATTTAAAAAATGAAATACTTAGGTATAATTGTAAAAAAATACACAGAAGATCTATGAGGAAGACTACAAAACCTCTTGATGAAAGAAGTCAAAGAAGATCTAAATAAATGGAGAGAAACTCCACATTCATGAATGCACAGGATCAAAACTATAAAAATGTCAATTCTCCTTAAACTAACAGACTTACTACAAACCCAGTTAAATCTCAGTAATTTATTTTGCTAACCTTGACTCTGTCATTGATGTGGAGAGGCAAAAGACCCAGAATAGCCAACCTAATATTTGAAGGAGAAGAACAAAGATGGAGGACCAATACTACTGAACTTCCAAGACATCCTACAAAGCTACAGTAATCGAGACAGCGTAGTACTGATGAAAGAAGAGACAAGGAAATCAATGCAACAGAAGAGAGAAAGCCCAGAATAGATCCACGTAAATACCACCAAAGGAGCAAAGGCAACACAACGAAGAAAAAAGAAGTCTTTTCAACAAATGATCTTTAGACAACTGGACATCCATAATCCAAATAATAAATTTAGACACAGACCTTACATCCTTCACAAAAAATTAACTCAAAATGGATAACAGAGTTAAATGTAATGTGCAAAAGTGTAAAACTCTGGGAATATCACATGGAAAAATCTAGATAACCTTGAGTATGGTGATGAGATTTCAGAAACAGTCCCAAAGGGATGATCCTGAAAGAAATAATTGATGATCTAGACTTCATTAAAATTTAAAATGTCTGCTCTGTGAAAGACACTGCTAAGAAAATGAGAACTCAAGCTTCATATTTAAAATTTTTTAAATATCCAAAGTATACAAACGCAATGACAAGAAAAAAAAATTAAAACATGGGCAAAAGACCTGAACAGACACCTCACTATAGAAGCAAATAAGCAATATAAAGAAGATATTCAACATCATATGTCATTAGAGAATTATAAATTAAAACAACACAAGATACCACTGCACACTTACTAGAATGGGCAAAATCCAAAGCACTAACAACACCAATTGCTGGTGAGGATGTGAAGCAACAGGATCTCTCATTCACTGCTGGTGGGAATGAAAAACTGGTACAGCTACTTTGGAAGACAACTTGGCAGTTTCTTACAAACTAAACATACTCTCACCTTTCAATGCAGCAGTCATGAACTGAAAACTCATTTCAATGAAATGAAATCAACACAAAAACCTTCACACGGATATTAACGGCAGCTTTATTAACAACAGTCAAAACCTGGAAGCAACCAAGATGCCCTTTCAGTAGGTGAATGGATAGTACATCCAAACAACTGATATTATTCAGCATTAAAAATTTTTGTAACTTATTCAGGTTGTGAATACCACTACTGTTGCTGCTTTAGGTATGATTTTGTTCCTAAAGAAATTCAACATACTCCTGGCACAAGGTTTGCAGTTATAGACCTGAGAATGAGATCATCATAAACAGTAAGCATTCAGCTATAAGGCCAGCTATACATTTTCACTGTGCTTACCTACTAATTCTCCTGCTCTTAGTAATAATCTAATCCACAGGGACCTTAACTGCCTTTCTATTCTATAAGGGCACCATGCTGGTCTACTACTTTGATAATTTCATCCTGATAAGACTTGGTGAACAAGAGGCAGCAACTGATCTAAACACTGTGATAAAATACATGCATGCATGCCAGAGGGCGGGAAATAAATTACACAGAAATTCACAGGGCTTCCACACTGGTAAACTTTCTGTGAGCCCTACAGTGTTGAACAATTCAAGACATCCCTTCCAAGGTGAAGGTGTTGTACCTACTCTCTTTTAATACTGAGAAAGAGGTACAATGCCCAGGAGACCTCTTTGGAATTTTGAAACAAACTGTTGGGTAGGCAACTATGAACCATTTACCAAGATTGTTTGATGTGAGGAGGCTCACAACAGTTGACGTCTCTGCAACACTTATGGGCTGCTGTAATAGCTGCTTTGCCACTTGGGTTATAACCCAAGTGCTTGATGTATCAGTGCTAGTTGGGATTCTTCAATAGTTACTGCACAACTTTAGGTGAACTCTGGGCAGATCTCTAGAATTTTGTAAAAAGCTATGCCATCCTGTGCAAATAACTATTACTGTTTTGTGAAAAACAGCTTTTGGCTTACCACAGGGGCCATAATAAATGCTTGCTCAGAAGTGAGAAATAGATTTAAGGAACTAGATCTGGTAGACAGAGTGCCTGATGAATTACAGACGGAAATTTGGGACATTGTACATGAGACAGGGATCAAGACCTTCCCCATGAAAAAGAAATGCAAAAAGGCAAAATGGCTGTCTGAAGAGGCTTTAAAGCTGTGAAAAGAAGAGAAGTGAAAAGCAAAGGAGAAAAGCAAAGATATACCCATTTGAATGCAGAGCTCCAAAGAATAGCAAGGAGAGATAAGAAAGCCTTCTTCAGATCAGTGCAAAGAAATAGAGGAAAACAATAGAATGGGAAAGACTAGAGATCTCTTCAAGAAAATCAGAGATACCAAGGGAACATTTCACGCAAAGATGGGCTCAATAAAGGACAAAAATGGTATGGACCTAACAGAAGCAGAAGATATTAAAAGTGGGTGGCAAGAATACACAGAAGAACTGTACAAAAAAGATCTTCATGACCAAGATAATCACTATGGTGTGATCACTCATCTAGAGCCAGACATCCTGGAATGTGAAGTCAAGTAGGCCTTAGGAAGCATCACTATGAACAAAGCTAGTGGAGGTGATGGAATTCTAGTTGAGCTATTTCAAATCCTAAAAGATGATGCCATGAAAGTGCTGCACTCAATATGCCAGCAAATTTGGAAAACTCAGCAGTGGCCACAGGACTNGGGCTGTGAGGACGATGGGGGAGGAGTGGATATGGAGGAAGTTGGTGAGGGCGATAGAGGGGGAGTGGTGTAGGGCTAGGAAGGGCCATGGTTAGGAGAATTTCAGAAGGGGAACAGTGGGTATATAGGGTGGGACCAGAGCGCAACAGCCAGAAAGCCTGTACGTAGGGTACTCAGACCATTTTCCCGTCCTCCAGCAGTAATTATCTAAGTCATGGAGGATGTTAAAATTGAAAGTTCCTGTTGGCGGCCATTGTGGGCCATTATCTAAAGAATATTGAGGCCATGCCTCAGAACAGAGGAAGGTTAAGCGTTTGGAGCGAATTTCTCCAGAGATATGTAGAGTTCTGAGGTTGGCGAGTAAACAGTTTAGTTATGTGGACAAGGGTTGGTCAGCCCTGAAGGCAGCCGCCCTCATGGCAACTATGAAACGAAGGTCCTGGACCAATCGTTAGTGGGGCTGGGAGCAGTCCGGTCAGGCGTCCCAGAATGGGTCGTCAACCCAGCGAGGTGAGGAGAGGGCCACTCAGCCAAGACGGACGCCTCCGAGTTGACTGGTGCCGAGGAATAGCAGGCCTGGCCTGCAGAAGAGGGGTCCTGACGCGGCCACGATTTAAAGGGACCGGGACACCCTAGAAATATTCGCCACGGGAGCAACAACTCCCAGAACCCGACCGATAGAACTTAACCACATATCCTGCCGGACAGTTGAATGGTCCTGGAGGGTTGACGGGGTGACCTGGTCCAGCGTGGGCCAGACCCGAGAGGGCCGCAAATCCCGCTCGTTGTGGGATGGGCCCTCGCCTCGAGCCCCACGTTGGGCGCCAACTGTTAGGTAAAAAAACGACCAGGACACCAAAAGAGTGTCTAACAGGTTTTAATGGCGAAGCGCTCGCGGGCAGGGTTCCCGGACCCAAACGGAGCAGGTCGAGGAAGTCCGAGCCCTGGGGAGTGGTTTATATGCATTCGTTGCGGGGGATGGTCAGGCTAGATCCCCCAAGAAGGTACGCTTAGTGAACGGGGTTCGGTTAGTGAACAAGGGTTCAGATAGGTCGCCAGGCCAAGGCATCGTGGGCTGACCCGTCCTTCTACGTGGCTGGGGCAGGGCGGCTTTAGCTGGTGAAGTGTGTGTCATTGGTCCCTGGGATTTGGGAGGCTCCTTCCGTTAGGGACTTCACCGCCTGTGGGAAAGAGGAGGGGCGGCCCATCATGGCCCCAGGGTCCGGCCTTACACTTAGTGAGTTCTTGTGAGCAAAACTTTTGAACTGTCATGTTGGAGAAGACTCTTGAGAGTCCCTTGGACTGCAAGGAGATCCAACCAGTCCATTCTGAAGGAGATCAGCCCTGGGATTTCTTTGAAAGGAATGATGCTGAAGCTGAAACTCCAGTACTTTGGCCACCTCGTGCAAAGAGTTGACTCATTGGGAAGGACTCTGATGCTGGGAGGGATCATGGCTGGATGGCATCATTGACTCAATGGACGTGAGTCTGAGTGAACTCTGGGAGTTGGTGATGAACAGGGAGGCCTGGCGTGCTGCGATTCATGGGGTTGCAAAGAGTCAGATACGACTGAGCGAACTGAAGCACTCGGATGCGTGTTGGTGGATAAGGAGGCTTCATGCTGAGACTTTTGCTCTAGTGATTGATCTTAAAATGACTAAAATCCTGCTCACTCCCAGGTTCCTAAAATAAATGGGAGTAGAGCCGTCTTCTGTGTTAACTTCCAAAAGAGGGCCCCATTTTCCTTTCCAGCTTTGGTACCCTGTTGATACACCACAGGAGGAAGGTGGAAGAAAAGACTTGCTTGCTTCTCTTGTCAGACTTCAGTATATGTACTAAGGTCAGGGAAATCCAAGTTTATCTTCTGTATAGCTTCACGAATATTATAGTTGACGTCTCCATTTTCTGTTGGAGTCATTTGAGAATGAGAACTGCCACTTCTGAAGTCGTAGTCAGGATTCTGATTTGGGGGCCAAAAACTTGGGGGAAGTGGGAGATGGGAAGGTTGGTGACTCAGACTCTGACCTGGGGAAAGGTTGTGGCTACTGTAGGGATTTCATCAAGCTGCGGAGCCTGCAGTGCCCCTTCCACAGGGAATACAGGCCTCTAGAGGAAACAGCTCTTTAGGGTTGGAGTTCTTTTATTAGACAAGGGTATGTGGGTTTGGGGTCTCTGGTTTTAGGGATATGTAACTGGGCCCAGGACTCTAGAGTTTAGTGTCAGCTTTTTAGCTAGTTGTGACATTTAAACAGCTGTTTCTGTCCAGTCTTACAGTACCTCCCATACCTCAGTTTCACATGAAGTGATTTTTCAATTACTCTCTTGATTAAGTGGGCTCCTACAAGCCCTCATTGTCCTTCCCTAGTAAGGCCATTTGACTAGTTAAGGGTAAGGTTTAGAAGTTGCCACTGGAAGCAGTTCCATTTTAAATTATATTCTCTATCAGCTCTGCTCTAGATTTACTTCTCACTTAATCAGACAAATTAGCTGGAAGGGTAGTTGTGCAAATGTCCAGTGAGATTCATTATGTACTCTTGGTGCCTTTAATTACAGCTATGAGGTCCTTCTCATTTATCCAACTTCTGGTTGCCCTAGACTTTCACCCCCAGAATAGACAGCCACAGGGCTCACAATCAAATTGCAGTTATTAGGCTAGAAGGAAAACTTTAGGCCTTACTCGTTTATATTTCTCACAATTTAATACAGTGTCTGACACAGTAGAAGGACTGAATAAATGTCTTATTTATGTATGTGCTCCACTTCTGTTTGCTTATATAAATACACCATTTACTTCTCTTTTTCAGGCCAAGATGGGCTTCAAGGAAGGTGAAGGATTGGGTAAATACAGCCAGGGTCGGAAGGACATCGTTGAGGCCTCTAATCAGAAAGGTCGACGAGGCTTGGGTCTGACACTGCAAGGCTTTGACCAAGAGCTGAATGTGAACTGGCGAGATGAGCCAGAGGTACCTCATGTGGAGAGGAGATGGGAAGGCCATTTATGTCTTTATGAAACCATATTAACAAACTAGAAGTCCTCAGAGACAGTATGATCAGGGTGGTTGGTGGGGATTGGAACTAGTTTCTTACATGGAAGATATGGGGGTGTCCAAAATGGAAAAGAGCCTGGGGGAGATACGGTGGGATATGGATTTGTTTCCTGTTGCTTCATAGAAGACTGGGTCTAAGACCAATGGGTAGAAGATAGAGAAAGGCAGAGTGTGTCTCCACAAAGAACTGGATAAATAGATAACAGCTTTTCACCAGTGATGAACACGCCTGAGGAGGTGGTGAGCATCCTCTGCTGAAAGGATTCGTGTGACAGATGAGGGCCACTCTCCCACTGTGTGAGTAGCTGGATCAGGTGCCCGCCAAGGTCCTTGCACCACCTCAGGTTTATGATATCCTGATATTAAATAGGTGTTTGTTTATGCCAAATAGCTTTTCTCTTGTGGGTTTATTCTGCTTATCTCCTTGGGTGTGAGTTTGTTTTAATCCTGAATATCTAAAGAGATTCCTTTTTGATGGCACAGATAATATTGAGATTTTATGTTTATTCATTTACTTATGCCCTACCTTATTTCACAGAGGATTTGAAGTGGGTATAATAAAAATACCTAAAAATAATGGTAAAAAGTTACCATTATAGAGTTGAAACTAGAGAAGATAAAACACAAATGTGTAGCCTTCTATATAGTTGCTGTAAGTTGAGCTTCAGATGTTGCTCTGAACTCTGGAAAATAGATATTTTATTTGTCTCCCTGATGTTCCAGTGCAGCAAAGAAGTTCTGTGAACCTGTGCATGATAAAAGCCTAATAAAGTGTCAGAGTAACATGTTAATAAATCAGGAGTTGATGGATTCTGAGAGTGGTCCTGCTGTGTTGCCTTGTAGTTGTAAGGAGACGCAACAGTGCAAAATAGGCAAAAATTTATAATTGGGGCTAGATGTAGGTTTCTACCTTCAAATTCCTTGGTACTTTCCATGTCCTCATTTATTTAAAGTGAGTGAAAAGTCCCTACCCTCTCAATGGGGCAGAATTAGAACTTTGCTAAACTTGGAATCTGAAATTTGCTCATAAAATCTGTTTTTAATAGAGACAGGCTATTGAAAAAAAAGGGGGGGGGCGGGGGTTGGCCTTGTCACATGGCTTGTGAGATCTTAGTTCCCTGACTGGGGATTAAACCCTGGCTATGCCAATGAAAGCTCCAAGTCTTAACCACTAGACCACCAGGGAATTCCATGAATAATTTTTTTGAGGCAAGACTGACTTAATCACCATTTACCATAATTCTTTTTTTTTTCCTTAAAGATAATCTTTTGGTTAAGAGTTTGCCTCAACTATTTGTTGGTGGCCACTTCTTCTTCTTCTTTTTTTTTTTTGTGTTGGTTGTTTTTTGTTTTTGTTTTAAATTTTAATTGTTTGCTTATTTTTGACCGTGCCAGCTCATGTGGGATCTTAGTTTCCCCACTAGGAATTGAACCTGTGCCCCTTACAGTGGAAGCGCAGCATCCTAACCACTGGATCACCAGGGAAGTGCTGCTTCTTTAAGGTAGTTGAGTCTGGGCAGCCTGAGGCGAGCGTCCGATTCCTGAGTCGCCGCATGGAGAGTGCTCCAGTGGCGCTGTCCAGGAATACGGAGTGTAAGGTGTGGAGCTTCAGGTAGAGTTCACCTTGTAGGCAGCCATAACATTCACACTTCCATGGGGAGGTTGAGTCTGCTGTTCCTCTCCAAAGGAGCATCCATATTGTTTATGAGCTGCTTTTTACAGGTTATAATTCACAACTCTTATACCTAAAGGGACCGGATTTGACCAGGAGGAGAAGCCATGATTCACTGCTAGATTCATTGACAAAGTTTTCAGTAATTTTTCTTTTAAACTTTTTCTCTGTTGATGGTGGTTGGGTTGCCCTCAAGACCTTGCATTGAGATACCATTTTATGCCGTTCAGAGCATGTAATGTTACCTTTAATCTCATTGCTTCAGTTTGCAATGGTGCATCTCCTCACACTTACTGGAGGAAAATGTGAAGCTGCCAATGCAGGTTAGCCACCTATTTAGGTTTTATAATCGTCGTGTCTTCAGCCCTGTGAACTTAGTTCTGGATGCACATTAGAATCACCTGGCGACCTCTAAAAAATGTCCTTATACCCAATCCCCACCTGAGACCAACAGAATCATATACTCCGAGGGTGGGGCCCAGGTATCAGTACTTTTTAAAAGGTCTACAGATAATGCTAAGTGTGGCCAAGATGAAAACCACAGTTTTAGCTTGGTAAGGAAAGTGACTGAAAAATTAAGAGGAAGCAGCACTAGAGAAGCCAGTTTCTACTGTGTCTTGCAATAAAAGGCATCAGGAAGTGAGGCTCATTGCACTTTCTTCCTGATGTAATTGCCTTGTAGACTTACGTTCTTCTCTGCGTCCCCACTGCTCTGACTATAGGCCACCTGAGTTAAAGACCATGTCTTTTTACCTCTGTGTACTGAGCTCTTAGTCCACAGTATGTATTCATCAAATAATATTGGAACAAATGAAAGAAACTTTGAAAGTTGGAGAAGTTTCTTAGAATTCAAAGCAGAATTGGCCCTGGCCTTTAGAAGCTGAACTTGAGAATTCTGGCTCAGTTCTTAGGTCTGACACTGCCGTTGGCCTCAGCTTCCTGGACACTCCTCACTCTGAGCCCCTCTTGACAGTTTTGGGGAAAGCCCTGGTGAGCTGGGGCATGGCCCTGAGGGTCTGCCTTACCCGACTGACTTGCCTCTCTTTTGTTTGTAGCCCAGTGCCTGTGAGCAGGTGTCATGGTTCCCAGAATGTACCACTGAAATTCCTGACACTCAGGAAATGAGCGACTGGATGGTTGTGGGGAAGGTAGGAGTTCAGGAAAATGTACTCTGCATTCTTGACACTTCTGACATTTTTCCTCCTCAAATCAGGTGTGTGTATCTGTATACTCACAATTTAAGAAAAGTGTGAATCTGAGCTTTCTGGCAGGAATAAAGCTGCATCAGGAGGGTGTCAAGAGCTTCACAGATATGCCCCCTGGGAGATGTGGCACACGGGGCTTTTTACCTCCTAGTCATTTACCTTGCAAGGCAGCACAAAATGCATAACTTCTGTCTTCCTCTTGGATGCTTTTTAGAGTAGCTTATTATACACCTGTGTATATTCTGGTCACTACTGGGCACTGTTCCAGGTAGATAAAAAAAGACTACTCCTGTCCTCAGAAAGGAATGAGGGAGTTGTTACAAAAGGAATTTGTTTGTTCCCTTTCTGGAAAATTGTAAGAATTAAGTATATAGTTTTACCAGATCAGCATGTTCCAGAGAGCAGTTCTCGAAGTATAGGGACTTGAGGTATCTCCATGACCCTTTCAGAGGGTCTACAAGGTCAGTTGTTTTCATAATTCTGAAAAGTTATTTGCCTTTTTCATTCTCACTCTCTTGCAAGTGTCCTGAGAAGTCTTCCAGAGCTATGACATGTGATAGCACATGTTGAACGCGCATGTGGGCGGGAGACTCTCCCTGTCTCGTGTAAGCTGGGTGCTGAGAGCTTTGCAAACATGAAAAGCAGTGCCCACTCTTCTCAATCATTTTTTTCTGGAATACAGTTTTCATACACATTTATTTATATTAATATAAAATTTTAAACTGAACTAGTAAATATTTAAACATCTCGGTTTTAACTTCTAATAATAAGGTATATAAATACACACACACACATATACACTTCTATCTCCCACAGAAACAAAAGCTGTTCAGGATGCTTAGTGATCTTAAAGAGTGTAAAACCTGAGAATACTGAGTTTGAGCACCACTGATTTAGAGGCAGCCTTACTCGTACATGACGCTGAACTCAACATCCCCATGAGGCTCCCACACCCTTGTTTTCTGTGATGCTGCCAAGTTGGCGCCTGAGGTCCTGCCTTCATACTTACCAGGGAGCAAGAGGCTTCCTGGCTAAAGGACAGCCTCTGTCATTTTGGGTGTTCCCAAGCATCCCCCATCCTTCTGCCCCCACGCTCTAGGGACAGACAGCTTGGGTGTCTCCTCCCTGTTTGCTTTTCAGCCTCGGCATTCACGAGTCTTGTGTCCATGTGGTGCTTTCGTGGGAGCCCCCAGGGGGCTGCTCCTTCTCGAAGCCGTCTGGAGCCCAGCCAGAGGGGTTTAGGCTTTTCTCTTTCCTGTCCCTCAGTGTTGATGTTCTCTGGCAGGGACTCAAGCCCCCTTTTGCTCTGCTCACTCAGAACCCTAGTTTCCCCCCAAATGCAGTCACACGTGGTCACTGTGTATTATTTTCTTCTCCCTGTAGAGAAAGATGATTATTGAAGATGAAACAGAGTTTTGTGGGGAAGGCCTGCTTCGCAGTGTGTTGAAGTGCAAGGTAAGTCCTCGTGGCTAGAGCTGGCGCTGAAGATGTTGTGTGAGGGGTTATGCTGGGCTTTTCTTGTTCTTTTGAGTTGGTTGTGGGGAACCTGAAATTTAGCTAATTTTCCCTGGTGACTCCTTTTTCCTGGTGGCTCCCTTGCCCTGCAGTGTTGTTCTGTCTCTGTGGTCAGTAGCCAGGAAGGGAACCGCTTAATTTCAGTGGGTGGGTTCATCGTAATCCTGAGAAGGGGCTGGCATAGTAGATTTGGAATCATTCTTCAGTATCAGAGCTGAATTCAAATCCTAGTTTTGCAGCTTTTTTTTTTTTCTTTGCTGAGTGACCTTGGACCATTTGCTTTAGCCTCTCTGAATTTGAGTTTCCTTATCTTTAAATTGGGAAGAAAAAAATACTCAGAGTTAAAAGAGATAGTTGGTGTTACTCTCCCCTTGATGTCTTCTGACCTGACCTGACTTTGGTCAGGAGGTGCATTGCCTGGGGCAGGGTGAGCCAGGGAAACTGAGGAGAAAATGAGTTGGAGGAGAAGCAAGGCCTGAGACGAGCCTCATGGAGCTTATTTTTCTGGCAGGTAGAGTGTAGGAAATATCCTCAGGTAAAGTGAGGCTTTCTTTTTCCAGAGAGAATTAGAAGAAAGAGAAGGGTTCCCTGCTGGGAGGCAGGTGCCCTCAGAAAAGCCTGATCTTGGTTTACCTGCCCTCTTTCTGGGTACACCCTTCATAGCAAAACTCTGGTCCCTGCTGAGTTGCTGCCGGAGTGGAGAAGCAGACTTGCAGCAAGGGTTAGCAGTGCCAGGAGGATTAATACCACTTACCATGTGCCAAGCATGTGCTTGCTTCCCTTTTATTTTGTACCATTTTACAAGTGAGGTAGTTGAGAGGCAGAGTGATCGAGCCGCCTGTCTGGGGTCACACATCTGGTCATTTCAGAGCTGGGTTGCAGCAGAGGCCTAGTTTTTCAGAGGGCTGTGAATCTGGCTCCTCCAGCTCCATCCCGAGGGTGATGCTCACCCTGTGGTGCTGATTCTCTCCGGGCAGAGTGTGTTTGATGTCCTGGATGGGGAGGAGATGCGGCGAGCTCGGACCCGGGCCAATCCCTACGAGATGATCCGAGGAGTCTTCTTCCTCAACAGGTTTGCTGGCGTTTCCCTTCCCTCCCCTCCCTCATTGTGCACTGGTCGATGTTTCCATTTGAGCCTCAGCTCTCCCATCTGTCTCGTACTGAGGTATGCTTTTCTGTCTTGGCTTTGTTTCAGGGCAGCAATGAAGATGGCTAACATGGATTTTGTGTTCGATCGCATGTTTACAAATCCAAGGGACTCTTATGGGGTGAGAACAAGATTTTGCTTCTGAATTCATAGTGCTAAAGAGGCTTCAGCTTCAGTGGCTCAGAAATTGCCATTTGTACAATGCTAGGAGAGTATTCCTACTGGGTGATGAAAATGCATTTTGTGATGAGATGTATTTTTTTTTGAGCTCTTCAGCTAGGGTTCCACAGTGCTTCCTGTGGTCCCAGGAGTGCCCTAGTAAGCAGTTACCTCTAGGGCTTCAGGCCTGGAGTCCCAGCTCCTGACTCTGCAGATCCTGCTCTTCACTCCAGGTGGAGGAGCACAGGGCTTGCAGCAGTGGAGGAGGGGCATTCCTGACCAGATCAGCAGGTGTGGCCTCCATAGGCCAAGGGAGCAGGGAGGTGAGGGCATGAGTTAGTGCATAGGCCTCCCTGCTGCATTGATTAAACGTGTATTTATCCAGCCCCTATGTCGTGCTAGGCACCAGGGATACATAGATGTGATCCCTTTCCCCGTGGTGCTTAGGTTCTGTACATTCTGGGGGACTTGAGAGCAGATAAGGGTAGGGCTTGGGTGTGTGTAGAGTCTCTCCATGCTTGTCGATGTGTAGAGGCCAGTTGCCACCAGGGAGCTTTAGCCTGCCTCTTACAGGGTTGGGTGGAGTCTGAGTGCAGTCAGCCCTCTGTGTCTGTTGACTCTGCGATACAGAGGGCCAGCTGTACACCGCCACTTTATATAAAGGACTCAAGCATCTGCAGATTCTGGTGTCAGTTGGGGGGAACCTGAAACCAGTCCCCTGTCAATACTGAGGGATGACTGTGAGCAGTCCTTACAGTGAGTTAATGTTCCAGATTGAAACTTGTGACATCATCTGATTTGGTTGCTGCTGTTTCTGGTATGAGGGGGCAGTACTCTGGGAAATGTCTAAGTTTTGAATGAAATGTGGGCATCTGGGTTCTTTCATGGGTCTGTTTACAATCAGTATCATGTCTGAAGGTCTATGCTCATGGTCGGGGGCAGGTAGGAAGTCCAGCACTTAGTCACAGGTGGTGTCACTCAGGTTCATACCTCATCTCTGAAATTAGCCCTACTAACCTGCCAGAGAACCAGGGTAGGACCAAGACTCTTAAGGTTTGTTCCAGTTCTAAATCTGTGACTTCAAATGTGGCCACTTTCCCTTTCTGCTTCTCTGAACAAGCTTCATGTGGGATCTGAATTACAGGTGGTGGATCGGAATGATTTTCTACTTTACTACTCTCATTTTTCTGAACACAGACCCTCCAAATGATAGAGAAAGAAAAAAGGAAATTTCATTCTAGCTTTCCCTTCAGGGTTTCAAAGCATTTTCACCCTGTCCTAGAAGGTTACTTCTCTGACAGTGAAGGGGTCAGGAGCCGGCCGTTCCCAGTCCAGTTTCTGCCTCACTCAGCCTCCTCCTGCTAGGCCCCTGATTATCCACTGCTTAAAGAAGTTTGTTTTCCAAGTTGTTCACTGCTCCAGCCTCACCTGCCTGGTTGTCTCCTCCATGCTGGCAGAAGGGCCAGAGGACCCCTCCAGCCTGTAGTTATTTCTCTCTTCCAGGTCGCCCTCCCACCTTACAGTACCAGCAAGATGTACAAAACGGCTCTTCGAATTAGCATCTCGAGAAAATTACATTGATATAATGTTGATTTAATTTTCTCAGCTCCGAATGATGTCCTTTAAACCCCTGCCTGGCAGAGGAGCTCTGTCAGGTTGATGGGAAATCACACCGTCATTTTGGGCTTTTGAATGTAAACACCTCCAGCAGCTGGGATCTGGTTATTGTCTTTTGCTGTCAGGAAAATGAAGTAGGCATCAGGGTCGTACCATTCAGGTGGAGGGTGGAGATGTTACAGAGGAAAATGTGGCTGTGTTTGCGATGCTTCAGGCAGCTTCCTGACTTGCATTGATTGATAGTGGCCATGGAGAATTGCCCTTCCAGAGAAGTTCTTCTACACTCCACTATAAAAGTGATTTCTCTTCAGCTCCTAGTGTTTGCTTCTGTCTGTTCACCCCTGTTTCCTCCCAAGGACTGGAGTGACAGCCAAGCCCAGCAGGCTTGTTGTGTTTAGAACAGTCCCAGCAGTGGGAGTGGCAGAAGCCCCAGGCACATGCCCAGGTTTGTTAGAGTCTCGGTGGCTCTTGGATCAGGGAAATTAGAGTAAGAGTGCAGACTGCGTGAAGCCTAGCGAAGTGTGAGGAGGTTGGAGATGGGAAGCTGGAGGGAGGCTTTTTGAGGTTTTTCAGCATGTTTCTGCTTCTACAGGTTGTGGTAAAAGGAGAAAAGAGGCTAGGGAAATAAAGAGATCATAAACAAGAATTGGAAGGGGCCAGGAAGAGAAGGGCGTTTAGATTCTTTGGGTATATGGAAGCGTATTATATATAAACGTTACGTGAGGGACTTGTGTGCCTGCAGTTATCGTTGTGGTAGGAAAGCATTGGCTGTGAAGCGTAACGATACAAAGCTGAATGGAGAGAGATCTTGAAGTTTCAGCGCTGTCTTAGAAGAAATTAGATAGCGCTTACAAAGTCCCTGCTGCCTGTGGAGCACTGCGCCAGACTCTGCAGAGAGAAAAGGAGGGGAGGGGCAAGGGCCTGACTCTCAGGGAGCTGGCTGATCAAGTTGAACTTTGTGTCGTCTTAACGTTTGTTCAGTATTGTACAGTTTTTAAGGGCCTTCGACATAAGGTACTTTGTTTAATCCTACAATAGCCTTAAGAAATAACCTACATTAGTTCCCGTTTGTCATTGAGGAAGCTCAAGCTTAAAGACATAAATCGTGTTCTTGCCTTTGACTGCACAGTCAGTAAGTGGCAGAGGTGAGAACCCCGGCCGTCCTTTCTGTGAAAGGACCGATGGCCGCGGCCTGCGAGGGTGACATGTCCTGAAATTACAGAACAGATCATATTTATGCCGTCTTTTTGGAGGTGAGACACTTTAATTGATTTATTCTCCTTTCTTCTCACAGTCTTCTTTGGGCCAGCCTTTCACCTGGAGAAGCTGGCGCCTGGGGCTAGGGCTTGGCCTGTGATGAGGAACAGTGTTTTCACTCTTTGCAGTGTGTGCAGACCTTAAACTTGTGACGTCTGCCTCACTAGCGCTTTGCAGCCTGGGAAGTGCTGCATAATAATCTTGGCGTATGCCATTAGGTCTTTTTTTGTGTGCAAATGAATACAATAAGAAAATATGAATAATTGATGGCTCAGGAACAAAGAATGTTAGGGTGATGGAGCAGAGCGAGGGGAGAAGGAACTGATATGCCCCAGCACACTGAGTGGGCTTGTCATAGGGTGATGAAGTGTATTTTTAGCTACAGTCCCTTTCTCCAGAGACATTTTCCACTGTTGTGATCAAACTAGATAAACCACCATCAGATGCAAACCCTTGTCACCTCGAAAGTGACTGGACTGTGAGCATTAGTATTTCCATTTCTTTCCTATAACTGTTTCCCCTGAAGCCTTCTGATCTTTATCTGGCAGTTAGAGAGCTCTGGACAAGCACCCAGCCGTGCCAGACTTTGAGGGAGAGAAGGCTGAGCTGTCTTAGCCTTTCCTGCTGGATGTTCATCAGGGTCCCCTGTGGTCACTCCTCTGGAGCTCAGCCTCTTGTCACCAGTGCACATGGCACGTCTCTGCTTGAGACAAGTGGAATTCACCCTTGAGGGCCCAGGTGTGTAGAAGAGAAGTGTAAACACAATCTATATCTGCATTCAGCATACATTAAATTTAATTAATTAATTTGGCCAAGCTGTGCAGCTTGTGAGAGTCCCAGTTCCTTGACCAGGGATCGATCCTGGGCCACAGCAGTGAAAGTCCAGTATCCTAACCACTAGGCCACCAGGGAATGCCCAGCATTTTATATCAAGAATTTAAAGCCACTTAAGTGGCCGAAACTAATCATCAGATACAAATGATGATAGTGTAATTCAGTTGTTCTTTAGGTGGGTGGATGCTCTGATGGCTGCCTCGATCAGTGTTTCCTGTTTTCTCAATCTTATCAGCTTCTAGCTCTGCCCTGTGCAGGCCCTGTTCAGCAGAGGGGCAAAGGGAGGAGCAGGGGTGTGCAAAAAAGGAGGACACACAGGGCACTGTGGGGTCTCGGATGGAGTCGTGGAACAGAACAAGGGGTCTGGTGAGATTTGAAGCAAGTCTGAGGTGTAGTTTGTAGAAATGTACCCGTGCATGTCAGTTTCTTAATTTTTATAGCTGACCATGTAAGATATTACTAAAACTGGGTGAAGGATATGTGCAAACTTTGTCCTCACAACTTTATCTGTACGTCTAAAAATTATTCCATGATAAAAACTTAATTGGAGGGGGAAAAAAACGTAGTGGCTAGGAGGAGAGGAAGAAGGGACGCAGAGACTGTCATTTGGAAGGTGAGGCCCTGAGCTGGGAGGAAGTGATGTGAGAGCCCCTCAGACTCTGGTTGGACAGGAAGCCTGCGTCTCCTGGTCAGGCTGACGGGATGCTGACTAAGCGGTACTGCAGACTGTGAACAGGTCGATTTGTGTCTTGGTGTTTCTCTTTCCCTGTCTGTCATGTGGGGGGCTAGAACATCTACTCCGCTTGTTGGGACTCTCTTGTAAGGCAGGATGTGGTGGGGAAAAGATGCTGAGAAAACATGCACGCTTGGGTGCCCATTAGGGTGTTTTTTAGGAGTCTGAGCTGGGCATGGTGGCGTGAAAGGCATCAGGCGTGTTTTGAGGTGGGGATGGGTGACTCTGAAGGCAGTGGTCTCAGAGGACACGTTTCCTGGTGGTTGTGGCTCTGGCAGGAACTCGGCACTGTGCTTGCTGAAAGGCTTGTTTTACTCCCCTGCTTTCTCTTTCCTGCTCCCCACTGAGGCATTTTCCTCTCTTCTCCCCTGGCTTCCACTTGCCCCTGCAGAAGCCGCTGGTGAAGGACCGGGAAGCGGAGCTTCTGTACTTTGCCGATGTCTGTGCGGGCCCAGGTGGCTTCTCGGAGTACGTGCTGTGGAGGAAGAGGTGGCACGCCAAGGGCTTCGGGCTGACTCTGAAGGGCCCTCACGACTTCAAGCTAGAGGACTTCTACTCTGCCTCCAGCGAGCTCTTCGAGCCCTACTACGGTAGGGACACGGAGGAGGCCCCAGGGACCGAGAGGGACGAGTCTTACCAGGAGGAGCTCCTAGCCACATGCCGTGTTTTCTGTCCCAGGGCTCTCAGCCTGGGGCTCCCAGCCCTCGTCACGAGATCTCGGTCCCCTCTTGCCTGTGCCTTGTACCCCAGGCCTGTGGGATCCAGGTTAAACCCTCCAGTAGGCAAACTCGCAGCAGATCCATGCTAATTTCTCCTTCCTTCTCTTGTGACAGGAGATAATAAAACCGTTCGGTCTCTAGCTGAGAACTGGCAGGGTTATTAACAAATACAAACCCACACCATCCCCGGCCCTGTATGCCAGATGCTCAGCAACCCCCTAGCAGTTCCCTCCACTCTGTCTTGCTTCTTGTGATTTGGCAGGAAATCCCAAGTCCTTGGTTAACAGAACGTATTAAGAAATTGATATTGCTTCCTAACTGTAGGTGCTTTAAACACGTTTGATCTTGAACATGAAGATCTTCTGTTGATGGCTCACGGCTGGTTGACTCCTCTTGAGCTCTCCTCTGCTGTAGCAGGGCCCTGTTTCTGCCTCCTGGCCCATCACTGCAGGGCAGCCTTGTGTGACGGGTCCTTCACTGAGCTGCCCCTCACAGAGGCTCTTCTCCTGGGCCTCGAGGCCTGCCTGGTACCTGTGTTCACAGCCCTGGCGAGGTTGTGTCCCGGTGCCAGGGATGCACAGGGCAGACGAGCTAAGTGTGAACCTTGTGTCCTGTCAGGTGAGGGTGGGATCGATGGAGACGGAGACATTACGCGCCCGGAGAACATCAATGCTTTTCGGAATTTCGTCCTGGATAACACCGATCACAAGGGTGTCCACTTTCTGATGGCTGACGGGGTAGGTGGCCTGCTCTTCGAGGGGTGGTGATGTACGTTTTCATTCTTTTTGTGCATCTTTGCAGTTTGTGACTTTGTCGAGGCTGTGCTGTTACGGGCATCTTTGCTTGGGGCGGGTGGATCTTCCCAGCTCACTTCCTCAGCGGGCCTTGGGGGAGGGTGGAGGCCTGGTGAGGGGGCGCCGTGACTAAGATGGACTCAGCAAAGCCGACGGGAAGGACATTTCCATCATTTGTCACCCGGGTGCTGCTCTCGGAGAGGCTGTCCGTACACGGCCACGCCTAAGCCTCTGGAGCAGCTGATAGGTGACCACGTGACCAAATGCAGCTGCTCCATATTAATTAAGACTCCGCAAGAGGCTCTGTCAGTGGCTGGGCTGAAAAAGATACTCAGGTTGTCCATTTCTCGGGCAGCTGCCTGAGACGTAGAGGCAGCCCTTGCAGCTTTCTCTCTTAGTAATCTGATGCTGCCGGTAGTCTTCTCTGGACCACCAGAAAAGTTGTGAGCCACAGCTTAGTGTGGAGAAAGGTCAGATAACGCAGCATGCTCCAGGGTCACGTGGCCAGAGTTGCAAAAAGCTTCTGGAGCCCCCTGGGCAACCTCGTAAGCACTAGCTGTGTGGAGAGGTGAAGAAATGTTTAGGATGTCAGCACAGGAATCAAGCGTGCCCTCAACCCCCAGAGGTTGGTGCCTAGCAGGGGACAACAGATAGACTTGGGTGGAGGGAGAGGCCGCTTCCACTGAGCCTGTTGGAGTCTGATACGCTTGGGAGGCAGCCGGGCAGGGCATCAGCTCGAGTGGCAAACTCAAGGATTGTCCCTCTGACTTAAGCAACATAGACTGGTAACCCATGTGGGATTTTTTTTGTGTGTGTGTTTTTTCCCCTCTCCCTATAAACAGCTGTGCATTTTAAGAAGCATCTGTAAATCTGGAAGACATTACTGAACATTTTTACTTCTGGGGACCAGGCTGCAGCCAGTTAAGTGGAGGCCAGCTTCTTTGCTTCTCTTAATTATTGTGATAAAAATCACATAACACAAAATTTACTGTTGCAGCCAATTTAAAGTTTACAGTTCAGTTATGTTAATTATAATCATGCTTTCATGAAACAGATCTCCAAAACTTTTTCCATTTTGCAAAATTGAAATTCTATGCCCATTTAACAACAACTCGCCTCTTTTCCCGTCACAGCCCCTGGCATCCCTCACTCCCCTGTGAGCTTGGCGCTCTGCTCCTTGCTGTGATCTCACAGGAGACCACTCCAAGAACAGCAACATACATTCTTCATACAAATAGCCTGCCCAGAGACTCTGCCAGCTGGAGGAAGAGGCTCCATGGTCCTGGGACAGGAGGGGGGGTTTTGTGAGTAAATCTGTGGTCAGCAGAGAAAGATAGATTCTTGTGACTATCAGAGTTAGGCAGACTTTCTCCTGTCACCAGACTGGGGCCTATCAGTGGTCAGCCCAGGACTGAGGGAGCCCATACAGATTCAGCCACACGTGCTCCTTGGGTCTCACTGGACTCACAGGGCATTCAGTTTCCTGTCTTGTAGTTGGCTTGAGACCAGCGTATTTTGCCTCTGTTCTGCCATATCCTTCCCTTGGATTCCAGCATGAGTTTTTAAATTTTCTGGACCATCTCCTTGGAGGAGCAGATCCCCAGGAGCGATAGAGCAGGAAAACAGCACTGGCTCAGTAGGCAGGCCTGGGTCCCAGGTGCTGTCTTTACCACAGGGAGCCATACAGCCACGCCAGAGAATCTAAACACCAGACTGTATCTGTTTCGGTCGGTTGGTGATCAATGGAAACACCTGAAGAAATCTCAGGGAGGAGGAGGTAGGAGCACTCTCTTCAGTCCTCCTCACTTCTCTTTTCTGCTCTGCTCCTGTGCTCTCCTTTCAGGGTTTCTCAGTGGAGGGACAGGAGAACCTGCAGGAGATCCTCAGCAAACAGCTGCTGCTCTGTCAGTTCCTCATGGCGCTGTCTGTTGTCCGGACAGGTGACACTTCTCTGCTGTCTTCCCACCCAGGACCCACGAGAGGCCCTGTTGTACAAGAACATGTATTGGGGTTGGCTTGAAAGTTAACTAATGGTCTGCTTGTATGAGATGACACATGGCAGAATGAGGAATTTAGGGGGGAAGGTGCTATGGAATCCCCAAAGTCCCCTCTAAAACTCCTTCCCTTCTGTGGCCTGTGACTTTTAATGGGCCCGGGTATCCGGGCCCTGACTTTGACATAATCCCTGAGATGACCCAACCCATTTCCTGGAGTGGAAGCTGCTGACTATCGTTGGTGTTTTCTCTTAACCTAGGAGGCCACTTCATCTGTAAAACCTTCGACCTCTTCACACCGTTCAGCGTGGGGCTCATCTACCTGCTCTACTGCTGCTTTGAACGAGTCTGTCTCTTTAAGCCGATTACCAGCCGTCCTGCCAACTCAGAGAGGTGAGGCTTTCCTCTCTCTTTGAATCAGACTAGTTGGCTAAATGTCAGAACAAGAAAACCTGGTGCATCTCTGGCATGAGCACTCAAGCTACATTAAAAAACCCTGATTTTAAAAAAGTGATTGGAGCCAAGAGGATTTGGATTTTCTTGTTCAGCCTCTGCCTCCACCAACCTTGTTCACCACACTTTTGTGGGGGATCCTTGGCTTGGCCCAGGAGGGTGAAGGAGACCAAGGAAGGGTTACCTGAAGGACAATTGGGCCACTAACCAGAGTCACTGTTTGCATCCCAGATGGGACACAGTGCCCATGCATCTTGTGAGAGAAGGTGCAGCCAATCTGAATTGCTAGGTGGCTTGTTCAAAACACAGATTTCTGGGCCCCGTCCCTGGAGAGTCTGATTGCCCTTAACTTAGCAGACTTCCCCAGCTGATAGTGATTCAGCCAGCCTGGCACAGGGTAATTGGAAACCACTGCCTTAGAGAGTAGAAACACAGCCCAACATGAGAAGGAAGGGTTTGAGGTGAACTTTGCAGCACACTGTTCTTGGTGCATAGACAGGGGTTTTGTGACTCAGCAGGGGGTTTGGGGAGGAGGAATTACGCCGGGGAAGCCCTTGCTCAGTGGAGTGACACGGTCTCTTCTCTCAGGTATGTGGTGTGTAAGGGCCTGAAGGTGGGCATAGATGAAGTGCGGGATTACCTCTTCTCAGTCAACATTAAACTCAACCAGCTGCGGAACACTGATTCTGACGTCAACCTTGTGGTCCCTTTGGAGGTGATCAAGGGAGACCATGAATTTACTGACTACATGATACGGTCCAATGAGGGGTAAGCAGACCAATGTGTTTTTCCCTTCGTTTCTTTTTGTTGTTGTTTGCTTGCATCCCTAGGGTATCGGGAAAGCCCTAGGGATGAAGAGAATGAAGGACTGAATGACTGGCTCTTGGTATCACTTTGTCCGTTTTGAAAAATTGGTAGCTGAGATTGGTTTGCTCGCTCCAGGGCTCCCTAGGACTTAGGACTTTCATCCTGCTCCCATGCCTTGTCACGGGGTGGCTGGTGGGAGCCTGGCTGGCATAGCCCTGCCCGTGGGAGCCTGAGTATGATAGTGAAGCTAGAGGGCAGACTTGTTTTGTGTCCTTGGAGGAAGGAATAATCTCCCTTTAATTGCTTCCATTTGTAGAAGGCCATCATAGTTTGCTGTCCCATGAAGTCCGTTAGTGGGAAGCAAGAGATGGCTGGAAAGCAAGTACATAACATGCTTTTGGAAGTTTCTGGTATCAAAACTTTTGCCAGACCATGAGTTACTCAGATAGGCCATCTGAATGCTGGTTTTGTTTTTGTTTTAACCTTCATTGTTTTCCCCCTCCTTGTTAGTAGTGATAATTTAAAGTTGTGACAGTTGGCTCAGTTTTCTAAGTGGGCAAACCTCATTGAACAGTTTTCTGAGGAAGCTAAGAGAATTGTATAGTAGCAATGAATCAATAGAAGTGCTTGCTTAGAGGGCCAAACATGTACTGGAAAGGTCATCTGTAAGTGGAATCCCAAGTCTCCCAGAGAAGGTTGAATGTAAGGGTGGCCCCAGGGAAACATAGGCAGAGAGGAAGTCTTTATCCATCTTCTCTCAGTATTTTGATTTCCCATTCTGTGGTACTGCTACATAAGCTCTCTCATCTTGATGTAAGAATCGGCACCAAGGTAGAGCCCGTACTAAGTGTGTTGTAGATGAGGAAGCAGGCCCAGGACTGGAAATCAGCAAAGCCAAGGCTTTGTCACGTTTCTGGACTTCTTTTTTTGAGCCGTGCTGCAGTTTCATATGGGTGTGTGTGGATGCATGGCAGAACTGGTCTTCTCAAAGCTCCCAGTTGCAGAGTTTTTAAGCAGCCTGGTAAATTGATTTGTATCTAGTACATTGGGAATATTTTTCCCCAATCTGTGGTTTGCCTATTCATTGTCTTAATGATGTCTTTTGATAAGCAGAAGTTAAAAAATTTTTGAGTCTATTTTTAAATTCTAAAATACACATAACAAAGTTTATCATTTTAACCTTTCTTAAAATGTGAAATTTAGTGGCATTAAATATATTCACACTGTTCTGCAACCATACCACAATGCATTTTCAGAGCTTTTTAATCATCCAAAGCAGAAACTCTATACCTGTGAGATAACAACTCCTGTTCCCCTTATCCCCGGCTGTTGGTACCCTCTGTTATTTTCTCTGTGAATTTGCTTATTGCATGTACCTCATATAAGTGCATTCATACAGTATTTGTTCTTTTGCCTTTGGCTGTTTCAGTTAGTATAATGCTTTTAAGATTCATCATGTTGTAGTATGTGTCAGGATTTCATTCCTTTTTTAAGGCTAAGTAATAATCCATTATATGTGCATACTACATTTTGTTTATCCATTCAGCTGTTGATGGACATTTGGATTTTCCTCACGTTTTACCTGTTGAGAATAACACTGCTGTGAATGTTGGTGTGAAAAGTAACTGCGTCCCTCCTTTCACTTCATCCGGTATACATCTGGAAGTGGGATTGCTGCACTACTTTACATTCCGACCAGCAATGCATCAGGGTTCCAATTTCTCCACATCTTCACCAACACTTGTTATTTTTTGATTTTTTTTTCCCATAATAGCCATTCTAGTAGGTCTGAAATGGCTCTCATTGTAGTTTTGGTTTGCATTTCCCTAATGACTAATAATGTTGGATATGTTTTCATATGCAAATTGGCTATTTGTATATCTTCTTTGAAGAAATATATTCAAGTCCTTTGCCCATTTTTTAAAAAATTTTATTTTTCATTGAAGTATAATTGACTTACAGTATCATATCAGTTTTTGGTATACAGCATAATGATTTGATTTTTTAAAATTATTTATTTATTTTTGGCTGTGCTGGGTCTTCATTGCTACACATGGGCTTTCCTCTAATTGCAGCGAGCAGAGGCTAATTGGGGTGCTAGGCCTCTGGTTGTGGTGGCTTCTCTAGCTCTGGAACACAGGCTCTAGGACTCTCAGGCAGCAGTTGTGGCCTACAGGCTAGGTTGCCCCAAGGCATGTGGAATCTTCCAGGCCAGGGATTGAATGCTTGTGCCCTGCATTGGCAGTTGGATTCTTAACTGCTGGACTACCAGAAAGTCCGATTTGATATTTTTATACGTTAGAAAATGTTCACCAAAGTCTGATTACCATCCGTCACCATAAAAAGTTATTAAGATATTATTAACTATATTCCCTGTACTGTACATTACATCCTGGTGACTTACTTATTTTATAACTTGAGGTCCGTGCCTCTTAATCTCTCTCATTTCACTCATACTCCCCATTCCGCTCCCCTCTGGCAACCACCAGTTAAATCTCTATATCCAAGAATCTGTTTCTTTTGTTAATGTTTGTTCATTTGTTTTGTTTTGAGATTCCACATTTAAGTGAAGTTGTGTAGTATTTATCTTTCTCTGACTTATTTTACTTAGCATAATACTGTCTAGGTCCATTCACATTGTTGTAAATGGCAAGATTTAATTTCTTTTTTATAGCTCAGTAATATTCCTTTGTGTATATATACCATATCTTCTTTAATTATCTATTGATGGGCACTTAGATTGCTTCCATATATTGGCTATTGTAAATAATACTGAAATGAACATTGGGATGCATCAGTTCAGTTCAGTAGCTCAGTCATGTCTGACTCCCTGCGACCCCATGAATTGCAGCACGCTAGTCCTCCCTGTTCATCACCATCTTCCAGAGTTCACTCAGACCCATGTCCATCGAGTCTATGATGCCATCCAGCCATCTCAACCTCTGTCGTCCCCTTCTCCTCCTGCCCCCAATCCTTCCCAGCATCAGAGTCTTTTCCAATGAGTCAACTCTTCGCATGAGGTGGCCAAAGTACTGGAGTTTCAGCTTCAGCATCATTCCTTCCAAAGAAATCCCAGGGTTGATCTCCTTTAGAATGGACTGGTTGGATCTCCTTGCAGTCCAAGGGACTCTCAAGAGTCTTCTCCAACACCACAGTTCAAAAGCATCAATTCTTCAGTGCTCAGCCTTCTTCACAGTCCAACTCTTACTACATGACCACTGGAAAAACCATAGCCTTGACTAGACNGGTGGCCAAAGTACTGGAGTTTCAGCTTCAGCATCATTCCTTCCAAAGAAATCCCAGGGTTGATCTCCTTTAGAATGGACTGGTTGGATCTCCTTGCAGTCCAAGGGACTCTCAAGAGTCTTCTCCAACACCACAGTTCAAAAGCATCAATTCTTCAGTGCTCAGCCTTCTTCACAGTCCAACTCTTACTACATGACCACTGGAAAAACCATAGCCTTGACTAGACGGACCTTTGTTGGCGAAGTAATGTCTTTGCTTTTGAATATACTATCTAGGTTGGTCATAACTTTTTTACCAAGGAGTAAGCGTCTTTTAATTTCATGGCTGCAGTTACCACCAGCAGTGATTTTGGAGCCCCCAAAAATAGTCTGACACTGTTTCCACTGTTCCTCCATCTATTTCCCATGAAGTGATGGGACTGGATGCCGTGATCTTTGTTTTCTGAATGTTGAGCTTTAAGCCAACTTTTTCACTCTCCTCTTTCACTTTCATTAAGAGGCTTTTTAGCTCCTCTTCACTTTCTGCCATAAGGGTGGTGTCATCTGCATATCTGAGGTTATTGATATTTCTCCTGGCAATCTTGATTCCAGCTTGTGTTTCTTCCAGTCCAG
>SJYV01012866.1:70664-122141 GCA_006410875.1 Neotragus pygmaeus | reverse complement strand
GAACAGAGATCATTCTGTCGTTTTTGAGATTGCATCCAAGTACTGCATTTCGGACTCTTTTGTTGACCACGATGGCTACTCCATTTCTTCTGAGGCATTCCTGCCCGCAGTAGTAGATATAATGGTCATCTGAGTTAAATTCACCCATTCCAGTCCATTTGAGTTCGCTGATTCCTAGAATGTTGACGTTCACCCTTGCCATCTCTTGTTTGACCACTTCCAATTTGCCTTGATTCATGAACCTGACATTCCAGGTTCCTATGCAATATTGCTCTTTACAGCATCAGATCTTGCTTATATTCACCAGTCATATGCACAACTGGGTATTGTTTTTGCTTTGGCTCCATGCCTTCATTCTTTTCTGGAGTTATTTCTCCACTGATCTCCAGTAGCATATTGGGCACCTAATGACCTGGGATGCATATATATCTTATTTTTGTCAAAAAAATAGCCAGAAATGGAATTGCTAGATCATATGGTAATTCTGGCTTCCCTGGTATACTGCTCAGCTCGTAAAGAATCCGCCTGCAATGTGGGAGACCCCGTTTGATTCCTGAATTGGGAAGATCCCCTGGAGAAGGGATAGGCTGGTCACCCACTCCAGTATTTTTTGGCTTCCCCCGTGGTTCAAACTGTAAAGAATCCACCTGCAATGCGGGAGACCTGGATTCAATCTCTGGGTGGGGAGTATCCCCTGGAGGAGGGCATGGCAACCCACTAGAGGATTCTTGTCTGGAGAATCTCCTTGGACATAGGAGCCTGGTGGGCTGTAGTCCGTAGGGTTGCAAAGTCAGACATGACTGAAGCGACTAAGTACAACACAGCACATGGTAGTTCTGTTTTTAACTTTTTGAGGACCCTTCATACTGTTTTCCATGGTAGCTGTACAGTTTGCATCCCTACCAACACTGCCCGAGAGTTCCTTTTTCTCCATATCCTTGCCAACAGTTATTTGTTGTCTTTTTGAGATGGCTGGATGGCATTACCAACTTGATANCTTTTTGAGGACCCTTCATACTGTTTTCCATGGTAGCTGTACAGTTTGCATCCCTACCAACACTGCCCGAGAGTTCCTTTTTCTCCATATCCTTGCCAACAGTTATTTGTTGTCTTTTTGAGATGGCTGGATGGCATTACCAACTTGATAGACATGAGTCTGAGTGAACTCCGGGAGTTGGTGATGGACAGGGAGGCCTGGTGTGCTGTGATTCATGGGGTCGCAAAGAATCGGACATGACTGAGTGACTGAACTGAACTGATTCTGACAGGGGGAGGTGATATTGTGGTTTCGATTTGCATTTTCCGGATTAGATTAGTGATGTTGAACATCTTTTCATGTGTTTAATGACCATCTGTATGTCTTCCACAGAAAAATATTTAATTCCTCTGACTATTCTTTAATTAGTTTTTTAAAAGTATAGTTTAATCAGGTGTTTTTTTAAGTTGAAATATAGTTGATTTACAATGTTGTGTTGTTTCTAGTGTACAGCAAAGTGGTTGTTTTATGTATGTATATATATTATTTTTCAGATTGTTTTCCATCATTACAAGGTATTGAATATACTTTCCTGTGCTATACAGTAGGACCTTATTCCTTATCTGTTTTATATGTAGTAGTTTGTATTTGGTAATCCCAAACTCCTAATGTATCACTCTCTGCCTCTTCCCCCTCGGGTAACCATGTTTGTTTTCAGTGACTGTGAGTCAGTTTCTATTAGTCTGTTTTGTAAATAAGTACCTCTGCATCATTTTTGTAGTTTCCACATCAATGTGATACTGTGTGATACTTGTGTTTGTCTGACTTACTTCACTTGGTATGATAATCTCCAGGTCCATTCGTGTTGTTGCAAATACAGTTATTTCTTTCTTCTTTAAGGTTGTCTACCGAGAATCACTTGGTGTGGGAAGCCTCTCCGTTCCACATGGTTTTTTTTAATAATTAAAAAATTATTTATTTTTGGCTGTGCTGTATCTTTGTTGATGTGTGGGCTCTTCTTGTTGCGGTGAGGGGGGCTCCTCTTCACTGCGGCGTGTGGGCTTTTTATTCCGGTGGCTGCTCTTGTTGCAGAGCACAGGGCTCTGGGGCGTGCAGGCTTCCATAGCTGCACAGGCTCCAGAGCACGGGCTTAGGAGCTGGGCGCATGGGCTTTGTTGCTCTGCAGAATTTGGGTTCTTCCTGGACCAGGGCTTGAATCCATATCTCCTGCACTGGTAGGCAGGTTCTTTACTACTGAGCCATTGGGAAGCCCTATTGCATTCTTTTTTATGACTGATATTCCAGTGTCTGTCTGTGTGTGCACACACCACATCTTCATTTATCTGGGTGTTTTTTTATGTTGAGTTGTGTGAGTTCTTTTTGTTTTGTATTGTAACCCCTTATCAGATACATTATTTGCAACTATCTCCCTCCCCTTCAGTCGGCTGCCTTTTTGCTTTGTTGGTAGTCTCCTTTGCTGTGCAAAAGCTTTTTAGCTTTTGAATTAGTACCATCTGTTTAGTTTTTTGTTTCCCTTCTCTAAGGAAATATGTCCCCCCCAAAATTGCTGAGACTGGTATCAAAGAGTGTACTACCTGGGTTTTCTTCTGGAAGTTTTATGGTTTCAAGTGTTACTTATATTTAAGTCTTAAATCCATTATGGGTTTATTTTTGTATAAGGAGTGAGAAAGTAGGCCAGTTAGATTCTTTCACATGTAGCTCTCCAGTTTTCCCAACACCATTTATTGAAGACCTGGCTTTTCCCTAGTGTATATTCTTGCCTCCTTGGTGATAGCTTAATTTCCCATATTTCCTAGTTTAAAATTAGGGAGCATGACACTTCCAGCTTCGTTCTTCTGAAGATTATTTTGGCTATTTGGGGTCTTTTATGGTTTCACACAGATTCTAGAATTATTTGTTCTAGTTCTGTAAAAAATGCCATTGGTATTTTGATAGGGTTTGCATTGACTGTAGATTGCCTTAGGTAGTGTGGTCATTTTAACAATGTTCTTCTGGTATCTTCCAGTATATCTTTCCATTTGTTTTTGTTATCCTCAGTCTCTTGAATGAATCAGTTTCTTATAGTTTTATGAGTACAGGTCTTTTACCTCTTGGTTTACCTCTTATGTTAGATTTATTTGTAGGTATTTTATCTGTTTGATGCAATTGTAAATGGTATTGTTTTCTTAATTTCTTTTTCTGATAGTTTGTTGTTAGTGTACAGAAATGCAACAGATTTCAGTTTATTAATTTTGCCTTTTTTTTTTTTTTTTGCCGCACCTCATGGCATCTTAGTTCCCCAACCATATGTCCTCCCCAGGAGGAGTCCCAGTGGCTTCCTGTCTCTCAGGGAGGCTAATTTAAAGATCAGCAGGTGGGTCTCACCCAGACTCCTCTCAAATTACCATCTGAGTACTGGGACTTGGGGTATGTGAGGGTTTGCAAGTGCCCTTAAGAGTGTTTCCTGCAGCCCTCCAGCTCTCTTGCGCATGGTCCCTGGTGGGGGAGTCCCATCCAGGGCTTGGATGCCTCAGTCCTTGGGAAGAACCCCTGCAGTCGTGGTTCTCTTTTCATTTGTGAGTTACCCACACAGGGTTTTGGGTGTTGTCTATACCTCATCTCTGCCCCTCCTACCCATCTCATTGTGATTTCTTCTTTATATCTGAAAAATCTCTTCTGCTAGTTTTCACGTGGCACTCATAGGTAGATGGTCTGTTCAGTTTAGTTCAGTTGCTCAGTCATGTCCGACTCTTCACGACCCCATGGACTGCAGCACAGCAGGGCTTCCTGTCCATGACCAACTCATGGAGTTTACTCAAACTCATGCCTATTGAGTCGGTGATGCCATCCAACCATCTCTTCCTCTGTTGTCCCCTTTTCCTCCTGCCTTCAATCTTTCCCAGCAACAGGGTCTTTTCAGATGAGTCAGCTCTCCACATCAGGTGGCCAACGTATTGGAGTTTTAGCTTCAGTATCAGTCCTTCCAATGAATACTCAGGACTGATCTCCTTTAGGATGGACTGGTTGGATCTCCTTGCAGTCTAAGGGACTCTCAAGAGTGTTCTCCAACACCATAGTTCGAAAGCATCAATTCTTTGGCGCTCAGCTTTCTTTATAGTCCAACTCTCACATCCATACATGACCACTGGAAAAACCATAGCCTTGACTAGACGGACCTCTGTTGGCAAAATAATGTCTCCTTTTTAATATGCTGTCTAGGTTGGTCATAACTTTCCAAGGAATAAGCGTCCTTTAATTTCACGGCTGCAGTCACCATCTGCAGGGATTTTGGAGCCCCCTAAAATAAAGTCTGACACTGTTTCTACTGTTTCCCATCTATTTTCCATGAAGTGATGGGACTGGATGCCATGTTCTTCGTTTTCTGAATGTTGAGCTTTAAGCCAACTTTTCACTCTCTTCTTTCACTTTCATCAAGAGGCTGTTTAGTTCTTCACTTTCTGCCATAAGGGTGGTGTCATCTGTATATCTGAGGTTGTTGATATTTCTCCCAGCAATCTTGATTCCAGCTTGTGCTTCATCCAGTCCAGCGTTTCTCATGAAGTACTCTGCATATAAGGTAAATAAGCAGGGTGACAATATACAGCCTTGACNGATGCTTCCTAAGGTCCACTTGACTTCACATTCCAGTATGTCTTGCTCTAGGTGAGCCATCACACCATCGTGATTATCTGGGTCATGAAGATCTTTTTTGTACAGTTCTTCTGTGTATTCTTGCCACCTCTTCTTAATATCTTCTGCTTCTGTTAGGTCCATGCCATTTCTGTCCTTTATTGAGCCCATCTTTGCATGAAATGTTCCCTTGGTATCTCTAATTTTCTTGAAGAGATCTCTAGTCTTTCTCATTTGATTGTTTTTCTCTATTTCTTTGCACTTATCACTGAGGAAGGCTTTCTTATCTCTCCTTGCTATTCTTTGGAACTCTGCATTCAAATGGGTATCTTTCCTTTTCTCTTTTGCTTTTTGCTTCTCTTCTTTTCACAGCTATTTGTAAGGTCTCCTCAGACAGCCATTTTGCTTTTTTGCATTTCTTTTCTATGGGGATGGTCTTGATCCCTGTCTCCTGTACAGTGTCACAAACCTCCATCCTTAGTTCATCAGGCACTCTTGTCTATCAGATCTGGTCCCTTAAATCTATTTCTCACTTCCACTGTATAATCATAAGGGATTTGATTTAAGGCATACCTGAGTGGTCTAGTGGTTTTCCCTACTTTCTTCAATTTAAGTCTGAATTTGGCAATAAGGAGTTCATGATCTGAGCCACAGTCAGCTCCTGGTCTTGTTTTTGCTGACTGTATAGAGCTTCTCCATCTTCGGATGCAAAGAATATAATCTGATTTCGGTGTTGACCATCTGGTGATGTCGATGTGTAGTCTTCTCTTGTGTTGTTAGAAGAGAGTGTTTGCTAAGACCAGTGCGTTCTCTTGGCAAAACTCTATGAGCCTTTGCCCTGCTTCATACTGTACTTCCAAGGCCAAATTTGCCTGTTACTCCAGGTGTTTCTTGACTTCCTACTTTTGCATTCCAGTCCCCTGTAATGAAAAGGACATCTTTTTTGGGTGTTAGTTCTAGAAGGTTTTGTAGGTCTTCATAGAACCATTCAATTTAAGTTTCTTCAGCATTACTGATTGGGGCATAGGCTTGAATCACTGTGTTATTGAATGGTTTGCCTTGGAAATGAACAGAGATCATTCTGTCACTTTTGAGATTGAATCCAAGTATTGCATTTCGGACTCTTGTTGACTGTGATGGCTATTCCATTTCTTCTAAGGGATTCCTGCCCACAGTAGCATATATAATGGTCATCTGAGTTAAATTCACCCATTCCAGTCTATTTTAGTTTGCTGATTCCTAAAATGTTGACATTCACTCTTGCCATCTCATGTTTGATCACTTCCAGTTTATCTTGATTCATGGACCTAACATTCCAGGTTCCTGTGCTGTAATTTTGGTGTGTCCCATGTGAATAGGTGAGCCCAGGGTCTTACTGTGCCATCTTGACAGACCTCCCTTTGCCCATTGTTAAATTGATTTGCTTGATTTTTGTTGTTTAGTTATAGAAATTCTTAATACATTCTGGGTATTAATCTCTTAATCAGATGTATGATTCAAAAATATTTTCTTGTATTCTGTGGGGTTTTGTTTTTGTTTTTTACTGTATTGATTATGCCCTTTGCACAGAAGTTTTATTTTTTGATATAGTCCAGTTTATCTATTTTTTCTTTTATTGCCTGTGCTTCTGGTGTCATTCAAGAAATCCATCACTAAATCCAGTGTCATGAAGCTTTTCTCTGTGTTTTCTTTTGAGAGAAAGAAAAGTTTTATAGTTTTATTTCTTATGTTTAGGTCTTTGATCCATTTTGAATTGATTTTTGTAAGTAATGTGAAGTAGGTATCTAACTGTATTCTTTTGCATGTGGATATTGAGTTTTCCCAACATTAGTTGTTAAAGACTATATGCATTCCCCATGGAATGATGTTGGCACTCTTTTTGAAAATCATTTGATCATACATGTGAGGGTTTACATGTGAGCTCTTTATTCTGTTCCATTGGTCTTGATGCCAGTACCATACTTTTTACTGTAGTGTTATAGTAAGTTGTTTTGAACTCAGGATATAGGAGGCCCCCAGGTTTGTTCTTCATTTGCAGTATTGTTTTGGCTATTTGGGGTCCCCTGAGTTTCCATGTGATTTTAGGATGAGTTTTTCTATTTCTGCAAAGACTGCTCCTGGGGTTTGGTAGAGATGGCACTGAATCTGCAGACCGCTTTGGGTAGTGTTGTCACGCTAACAGTATTAAGTGTCCCAGTCCATGAGCACAGCATGCCCTTCCGTTTATTTATCTCTCTCTTCATTTTCTTCAGCAGTGTTACGCAGCTTTCAGTGTACAAGTCTTTCACTTCTTGATTTAATTTATTCCTCAGTATTTTCTTCTTTTTGGTGCTATTGTAGATGGAGTAGTTAACTTCATTTTCAGATTGTTTGTTGTTAGTGTGTAGAAATGTGACTGATTATTGTAACAATTTTTTGTGGACTCTTCAGAGTTTTTTGCATAACAGATGTCATCTGCAAACTGAGATAATTTTACTTATTCCTTTTCAGTTTGATTGCCAAGAAGTTTTAAATTTTGATGCTGAAATCCAGTTTATCAATTTTTAATTTTTGTTGGTGATTCTTGTTGTCTCTCTAAAAAACTTTCACTGTACGAAAGTAATGAAAATATTCTGACTAAAATATCAGTCAGAAGTTTCATCTAGAAGTTTTATTTAGGTTCTTTAATGTCTTTGAGCAGTTTTATAGTTTTCAGTATAGAGATGTTACACATCTTCTGTTAAATTTATTTGTAAGAATTTTATGGGTATGTAAATGGTGTTTTAAAATTTTTATTTTCTAATTGTTCTTTACTAGTATATGGAAATACAATTGAGTTTTGTATATTGATTACATATTTTGTGTGAATGCTTCATTTACTTATTAGTTCTAGTAGTTTGGTAGATTCCTTAAGATTTTTTACATATATAACCATATCTTCTGCAAGTAAATAATTTTTTGCTTTCCTTTCCAATTTGAATGTCTTTTAATGTCCATTGACAGATGAATAGATAAATATATATGTTCCTTTATATATATATATAATCTAAAGGAATTTTAAAAGAATTAATAAAGGGAAATTTATAGCATTTAAATATATATATTTGTTGTTCAGTTGCTCAGTCATGTCTGACTCTGCAACCCCATGGACTGCAGCATGCCAGGCTTTCTTGTCCTTTACTATCTCCCAGACACTCATGTCCTTTGAGTTTGGATGCCATCCAACCATCTCAGTTCAGTTCAGTCACTCAGTCGTGTCCGACTCTTTGCGACCCCATGAATCGCAGCACGCCAGGCCTCCCTGTCCATCACCAACTCCCGGAGTTCACTCAGACTCATGTCCAACGAGTCAGTGATGCCATCCAGCCATCTCATCCTCGGTCGTCCCCTTCTCCTCCTGCCCCCAATCCCTCCCAGCATCAGAGTCTTTTCCAGTGAGTCAACTCTTTGCATGAGGTGGCCAAAGTACTGGAGTTTCAGCTTTAGCATCATTCCTTCCAAAGAAATCCCAGGGTTGATCTCCTTTAGAATGGACTGGTTGGATCTCCTTGCAATCCAAGGGACTCTCAAGAGTCTTCTCCAACACCACAGTTCAAAAGCATCAATTCTTTGGCGCTCAGCCTTCTTCACGGTCCAACTCTCACATCCAACCATCTTACTAAAATTCAAAAGACTACACATTTATAGATTAACACCCCTCATGAGCCTATACAGAAAAATCTTCCCTTGGTGGTTCAGTGGTAAAGAATCCACCTGCCAGTGGAGGAGACATGGGTTTGATCCCTGATCCAGGAAGGGCCCACAAGCCATGGAGCAACCAAGGAGGTGCACCCTAACTACAGAGCCTGTGCTCTAGAGCCCGGGATCCGCAACTGGAGGGCAGCCCCTGCTCTCCGAAGCTAGAGAGAAGCTTGCACAGCAGCAAAGACCCGCACAGCCAAAAATGTAAAGAAAACTGTTTAAAAATTAGTAAATCAAATTTAGCAATGTATAAGAGTAATGCGCATGATCAACTGGAGTTTATCTAAAAATGCAAGATTTGTGTGCCTTTTGAAAACCATTTTTTGTACTTCACTGTATTAAAGGAACAAAGAGGAAAAATATAATAATTTTGATAGATACAGAAAGAATATTCAACAAAATTAAACATCTACTCATGATTAAAAACTTGCAAACCTAGTCATAGTGATAAACTAGCCATGGGGATAAACTAGTCATAGTGATAAACTAGTCGTGGGGATAAACTAGCTGTGGGGATAACCTAGTCATAGTGATAAACTAGTTGTGGGGATAAACTAGTCATAGTGATAAACTAGCCGTGGGGATAAACTTTGTCAGTGTGTCATATGTCCTTTTTCCTCTGACTGCTTTCAAGATTTTCCCTTTATATTTTGTCAGTTAATCTATGACACAGGAGGTAAGAATATACATTGGAGAAAAAACAGTCTCTGTATCTTTGTGTCTCTATGACAGTGATGCTGGAAAAACTGGTGAGTTACATGTAAAAGAATGAAATTAAAACATTTTCTCATGCCATATACAAAAATAAACTCAAAATGAATTAAAGACCTACATGTAAGACCATAAACCATAAATCTAGAAGGAAACAAGGGCAGAATACTCTGACATAATGAGTAGAAATTTTAGAGATGGAGGGATCAGGCCCTAAGGCAAAGAAAGCAAAAATAGAGAAATGAGACCTAATTAAAGTTAAAAACTTTTGCACAGCAAAGGAAACCAACAAAATGAAAAGACAGCCTATTGAATGGGAGGAAATATTTGCAAATGGTAAGACTGATAAAGGATTAATATGCAAAATATATAAATAATTCATATAATTCAATATCAATTAAAAACAACCCAATTAAAAAATGGGCAGAAGACTCGAATAGACATTTTTCCAAGGAAGACATATAGATGGCCAACAGGTACATGAAAAAATGCTCAACATCACTAATAATCAGAGAAATGCAAATTAAATGTGATCACCTTGTACCTGTCAGAATGGCCATCATCAAAAAGTCTACAGATAACAATGTTGGTGAGGAAGTGGAGAAGAGGAAACCCTAGTACAGTGTTGATGGGTCCACACACACTGAAATATTACAGTCATTAAAAAAAGAATGAAATTCTGCTATTTGCAACAATATGGATGAACCTCGAGCAGTGGATCTTAGTGAAATCAGTCAGACAGATAAGTTGTCATTTACATATGGAATCAAAAAAAATAAATAATAAAACAGAAATTGACTGATAGATTTAGAGAACAAACTATTGGGTTACTAGTGGGGAGAGGGAGGAGGGGAGGGGCAAGATAGGGGATTAAGAGGTACAGACTACTATGTGTAAAATATATAAGCTACAGGGATATATAGCCAGTATTTTATAACTTTAAATAGAGTATAATATATAAAAATTTGATTTACTATGTTGCATACCTGCAACTAACATTGTAAATCAACTATACTTCTGTAAATCAGCTAAATAAATAATACCATTTATCTCTAATATATTTTTCATTTCTAGAATTTTTGCTTTTGAAAAACAGTTTTTAGATATCTCTGCCAGTATTTTTCCATCTTTTTAAGTATATTATACCTTTTTCACTAGATCCTTTAACATATGTTTCAGTTATTTTAAAGGTCTTGTCTGATAATTTCAACATTTGGATCATCTCTTGGTCTTGTTCTGTTGGACTGTTTTCCCTTTCTTGTCAGTGGGTCACATTTTCTTGCTTTATCATGTCTCACTTTTTAAATTAAAAAAATTTGTCTCTAAGAGTCATGGAGGCTAAGGTAGTAAGGGTGGCTCTTAGCGCAGGTAAGTCAGTTTAGTGTGTACTTGAACTAAGTCTGGTCTGTGTTGTTGCTTCATTTAGAATCAGTTCAGGGAATTCCTGGTGGTCCCGTGGTGAGGACTCGAATTGAAAGGTTGCAGATTTGGGAATCCCTGCTTGAGGAACTAAGATACTACAAGCTGCACAATGCAGCCCAAAAAATCATTTCACTACGGCTTTCAGTTTTTTTAAAAATAATTTGGTTGCTCTGGGTCTTTGTTGCTGCTAGCATGCTTTTTCTAGTTGTGGTCAGAGGGGGCTACTCTTTGTTGAGGTGCTCGGGCTTCTCATTGCGGTGGCTTTTCATTGCAGAGCATGGCCTCTAGGCACATGGGTTTCAGTAGTTGCGACTTGCAGGCTCTCGAGCTTGGGTTTGGTGGTTGTGGTGCAGTCTTAGCTGCTCTGCGGAATGTGGGATATTCCTGGACCGGGGATCGAACCCATGTTCCCTGCATTGGCCGGTGGATTCTTATCCACTGTACCACAGGGAAGTGCTCAAATTTTTAAGAATGAGATCTTGGGATCTGAGTGTCTGGAGGGTTTGACTCAGTTCTGCTTCATCCTAAGTTTTCATCAGGTCCATGTAACTGTACTTTAAGGGTATGGTCGAAGGAGTTCTTTTTTGACTTTACCCCTTCCCCAAACGTAGATGGCCACTGCTCTGGCTAAACTTCTCTGTCCTGATGATCGTAGGCTGTCTTTTTTGGTAATCCTTCTGAGATAAAATCCTTTTTTTTTTAAATTCCAGCCACTGTAGTCTGCAGATCAAAGCTCTGGCCAAAATCCGTGCCTTTGTGCAAGACACGTGAGTGTTGCCCTTTCCAGAATCTACCTATTTCAAGGGAAGATCTTTAGGTTTTGTTCCCCACCCCTCAGCCCCAACCTGAGCTCTTCACTTCTTTTCTACGAACATTTAAAAATACCTACTTTTAAAATCTCATACTTTACCGTATTCTGTGAAGGATGCCAAAGAAGCATATGGCATGAACCTCAGCCTCAAAGGCTTTATGTTTTCTTTGGACAGATAAGAGTAACCCAGGCAAACGATACAGGAAAAATTGTTACCAGTGCCTCAGAGAATGTAGAGGGGCATGTGTAGAAGGTCTGATGTTCAGGGAACATAAAGAGTGATATTCAGGCAAGGAGAGGGAGGCCTGGTCAAAGAAAACCTCTGGTAGGGGGTGAGCAGAAGCTCATCCAGCTTTCTCGGGCATGGTGTCGTCCACGGGATGGACTTAATGTGGCCTCTGTCAGGGAAGGAACCAGTGTGTTCTGATGGGTACTTGGAAGAAGAGTGTTTGGGGACCCTGCCATCCAGGGTGGTCAGGAGGGTGGCTCCTCCCTTCCCTTTGTGGTTGACCAAGGAGATCATCTCGTTTCCCGTGCCCCTGTCCGTTCATCTCCCGGAGGCAGAGCCGTGTGAGTGTTACAGGCACCTTGGGTAAAGGCGGCTTGGCCTCATGTGGGCATGCACGTGTTCATTCACACGACTTCCTCTCCCTGGGGTTCTGATGGGCGTGCAGGAGGCACACTCCTTGTACGGAGGTTTTAGTCATTTACCGGCTTCATTTTCCCAGGACCCTGATCGAGCCTCGGCAGGCAGAGATCCGGAAAGAGTGCCTCCGGCTCTGGGGGGTGAGTGTCCCCCTACCCGGTTTTGCTCCAGGGCAGAACAGTTTTCGAGAAGACCGGGACCGACTCCCAGCCTGGCCGGCCCCCACAGCACTCAAGAGTTGGACGTCTCAGCACTGTTGGGAGTTACTTCCTTGGCTCTTTACCTCCTAGTTTAGCCCCGCAGACTGGTCACAAAGGACAAGGGTGGTGGGTGAACAGGCCTGTTTCCTGCTGGTGGCCCTGGGTAGCAGTAGTGAACACAGAGAGCCCCAGAGAAAGGTAAATGGCTTTGAAGGAGTGTTACCAGAAGGCCTGAAAGGGAGCAGTGACTGAATTGGCCACCCCAGCCCCCCTTTCCAGCTTCCTTGGGTGCCATTTCTTCTTGCCCAGTCTGAGCCTTTGTGTAGGCTCACACACAACCCTGATCAAGAGTGCACTTGAAAACCAAAGTTCTTTGCTTTCTTGTTTCAGATCCCAGACCAGGCTCGAGTTGCTCCTTCTTCCACAGACCCAAAATCTAAGTTCTTTGAGCTCATCCAGGTAAGATTGGTGTCTGGTGAAAATAGAGTTAGAAAGGCCTGGTAAGAGGTGGTATCACCGAGACCCCCAGGTGCCTGGCTTCCAGGGGGTCTGTGCAGGTACCACGTGGGCTTCAGGGGTGGGCTGAGACCTCCTACAGGCAGGGACTTTGGTGAGTGTTGAGTTCCCGCAGAGCCACCAGGCTGCCTGAAGATTCCTGGCCTGATGTGTTGTGATCAGCATTCCCGCTGCCCCAAGTGTGGTACTGGCTCTTACTCCCCAGCAAGTTTAAGGTGCCATGTGCCTGCAGGGGAGGCGTGAAGTGAGGTGATCTTAGGCCGGGAGCTGGTCAGAGGGGCAGGAAGGGCTGCCAGAGAGCTCCACAGTGGAGCGGCCCAGACCTAGGCTCTGTTTCTGGTGAGTGGTCTCCGGAATTCTGCTCTGTGTTTTCCTGCCACCTGAATTCCAGCTTTTCCCTGGGCTTCATTTAAATCTGGCCCAAATCTTGAGCTGTTGTGCAGGTCAGGGACTGGAGAATGAGGTTCAAGATGGCCTCAAAAAAACAGCATGTGTAAACTTTTCTGAACCAGGTGGAGAGATCACCTAACTACTTTCAAATCAACTGCTTGCAAGTCTTTGCTTTCAGTTTTATTGAAGGGGAGGCTTTTATATTCTGGTGACATTTCCTTATAGCTCTGGTAAATCGATCTGTACTCAGGGACTCTGTGTTCTTTGCTTTTCCAGCCTCTTCTAATAGGTCCTAAAGGAACACTCCAGGCAGATGGAATTAGATCCCAGTTTGTTCCTGGTTAGGTAGAACAGGGGGCATGTTTCAGAGAGCAAGTGCTTCCTGTCCCCACCCGCCCCCCAGCNCCGAGCAGGGTGGGTGCAAGTCAGGCAGAAATACGGGGTCATTGATGCTGTAACAGTTACGAGTGTCCCCACGAGAGGCAGAGCACAAGCTGCCTGAAACACTGTAAATCCAAGGCCCTGGTGCTGAGAGGGGTTGAGCCTGGGGGTTGGAGGGTCTCAGTGCTTCCTCATGTTCTCAGCCATTGTGTAGGGTGCTTGGATCTGGGGGGCTCTTCCTGGGTATGCCCAGTGGAGCCAGACCCGGTCTCACTGCTCCTCAGTTAACTCTTTAGTGGCCACACTGAGACCATGGCTGGTGAGCTGAAGGCCCACCAGGGGTTCAGATCTCACCCCAGCTGGTGTCACCCTGACGCCTCGCAAACAGCAGCAACATAGCAGAGGTGTGTGCCATTCCCCTGCCTCCACTGCTCAGTTGGGAGTTCAGAAGCTGAGTTCTAAACCCAGCACCCCACTGTGTGACCTGGAGCAACTCAAGTTTGCCTCAGTCTCTCTTATGTTGAGCCAAGATTCAAGTGGTTGGCTGGTTTTGACATCAGTCAGAGATTAGCATCAGGACTGACTCTCTCTCCCCCACATTTCCTGTTTTCATGCCTGCTTGGGAAAATCAAGGTTAGAAATGAAGATCATTAAGGGCTCCAGTGGCACACCAAAGCTCAGCTACACAGGGCGGGATGACCGGCACTTCGTGCCCACTGGCCTCTACATCGTCAGGACGGTGAATGGTGGGTGATGAGCGCCTCCCTGACCCCCTCCCTCAGCCAGGGCGACTGGCCGACACCCCGCCTGGGCCGGAGCGCAGGGCTTCCTACTGAGGTGGCCAGAGCCAGCTTATGCTGAGGGGGACTCTCTTCCCTGAGCTCTTGTGTCTTTGGTGGTCCTGGGGGCTGGGCTGGGGCTGGAGAGTGGGGCCCAGCTTGTACATACAGTGTCCTCATGGCAGGAAAAGGGCCTTCCTCGTGGGCAGTGGCAGATCCAGACAGACAGACCTGGCCATTTGTATCTCCTGTTGAATCTTCTTCCCTCTGGCTAATGGAATCCTGTTCCCTCTGCTAGCCCTGGTGGGAGGTGGGGCTGCTGAGTAGTAGTCATATGAGGCGTCCTCCAGGAGCCCCTCTGGGCTGATGATGAGGGCTGTGTCCTCCCAGGCTGTTCTCTGCTGTATGGGGGAGAGGGCATGGAGGAACCAGGGAGGAAGGCCTGACCCATCCCTCAAGGGTTTTGTGTGTCCTTTCTGAGCCTTTGTCCCCTTCCTCCCATCAGAGCCATGGACCATGGGATTCAGCAAAAGCTTCAAGAGGAAGTTCTTCTACAACAAGAAAACCAAGAACTCTACCTTTGACCTCCCTGCAGATGCCATTGCTCCATTTCAGTAAGTAGGCCTCCTCCAGGCCTGCCCCCTCAGCAGCCCCGGGAACCCCTTCCAGGATGCCAGCTCTTGGGGCACACCTGCGCCGAGACCTACTGCTGCCCAGGCAGGGCCTCCCCTGTGGGCAGGATGGTGGTTTCTGCAGGGTGTGTCTGGGACTGGGCGGTGAGCTCAGGGAGAGGCGGGTGATGTCAGGACTGGTTGTGAAGGTTAGGTAGGTGTCATGGGTGTGAAGGGCCGACCCTGGCCCAGGCGTGGGAACATGGCAAGGCCCACAGCCTTGCTCTCAGACCCAGTGTCTGTTTGCCAGACTCTTGGTCATAGGTTTCAACAGCAGCAGTAGCTCCTAATGGGCCTGTAATTAGTGTCACCACACTAATACTGTTCAGTTAGAGCAGCAGAGACAGATAAGCCAGGAATATCAGTAACGAGAGGATCCAGTAGGATGCCGATAGCAGCAGAAGCTATGTGTTTTTGGAAAAGCGGATTCCAGAAGGCGGGAGGAGTGGGGTTACTGGGTATGTTTTGGCTGCCAAAGGGAATTGTTCCATCACAGGTGCCGGGTAGGCAGGGATCTCTTGGTCCTGTTCCCCTGGGTGTGGCCTCTGACCTCCCCTTTCCCCCCAGCATCTGCTACTATGGCCGGCTCTTCTGGGAGTGGGGGGATGGCATCCGTGTGCACGAATCCCAGAAGCCCCAGGACCCAGACAAGCTGTCCAAGGAGGACGTCCTCTCCTTCATCCAGACGCACAGCGCCTGAGGGCCTGGGGCACGCCCACCCTGCCCAGCACCCTGTCGTCAAGAGCCCGGCCTTGAGGGCGGTGGGCCCTCCAGCTTCTCTGAAGAGCTCAGTTGGAGCCTTTAGAGGACACATGTTCCTTCCGTGGGACATTCTGAACTTTCCTCCCTGGAGCACTGCCTGGGAACTGTCTCCCCTGCCAGGACAAGGCTCCGTCAGCTCCTGCAGCAGGTCAAGGTCAGGGCCCAGGGTACCTGGGGCCAGCAGGGGATGTGTCAGGGGCAGCAAGGGTCTGCCGTTCTCGCTTGTAGTGCACACTCACTTTTCTGAGTTCTGTGCATTGCACGAGGGCGTCCATGCCCCTGCCTTGCCCAACTTTTTATTGGGCAAACTCCGAGAGGGAGGAGGCCCACTGTTGTGAGCTGGCCGGAGCAGCTGCTATATAAATCAAAGTTTTGTTTCCTTGAACTTGTTCTGTTTTGATGCCAAGTGGGAGAAGACTGCCTCTTCCCCTTCCCTGCCCTGGGCTTCCCTGGAGCTCTTCCCAGCCCACACCTCTGACCATCCTGCAGGCTGGGAAGGGAAGCATGTGGACCCCGTCTGATACTACATAGGGCGCAGGTGGCATGTCTGGGAGTGGGTGTGACTGCTTCCTGGGACTGTAGAGCCTTTCTGTGCCCCTGCCCTCTCATTGTAAACCTTGGGCAGCTCTAGAAGGGGAGGAAGCAGCCTTGAAGGGCTGTGTCTTCTGTGGCCATCAGTGGTGGCCCCCTGTAACAGGGTCCTCCAGGGTTGGGTGGCACCCAGTCCTCTGGCGATCATGGCACTCCTGGTTGCCCCACCTTGCCACCCTCCCCCCTCCTTTGTTTTCTTCCCCAACAGGAGGCACAGCTGCTTTTGTTTGTCCTTATGTGGTCACTCCACGTCCTGTATCTTGGCGGGCGGAGGGGGAAGCTGGGCAGTAGCTTTGGGTGGGGGAGGGAACCTGTGGTTGTTTTTAATGGGAAATACCTCTCAGAGGTGCTCACAGGGGCTCACTAGGGCCCCATCCCAGTACTAGACTGGTTTCTATGGAGATAAGAGGGCACGGAGGCATCCCATGAGGTTGGAATTGACTCCACCTCAGGGGTCTCCAGCCCGCATTCAGCCCCTCCCCCTGGTTGTCAGCAGCACCGATGAAATGCTGTATTTCCACCCAATTCTGGGTATCAGTGTGTCTTGCAGAACCTTGGATCATTAAAGACAGACATATTTTTAACGCCTGTGTGGTTCTGTGCTGGGGCTGCTGCTGCGTGTCCTCTGTGCTTTGTGGTCTGGGGCTGGGAGGTGAAGGGGAGGAAGCTCTCCTCAGTGAAGCGGGGAGGGGAGAGGGCTGGTTTAATCAGCTCAGGGCCCCCTGGGCTGCTGCTTGCTGCCAGAGGGGCCTAAGGAAGAGTCAGAAAATGCTGTGGCTCCTGTAAGAAGCAGGGGTTGGAGAATGAGAGACCCCTCAGCCCAGGAGGCCCCTCCCCTTCATGTGAATCACTCAGCTACTCCCAGTGGCACCGTGACAACCCAGGATCAGTCTGTGTGACTAAAATAACCGGCGTCAGACCAATTAGTGCCACTAGATGGGGAGGGAGCTCCGCGTCTGCACTGGAGGCCGCGGGTGCCTCTCCCTCTGCGCTCTAGGCGCGTGGTTTCTCCACTGGTCCTGTCACCCGGCAGGTCCTCCCCTAGAGCCTTCTACCTACACACTGCTTGGGTCCTTCCTTCACGTTCCACAGCCTGAGCACCGAGGCAATGCCTTTCCCAGCTTTTCTGACTTAACTGGTGTGATCTCGGCTCCCAAGCCCCTGCATCCTTCTGCTTGCCCTACTTGGCCTCGCTCCAGCCTCCCGCGCCTATGCTGGAGGAGAGGCTGTGAGCAGGGGCCAGGTGGTCTGCGTTTGCCCCCCCCTTGCAAACTCTGCCAGGTTTCCTGGCCACTCACCGTGAGCCTGTCTGGTCGTAACCGTGGCCCCGGCTGCCCACTGGCTCTGCGATGCCTCACCAGGCCTGCTGGCTCGTGAAAATAATGGATTAACTCTGCCTTCCAGTGGGACCACCACACAAGCACGAATCCCCAGGTTGCCCTTCAGCGCACAGGCTGCACTTTTTCTGCTGTGACCACAGGCAGGCAGGAACTGGGGTGCCAGATCGCAACTGGGGGGCACAGGGCCAAGTGGTGCCAGGTCAGCCTCCACCCAGCAGCCCGAGCTCGCGATGCGGCTCCCACTGTGGCTCCGCCTGGGCAGGTGCTTTGTCACCACCTTACTCCCCACCTGGGGTGGGGGCTTACCTTCACAGCCCCTCTCCCTTGAATCCTGAATGCCACCCCACTGCCATCGGGTCACGACATTTTCTTGGCACACAGGTTCTTTATTGCCTTTCCCCTGGGCCAAGCCAGCACGAAGTCCTTCTGGAGCCCCAAGCCCCACAGCGGGAATGGGAGGCGAGAGGGGCCAGGCCAGCAGGAAGCCCTGCTCGTGTCTGGGGCAGGGAGAAACAGCCCTTGTACCTTGGTCCTCTCGAGGCTCGAAGGGCCTGCTTGGCTATGACCACGGAGCTGAGGGGAAGCCAGGGCTGACTGGAAAAATCACAGCCTCACAGGGCCCAGTAGGTGTAGATGACGGTCAGCAGGAGGAAGATGGCCACAGACAGCAGCATGTTCTTGCGGTTCTCCTGCCGAAGCAACTTCAGCTCCTTCTCTGGGAAGAACGGGGTGGTGGACAGGTGTCCTCAATCTGCACAGATCCTCACAACCTTCTGGCTATAGGTGCTGGGCCCAAAAAAGCCCCAACCCCCAATGTGGCTCAACTGTTTCTCTCCAAACACAGCTGAAGACAGCATGTGTGGGAGAGTTACCAAAAGGGCTATGCCTGAAAGCCCAGCGAGGTGGTGGCATGACCTCCCCAGAAGGGTCCTCCGGCTCGTCCTGGGTGGCCCCATGGCGCCCCTCCCGTCTCATCCAGTCAAGCAGAGACTGAGGGCAGCTGGGCCCTCCTTGGGGAGCAGGTTAGGGACACATAAGCAGCGCTTCAGTCCGCCCTCTGCTGGATGCCCAGCTAAGCAGGAACTAGTGATGGTGAGAGGAGGCCGTCTGTGCTCATGGGGTGGTCAGGCTGCCTCTGGAGGACGCCAGCCCAGCTGTTCCACAGCCACGCTGCGTCCATTCATGACACAGAGGTGGTTGGTACTCTGAGGGCTAAACTGAGTGATAAATGCTACAATTTTGTGTGAAAACCGCCAGCTTTGAGGGGCAAACTGAGGTCTCGTTTCTCCCTGTGTGAGGGAGTGGGGATATGTGCAAACCAGCCTTGGGCAGGCCAGACAGGACCCAGGCCGGGGTATGTGACACGCACTGTGCTTATAGTGTTGATTCAAATTCCTCAGGGAGGTTCCCTGCCATATAAACTATTCTAGGGCTGATTCTGGGCCAGGTCTGGCCCCCCAGGGTGACTAGAACAGAGCTTGAGGAGCCTCAGCAGACCCTTTACCTCCCAGGCCACTGGGCAGGGCGGCAGCGGCGGGTGCCGGGCTGGGCGGGGGGCGGGCGGCCACCCTCCAGCTCTGAGCCGGGTGTGGGCTCCCCCTGGCTCGGCGCCCAGCACCCAGAAGGTGGCAGCATCGCTCCACCCACAGCAGCCCTTCACAGCACCCACGTGGGAGGTTCATTGTCCATCCTGGACCCCAAAGATCCTACCACCATCTTTCCCATCACAAGGTTTTCCTGGGAGGGAATGGAGGTCTGCAAGGAAAGGGCCAGAACAGGCTTCCCAAGTTAGGGAAGTGGGAGGGATCTCAACCCAGCTACAGCCACCCCCTCCATCCTAAGGGGAGAGCAGACCCCCTGGCCTCTCCATCTCCCTTGGAACAGAAGAGCAGCCCTGCTCCTCTCCTAGGCTGCTGGGCCTTCAGTGGGATCCTGAGGGCTGGCCCCCTCCTGAAGTGCACCCTTGACCCCCATCACTCTGTGGGCTCCCCAAGCTGTCTGCCCATTCCTAATCCTAGGACTGGAGGGTGGGGCTGGCAATGGGAAGGAGCTTTCTTACCATAGTTGGAGGCTTTGTTCAACAGGCTGCTTTTCTCCTTCTCCAGAGACCTCCTGTGACAGGGGAAGGTCAAAATAGCTCGAGCTTTTTTCCCACCTAAGGGGCAGCAGGCGCGCCATGGCAGGATGGACAAGAGGAACAAGGGCCCAGGTCTCTGGAGGCAGGGGGAGGGGAGGGTGGAATTTGAAAGTCAGGACCCAGGGAGAGATATGAAGGGGTGGGGCCGTGGGGAGGGGCATCACCTGGCCTCTGAGCTCAGCTCCGCCCCACAGAGCCTGGAGTTCACCACCTCCAGATCTCTCCGACATTGTGACAGCTTCTTCTCCAGCCCATCGATCTGAAAAACACAGCACACCCAGCAGATAGAGATGGGTGACAGAGTCTTCCAGTTTTCAAGACAGCTGGGATCCTGGGATGAGGAGGAAGGAGTCTCTCGGAGTCTTAGGATAGCATCCACACCCCGAATCCACGCTTTGCTTTCCTCTATGTCCACGTGGTACAGCCTGAGCTCGGCTGGAGACACCTGTGAGGTGGCCCTGACCCACCGGGCCAAACGGGATGGGGCAGACAGGAGCAGCCCCTCAGTAAGCTGTGTCCCCAGCTGGACCCCACAGCAGGAAAAACCAGAGCCCTGAATGTGGCGGGTTCTGCTACACAGGCAGATCCTAGAATGAATGAGGTGATACAGGCAGCCTCTGCCTTTCCAAAGCACTCCATGCGTGATTAGACATCTAGGGGCCAAAAAGCAGAGGCATTTCTTCACATTGGTACACTTCCTTTTAAAGTAGCCCAAGTTGTAGTAATACATATTTTCCCATGAGATTCAATAAAAATTATTGCAAGTACAGATCAAAAGTTTCTGACTTGGCTTTTGTGCAAAAGCATTGACCAGCATCAAGGTAGCTGTAACGTGTAGTAAAATAGCTAAGCTCCTGAAAGGCTACAGCCAAAGGTGCCAGTTCTCCCATTTATTTTGATTCTAGTTTCAGAGATGTGTTCTTGGGGAAATCATCTGAATTACGGGGAGATGCTTTATGAAATACTAGACTGGGTCGTCCACGGTCCTGGTGTCACGCGTTTGGCTTTCAGAGTTCACCTGTGTCCATCTGTCTCCAGGTGTCTTGTCAGCCACCTCTTTGGGTCTGGGCCTGCTGCTGCTTGCGCCTCTGCCCTGCTGGTGGAGTCCAGACTGAGGTGGGTGGGAGTTCGGGGGCCATGTGTCCCTCACAGCAGCTGACTGAACAGTGCCCTGGGTCCAGCTCATGCTTGATCTTCCGTATGACCTCACTCACTGTTACCACAACCCTGGGAGGGATAGCAAGTAACCACTTTGATTTCACAAATGGGAGAATGGGTCCCCCAGGTGGGAGGACTTTCCTGAGAAGTCAGGGTAGAACGCCCCTCTCCTTAAAGGTCTCAGCCAGCTCTGCTCCAACCCTTTCTGGAATGGCCCCTGTACAGATGGAAATCAATGACTGCACAGACCAATCCCGGCATCCCTAGTGTTCTGGGGACAGTGTCAGAGTTGCCCTTGAAGACTCGGCCTTCAGCCCCTCCTCCTGGCCCGCACCTATCCCGGTCCTTCTGGGTCAGCCTCTTTCCCTTGTCCCAACACTCAGCCCAAATCACACACCACCTGTCCCCTTCCCTGCAGCCCCCGCTGCCGCCAACTCCAGCTCTGGAAGCAGGGCTTTGTGGGAGGGAGCCACTGCAGAGCCTTGAGTTAACTGCTTGGTTAAGTGCATCATTTCCTGCTAGTGGGTGCCAAAGGGAGGGCTGTCCTGGAACAGCCCTAGCCAGGAGATGGGGCCTGTGCCTGGGGAGGCCAAAGGCCCTCCTGAACCTGTGCTGTAGGGAAACCAGCGCCAGGGAGCCAGGCTCAGGGAACGGAAACAGCCTGATGTGAAGGTTAGTGGAGACGGAGCCAGGAGGAACAGGTGACGGGTCATCGCGAGGCCCGCCGTTCACAGCAGTGCCCCCGACACACACAGCTGCCCCTCAGGCCCTGAGACTTGTGGTTTCCATTTCCTGGTGCAGAAACCAAAATCAAGGCACCAAATTCTACGCTGGGTCCCACACAAAGCTTAATTCTTGCTGCGCTCTCTCCTCCATGAGGCCTTTTCTGTGACCCTTGGCTGGAGAGGTGCTGCCTCCTTCCCTGGGCAGATTAGCCAATCCTTCTCTCATGAAGCCAAAGCGCATATTATGTCATCCAGCTGTGGGTGTCCAAACCTCATCTTGCCAAACTCCGGGAGCCCCTTGGGTAGATGATACAAATCTGCAACCCAGGGTCACGTGTTGCCTAGATCAACCCACTCCACTTACGTGTGTGATGCCTGGCCTCTAAGGAAGGCTGACTATAGCGCCTGAAGGCATGGCCTACTGCAGTCCGTGTTTGTAGCCATGGAGGAATGAGTGGGGCTAGGCCCCATTTAGCACATAGAGTCTGAAACTCTTCCCTCATGCCCACAGCAGCAGAAAGAAGCTAGGAGAAGCAGGGGTACATGCACGTAGATTATACACTTTGTGGACCACCCCATGCAAGTATTAGTGCTAGGTTAGATTTCTCCCTGCCACCCTTTGGCCAGGCCCTGGTTTGCATGTCATTCTGTGGAGGAATTTCGGGGCTTTCTATCCCTAAACACCTCTACAAGGCTACCGGGGGCCAGGAATTCATCATGCTAAGCAAAATCTTTAAACTGAGGTTGGCAAACTGCAAGTGGGCACGCCAGTCTGCTGTCACGCTCCAGGCAGGGCCTGTGGAGCTGGCAGCTGGAGGCCTTTATCTGAATGAGCCCAATTTATCTGCAGTTCCATGAATACCCCACTTTCACTTACCACTTTTTAATGAACATAAACAGACTAACACAAATCAAGGTTTTAGGGACTCAAGTTCTAACCTCTCCCATGAATATTTATGGCCTTCTGCAGCTCTGATTCCCTTCTAAACATCAAATTCTTTAAACCCAGCTGTCTGCTGTGGGCAGAGGGCAGTCTGGACTGCTGGGAGGCTCTTCAGCAGGCCACAGGCCCATCCTCAGAAGGTGCCCCCGCAGTCCAACACCCTGCAGCACCTGCTGAAGCAGAAGCCAGCTCTCCAGCAGCCAGAATAATGGGTGCAAAAGTTCTAGTGACCCGGGGACTTCCCTAGCGGTCCAGTGATTAAGAATCTGCCTGCCAATGCAGGGACATGTGTTCAATCCCTGGTCTGGGAAGATTCCACGTGACATTGGGCAACTAAGCCACCGCAGTAAGAAGCCGGCACATCGAAACAAAGAGTAGCCCTTGCTCGCTGCAACCAAGACCCAGTAAGTAGAGGCAAAAATAAATAAATTTTCTGGTGACCTACTGGCCGCCGATCAGGCAGGGAGGAAAGGTCAAGATGCATCTTTTAAGTTGTGACTGGGGTCAGGGAGTGATGGCCACAGAGCAGAGCCAGCCCAGCAAGATGGAACCTGAAATACGGGCGAGCACCCGGGAAGCAGACCTAAAATAAGCCTCTAGTTGGCTTTTCAGTCAACAATGACAAGCATATAGGTAACACACTTTGCAGATTCCCCCAAACAAATCTATAGTCTTTGATCAGGCTCCTCTCTGCCACCAGGCTGAAGGCAACAGAGGACAGGATAGCCAGGACCAGGAGAGAAAACATGCGTTAGGACCAGAATAAGGAGACAAATGTCAAGAAGATTCTGGAAGCATAAGGGTCAGAGCTGGGCAAGCAGTTGGAAGACCAAGTGCCCAGAGGCCTGAAGCTATAGTTCCTGAGAAGTGTGGTAACAGGGAGTATGGGCTGTAATCTGGTGACTTAGCCCGCCAGTCACTTGCTGTGTGTCTAGGTGACCTCCTTAATTCTGTGCCTCAGTTTACTCGAGTGTAAAACAAAGGTAATAATGTTTCCTATTTCCAAGAGTTGTGAAGATGATATAAACCAATACATGTAAGGTATTAATATTAGAACAGTGCCTCACACACACAGTGAAGGTTTAACAAGCGTTTGCTATCAGTATTAGACAGTGGTTTTCAACTAGATCTTTAGGGAATAAAAAGAAAATTGAGTTAATTTGTGGCAAGAGTAAGAGGAGCGAGACACGGGGGTGTGAAATGGAGCGAGCTCCCCATTGGTCACTGGCTGGTAGCAGCGGGAGGGGTGCCCCTCGGCTCAGGTACGGCCGTCCTGTCCATGGAAGGTCAGCAGGGCCTGCAGGGTCTGCCGTCAGAACAGTCATGCCTACAGACCAGCCTTCCCAGCCGGCTTGGGACGCGGCACACTGGGGACTTTATGACCCTGCCCTGGGATGAACCTGGGGTGGTCTGGAGCCAGCACCATGTTGTAAAGGTTGGGCCTGGTGGATGCAGAGGTCAAGAGGCCAAGAGCAGTGGCTAGAGTCAGAACAGACTCAAGTGTGGTCTGAGCCCCAGCGGGCATCTGAGAAAATGCAGAGCAGCAGGTGGGGGCTGGCAGCTGGCGCCCAGGTTCCCTGAAGCCGCGGCTCCTTGGGGCCGGGTGCTCAGCTAAACTGGGAACAGGAATGAAAAGCCCAGGACTTCAGGTAGAAAGAGGCTCCATCAGAGATCTGACCAACTCTGACGGGAAGGGAAGATAACACTCTGGAGGCCAGGGAGGCTCCTGGGACTCCTGCCCAGCAGGCTAGAAAGTAGGCATTCGGCAGGAGAGGCGTGGCTGCCCCACTGGTTCAGTTCTGGGACTTCCCTGGAGCGGTCTGCTCGCTGTGACTCTCACAGGTACAGTAACAGCTAGGGTGGGCACTGAGGCAGGCCCTCATTCAGTCTGTGTGGGAACAGAGAGTGGATGCCCCTGGTGGACAGTAACACGGACAAGAGAAGTGTCCACACATTACATTTATACTCAGAAGACCAAGTATCTGTTTTAATACAGGAAAATAGAACAGTGTCTCAGTCAGTAGGCGAAGCATGGCTGCACAGGGGCTCAAGGGATCAGTAAGGCCGTGGTGTCTCCACACCACTGTTTGCCTTCTGGCATACCACACAGAGCCAAGCACCCGCTAGGTGTTGTGTAAATTTGTGTGCAAGCAGCTCAGGGGGCCGGGAAACAGGTGGTGAACAGGCAGCCTGTCCTGACAGTAAAGTCTGCTCTCGACCCCAAGACCAGCAGTGGCTAAAACCTGCCCATGGAGACTGCCGGTCTGAGCCGTGGTGGGGAAGCAGGGAGGAGGAGAAAGGCAGAGAGCATCTCTCAAGGAGTGGGGAGCTGAGGGCCCCGGGGGAGGTCCTGGAGACGGGAGCCAGAAAGTCTGTATTGTGTTGGCCAAAAAGTTTGCTCAGGTTTTTCTGTACCATCTTATGAAAAGATCTGAACGAATTTTCTGGCCAACTCAATACTTTAACCAGAAAGGCCCACGAAGGATTCCTCCACAGTCAGAACAGGAACTGCTGCCCTTCTTACCCAAGCTCGGGCTGGGGGATTGGAGGCTGGGCAGCGGGCAGAGGAGCAGGCTCAGTGAGGAGAACTGTAAGACCAAGGATTCTCCCCAGAGGCGGGGGTGTTTCCCGCAGCAGATCTCGGAGTTCTGAAGGCAGACTGACGCCAAGGTCAGAAGAGGCCCCGGCCCCAGCCAACTGAGGCCACTGCTCCTGCTGGCCGGCACTGGGGCCAGGGCCCCTCCGTCTGGGCTCTGGGTTCCCTGCAGGCAGTTCAGTATTAAGCAAAACCACCTCAGCCGCCTGACTTGGGGAATAACACCCTATCCTCACAGCTTTAGGGAAATCTCCCTGGGGTCCTATCTGCCATAAAACCACGTGTTAAGAGAAACTGTAAAATTCTCCCAGAATCCCCAGGGGGCATCTTTTCAGGAGTGTGGAGCCTCCTGGTACTGAAGTGGCCTCTTTCGGGGCAGGGAAGGATAAGCACTCAGCATCCTGGTCAGGCCAAGCCCGCGGGCGGCCATATCCAGGTCTGCCAACAAGCATGAGCTGTAGGCTGTGGCTTTCCCACTGAATATTCTCCTATTGAAGGTGCTGAAAGGTGCTCCCAGAAGCATCCTGACAGCCCAGGAGATGGCCCCGGCCCACTTCCTAAGGAGCCACTGTCTAGGGCCAGACTTTCTTCTGGAAAAGGGCAGAGGCACACTTGGGACTTGGTGCTGCCAGGTAAGCCACTGTGCTTTCTGGTTTAGGAAGTCGTTTCCAGTCTTGCTGGCCTTGCTCTTGGGGGCTTCTGGGCTCTGAGTGACAAGGGGCTGAGCATGAGTTAAGGGTCAAGCAGCAGTCACGGGGCATATCCTGCACCGGCCTGGCCAGATCCTTCCTGCACCGAGACCTAATAATGAGTGTGCTGTCGAGGGACCTGAGCCCAAGTCAAATCATGGCCTTACATGTGTCTGGATGGCAGCGCGCCAGTCGGAGCAGCCTCTGGAAGCCCAGGGTCCACAGTAAGACCGGCAGCAGCCAGCACTTTGGGAGCAGGCACTGCTCTAAACGCCGCACACGGCTCCCTCACAGGACGCTCACAATAACCCTGCACGGTGAGAAGTGTCAGTATCCACATCCTGCGGATGAGGAACCCTGGGCCACGGGGATGAAGTAACCTGCCCAGGGTCACACAGCCGGTACCCGAGGGGGTGGCGGTGGGAGTCAGCGCTGTGAGCCACCAGCCCTGGGGGACACGCAGAGCCACCAGCCTGTAGCCACTTTCAGCTCTTAGGCAAAACCTCCACCTACATCCTGGGCCAGTCTGTGGGCAGCTTCCCACATGCTCCCCACTGTCTGCATCAACTCTGCAAGAAAGGGATCTTCCCCTTTTTACAGAGGAGAAAATTCCTGCACGTTTATGCAAACGGATCTAGGTCACAGCGCTGGGAAGTGGCAGAATTGGGGTCTGAATCGGTGCTTTTCTGCTTCAGAGCTCATGCTCTTTCCACCACTTCAAGCTCTTTCACCAAAATCCCTCATGAAAACATTCATGACAAAGAAGGGTTCTGTGGAACAAAATCATTACACATCCCAGTTGAAGCCCATCTAAGCTTGTTGATCTGGCTTTAACAGATTCTCTGCTCTGAATAATCTTGTACAAGGGCTTTGCTTGGTTTCTGTCCACATAACAGATACTCGCTGTGAGGGAAGAACCTGACTGAAATCTGTTTGCCTGGAGACAGTGAGATGGGAGCCCAGCGTGTCCTCACACTGAAGGCAATTATTACCTTCCAACTCTGAGCTTCAGACATCCGAGGCACCCTCCCCCAAACGACCTATGCTGCCAAAGCACCCTGACAAAGCGCACAGAACAAATACGTGTCTGAGAAGGAAAAAGGTGGGCTAGTTGGGTCAAAAACCTCTTCTTTCCCCATAGCCTTTCTTCTTACTTGTTAACAATCCACAGCCTGAAGAGTGGGGTCAACTGTTTCATCTCCAGCCCCAGCAGTCCGGGAACTGGATTTCTGGAAACCCACTCATTCTCACATGTCAGGGAAGCCCCAGGACATTTATTACGATGGGGAGAGAAGCCAGCTCGCCAGCCCAGATGGTCTCCGGTTTCCCATCTGGGGCCTTGAAGCCACACAGCCAACTCACATGGGGGTCACAGGCCCTGATTTTCCAGGGGACCAGCCTCAAATCCCAGAGGATGGATTGCCCTGATAGCCCTAAGGGATGTTTTTCTGTGGAGGCAGAAAACAAAAAACCTCTACCACGGCTCCCAAATCATCAGAAGTTTCTGTGCTAGGCTGGGCAGACGACAGCAAACCCACCCAGTTTTTAATCAATGAACAGTTTCAGGAAAAGCAGAGAGCTAAGGGGCTTGTCATTACATTGGAGAGTCACTTCCTGCCCCAGGTCAGAAACTTGGGGGCCAGACTGAAGTCTTCACGAGCTCTGAAGCCTTCTGAGAGCCCCCTGGCCTTTGAGGAGCTCACAAGCAGAGCCATATCAGTCTGCACCTGGAGCCTTCAGTCGTCCCTGGACCAGAACACCTGAGCTTTGTTTTCTCTTCTTTCCCCCAATATATAGTTTTTGATAAATTAGCAAAAGCCTCTTCATCGCTGAAAGGCTCAGAGCCCTTTTTAAGAATTGGCATCCACCCCGCGCCTTATGAATTCATTAATTAAGATGCTGGCAAACAGCCACTCCACACACGCTGACATCCAGCCGCGTTAGGTAATGAGGTTTTAGTCTCCTGACCCCCGTCAAGTGGAGTGGAGCCAGACACAGGCTGCCCAAGAGAAATCACCTGCCCAATGGCGACCTGTCGCTTGTGCCTGGCAGCAGGTGAGGCTTATTTAATGGTCAGTCGCCCTTGAACTGTATTCATAGGCCTCAAGCCTTTCTCCCAGCCCCTGGCTGGGCAGCAGCCAGCAAGGCGGTGTCCAGATGCCTGCTCCACTGTGGCCTCCTGACCCCTGACTGATGAACCAGTCAACTGGGCCCAGAAGTCAAGAGGTGAGGGTTCAATGCCTCCTCTGGCCTTTCAAGGCCGATTCAGTAAATATTTACTGATGGCCCACTAGGCTGTTTCTAACCTTTGTCTTAGCAAGCTGGTAGGTTCCCACCAGCCTGGTACACAGCCTGTTCCAGAACCGAGACAGTCTTCATCCACACGCAGTGCTGCTGCCTCTCACTGCCCTCAGGGAGTTCAGAGTGGGGGCTGACATCACACAAACACAAGCGTCCTGGATCCCCTCCTGCTGGTGCTCATCCAGCCTTGGTCAATGTTTCCTCTCATCCTACCACCTGTCTTTCACCATCACTGATCCTGGCCTCTCTCTCTCATAAGAATTCCAGTGAATTTTAAATGACTACCACTCACTTTTATCCCCTCTAGTAGATACTGTTAGTTGGTCAACATAACATTGATTCCCAACCCCTCCTCCTTTGCATGCCACCATAGAACTTAGAAAAGCTCAAAGATACTTTTCCAGCCTCAATGCAGCCAGAAGTGGTCATGTTCCAGATTTAAGCAATGAGAAGATCCAGAAGTCAGCTGGGAGACTCCCAAGAGAGCTTATGCTTCACTGATAAAAAGGACAGAGTGTTACAGTTCCTTTTTCTTTTTCTCCCTGACTTAAAGTTGAATATGATGATTGGGGGCTGTGGCAGCTATCTTGTGAACAGAGGAAACAGCTAAGAAAATGCAGAAACACCAGCCTTGATATAGCTGACCTTTTGAACTCAAGCCAGTAGCTACCTCCCTCCAAATTTCTTGTGATGGGGGATAAAAGTGTATTCTTATTTTTTTAGGTCACTGAGATCAGTTTTCTGTAACTTGTAGCTTAAAAGTTTTCCAAACTGATAGATTTTTGTACTGGGCACCAGATCCAACTCTCTAAATGTCAGCCAAGACACTGCACATCTGTTAACTTAAGACTGTTGAAACATTTAAAGACACTAAGGTGAATGGTTCAGCTGTGGCAGGAAAGTACAATGACCAAATAACAGGTCATTACTATCAGAAATTAAAAAACAAACAGGTTTTACGTGGACCAAAATCCTATCCATTGAGACTGAAATGCAACCTTTCCCTCAGGCAAAATCCTTCTATCAGTTTAGATGGAAATACAATCTTTCCCTCCTCCCACACAATTTGAAAATCAGTACCAGAGCTGGTGATTTCTCATCTGAATTATAATTCTCTCTTGTTATTCAGAATAAAACTTGGTAGCCAGTTTTTCCCCAAATCTGAGATCTCACAAGGTGGCACATGAGTTGGATAAAAAGGCTTTGAAAGGAGCCACAAGTGGGTGAGGGGGGGAGATGCCTTGGTGTCCTGGGAGGTGACTGTCCAGTCCAGCTGGCCCGAGCCAGCCCTCAGGGGGAGTGCTGCCTGCTCAGTAATTGCTTCATTACAGCAAGTGGAGACTGTTTGCAGGTGCTGAAATCATTCACTTGTGGGGGTTTTACTGCACTCGTCGGATTAACAAACATTTTTGATTAAATCACCACTTCATTGGCTCAGAGCACATGACTTTTAATAACAGGACAGTAGCTGCTGCTCCTGAACACCAGTGCACATTCAACACTCAGATCTGCAGCGGGCAAAGGAAGAGCAAGGTAAGGAGACAGCCAGAAGCCAAGTTTTTTTCTTACGCGCACAGTTGCAGAGCTCAAACCCTAGAATATCCAAACAGAAGTAACCTAATCATCAAGATGACCAGCGTAAATACTTATATTGATATTGACAGGTTAATAAAAAAAATGGGCAAAACTGATTGGTATAAGGCACTAGGAGAGCAGGCACATCACCATATTCAAAACACTTTTAAAATTCACGTCAGGGACTTTCCTGGTGGTCCAGTGGTTAAGAATCCATGCTCCCAATATAGGGGGCCCAGGTTCCATCCTTGGTCAGGGAACTAGATCCCACATGCTGCAACTAAGAGTTTGCATGCTCCAACAACAAAACCCACTTGTCGAAAGACCCAAAGTAAGATCCCAGCTGTTACAAGCAAGCAGCCAAAACAAAGAAGTAAATAAAAATAAATATGAAAAAGGGAAAGGTATATAATAAATAAATAAAACCCATAAAAGCCATCTATGAGCATCTAGGACCTACATGTGGACCACAGTCACTGAGTCTGCAAGCCCTGGTGATGTTCAAGTCCTTCATGCTACCAGCGAGGAAACTATAAAGTCCAAACTTAGTTACAATGGAAGGATGGCTGCCGATGGAAAGCCTTGTTTATTGACTATCCATTGTGTGTCACACGCGCTCCTTTACACACACTCTCTTATTTAATCCTCACAACGACCCCGTGAGGTAAGGTGCGGTCTCCTGAGGAGACTCAGGCTGTCCAGTAAAATATACTTACCTCTTCCTCCACAGAAATGGACCCCTAGATGGGCACATGGTCTCCTAGGTGATGAATGTTATTTCCGAGCCACCCCTTACAGTCCCTGCATCTTAGCTGCAATTTTTGCCAGTGGGGAGAGGGCACTTTGGGCCCAGTATTCTTAAGACACTGACGGTGCTTCCTCCACTCCATCTTTCCTGTCAGTGAACACTTCAATGTGGTGCAACCTAGCTTCATTCATGAGGTGACAACAAGGCCCTGGGGGACAGCAGAACCACAAGACCGAAGGAATATGGTAGAACCACTACTGCCCTGGTGCCCTAGACCAGGAGTTGGCAAACAATGGCCTGTGGGTCAAATACGGTCCACAACTTGTTTCCGTAAATCAAAGTTTTATTGGGTGTATGACTTGCTTTTGTAAATAAAGTTTTATTGGAACACTCATTAGTTTGGCTGCTTTTTGTGCTAAGTATAGTTTTTGGTTATTTTTTAGTATAGCTGAGTCTCATTATTTTAGTAGTTATGTTCTATAAAGTTGCCAACAAAAAATTAGCAAAACTGAACCAAGTTAGGTTCCAGAGAGCCTCTGGTCACATTTTTTATCAGCTGATCAATACAAAACCCTGTGTGCTTGTGTCTAAAGAGACCTTATTTAATATATATTGTTGTTTAATTAACATTGAACTCACATCCAACAGCACTATAACTATGACTGAGAAACCTAATCTAACACACACATTTTTCTCCTTAAGGCATGTCTCAGCCTTCTTGCACTTTGGAAGACTAAACAGCACTTCAGCCCTACACTTGAGGGCCATTTTAAACTGCAAAATCACCAACAGAAAGCACAACAGTGCAAGAAACTTGGTACTAAATAGACCAGAAAAAGGACACTAGTTCATAGCTCACAGAAGAGTTGAAAAATAAAGACACACTATTGCCTTGTTTGACCGTAACTGGACACGTGTGTCTCAGGTGAATCCAATCTCAATGCTTTGCGTCAGTTTGGTAATTACTACATAAGCGTTTCAAGTATTGATTTGGGGGTTACAAGCACATTTTAGCAAGCAGACAAACGCACAACACGTAATCTGTGAACAATGAGGGTTAACTGTAGTTGCAATAGAGACCATATGGCCCATAAAGCCAAAAACATTTACTATCTGATCCTTTATAAACAAACAAAACCCCGAATTTTGGGATTTCTTTTATAGCAGCTTATCATGTCCTAATATAGGCTATAAAGTCTAGGCTCTTCCCATTTCAGAGTGCCATCTCATTTAGCATCTATATTCGATCTTATTGTGCGTTAGTCGCTCAATTGTGTCTGACACTTTGCGACCCCATGGACTGTATTCCGCCAGGCTCCCCTGTCCATGGAATTCTCTAGGCAAGAATACTGGAGTGAGTCATCATTTCCTTCTCCTGCGGATCTTCCCGACTCAGGGTTTGAACCCAGTCTTCCCCAAGTTTGTGTTTTTCCACATCTTACAGAAACACTCAAATGAAATTTTTGGCCATCCCAGTGCAAGAAGATCCCACCAACCTTGTTCCCTACCGAGTAGGCCAATATTTCTCAAGCGGTGGTACTAAACCCTCCTGCATTAAGCATGCCTGTAGCTTGTTAAAAACACAGATACATTGTTAAGAATACACAACCAAGTTCTACTGAATTACCTAGGATGGGGGAGAATTCAACTCCCCATTTTTAACAAGACAGATGATCCTTAATGCATTCTTAAGACTGTCTTAAGAACCACTGAACTGGGAGTAAGTTCGAGAAGACAAGTACCCAGTATATTTCCTGCAACCACTGAAAGGGTGATCTAAGGGAACCATAAAACGGGAGAAAGAGATGCAGCAGAAGGCAAGCCACTTGTGCTTGATTTTGGGCACCTCAACCATTTCCACTCCGGCTCTACTTGAAACTTCAGTTTCCTCATCTGTAAAAATCTCACAGGCTTGTAGTGAGGATTAACCAGGAATGCAAATAAAGTAACAAATAGCACTTGCTCAATAGGCATCAATTTTCTTTCCCTTCCTTATGCAGTTATTTGTAAGCTCTTTGAGAACACCATTCCAGAATACTCTACAGATTCCCACAAAGTACTTTTCAAGCTCCATGCTTCAGTACTCCAGAAGAAAAATTCCCCACCTCAGGCCACCAGTAATATATTAAACAGTATGGGGTCCCTCACCTTCGGAGGTCCCCTCATCTACAGATTTCTACCCCTTGGGGATTCCCCTCACTTCCGAGTACCCGCCCCTTTTGGGTTCCCCCTTCCACTTAAACGTTTCCTCTCAGGGCCTCCAAATTTCCGTACCGCGCCCTCTTTGGCACTCCCCTTACCCGCGAGTCTCTTCCCCTCTGGGAGTCCCCTCACCTTCTGTTCCCACCTCTCGTGACCCCTCGGGCTCTGCAACCTTCGATTCTCCCAGCGGGCCGTCTCCCACCCTCGCGTCCCTCTCCCAAACCCACGTCGCCCTCATTTCCTCCTCTTACTCCTTCCTCCAACCAGTAGCCCGGCCGACCCACCACCCGCCGCGGGGAGAAGTTCACGACAAGCTGCAGCCCCCGTTTCTCCCCTCACCTCTAAAGCGACGCCCAGATTCTCCCGCTTCTTTTTAGTCATGTTACTCGACGGGTTCCCGGAGTCACTATTGGACGCGCCCACTGGTGGCGCCACGCATGTGCAGTCTCGTGCTTCTCCCTCATTGGCCGCCGAGGTGGCGGGAGGCGGGACTACTGGCGGTCGCCATCTAGATGAGGGGCGAGGCCCGCTTGGTACGGCCATGTTTGTGAGGGGCAACCCTTCTTTATGGCCTCAGCGTAGAAGGCGGTGGGGAGAGAGTATCTGGATTGGTCCGGAAGGAACGATGGCCCGCCCAGGGATGGAGCTATCCCTTTCCTTACTTACCCAAAGCCACTTTACAGCACAAGAGATGCTATTTTTTCACCACATTGTCATCTGTGTCCTTCAAGCTTTTAGAGACCACTTTGCGCTGTTTGAGGAAGCCAGCTCCCATCCCTTCGATTCTGTCATTTCTTCACTACGGACCTTCAAGACCCATACTGAAGCACTGCCTCACCTCGGAGCCCCATCTTGAGCCTCTTGGCCCTTTGGGAACTGATAATCATCTGTTGTTATTCATCCTTTTCGTCTTGTTCTTATTTTTCTTGTTTAATTGTAACAGCCTACAAACGTCAGAGAAGACTTAAATGAAAAGCAGCTACCTTTATCCTACCACTCAGTGCAGTTCCTGTCTTTGTTTCCGTCTTTGTTTCTGTATTCTGGTCCAGGCTTGGTCTCAGACATTATATTTTATGCTGTTGTAGTCCTATCGTACCTCCCTGGTGGCTCAAACGGTAAAGAATTTGCCTGCAATGCAGGAGACCCGGGTTCAATCCCTGGGTCTGGAAGGTCCCCTGGAGAAGGAATTGGCAACCTACTCTAGTACCCTTACCTGGAGACTCTCATGGACGGAGGAACCTGGCAGGCTACAGTTCTTGGGATTACAAAGAGTTGGACTCGATCGACTGACTTTCACTTTTCACTTTCAGTCCTGTCCATACAGTATGCTGTAGACCCATGTCCTTTGAAATGCTTTGACTGGGACCCAATTTTGTCTGGTAACCCAGTTACCCATATAACCGAAACTAATGTTCCCTGATAAACACCTTTACCACCTATGATGCACTCAAATATCTTCTAATCCAGTTTGTTCAAGTGAAAAAAGCTAGTGGTAGGAGACCTATTAAGTTTATATCGTGACTCATTAATAGATATTTGAAACAGACATTTTCCAATGTGCTTTTTTTAAAGCTTAAAAAAATTTTTTTAAAATTTATATTCGTTTTTGGCTAGACTGGGTCTTTGTTGCTGAACATAGGTCTTCTCTACATATAGTGCACAGGCTTCTCATTGCATTGGTTTCTCTTGTTACAGAGCACAGGCTTCAGGGTGTTGTAGGCTTCGGTAATTGTGGCACATGGGTTTAGTTGCCCATGGCATGTGGAATCTTCCTGGACCAGGAGTCAAACCCGCCTCTCCCCCCACATCCCCCACTGTGTCCCCTGCATTGGCAGGGGTTTCTTAACCAGTGGACCACCAGGGAAGTCCCATTTCCCCATGTTTTGAAATCAACATTTGCAGTGGGGTATATTGCCACCAAGCGAATGCATCTTCTTGTATTATTTTATAGGATGTTACCACCAAATTATGCTAAAGCAAATATCTTTGTGTACATAGCTCTGTCCTTCTGAATTATTTCTTAAAGATAAATTCACACAAGTGGAATTATTGGGTCAAAAAGTATGAGAACAGCATTGCAGCTTATTTTCTGACCAGTTATCTCTCTGTTGGAGTCTGTGTTTCTGTGTGTGAATAATAACCTTGACAGTGTTTGGGGGGAAAAGTCTTTTCAGATCTGTTTTCTCTTCTTGATAGAGTCACTGAATGATGGAGCTGGAGGGAACCTGAGATACCATCTCGCCTGGCTGCCTGACTGAGGCCCACAGCAGGAAAGTGTAGTAAATTCTATCTGAAAAGGAAGCAGGCTGTTGAGCAGTTGTTTAGCGCAGTTCTTAGCTTAACACCCAGCCCAGGAAAAACTTACTCTAGAACGCTGTCCATCAACTGTCAATCAACAGTATTTATTGTCAGAACACTCTTCATAGCTTTGGTTCTGATCCCAGAAAAACCAGACTCTCTGCTTCCCAATTATCATAGGCACAGGCCCAGGGGAGGTGAGAAGAGAAGGAAAAACACCGTGTTCTTTTAAAAGTGATTCCTTCTGTGTTTGTTTGGCACCAAGAAAAAGCCATGGGTATGCTTCATGTCAGTCCCTTGTCTCTCTTCCCCACTCCTGGTGAACTGATGGGTGAGCTGTCATCCTTCTCCCCAAGGAGCCTTGGATTTTCCAAACCAGAGCTTGTCCCACGTATCTGCTAATGGGACAAAATGCTTGAATTGAAGCTGCAATGAGAGCCTATGTGGGTTGTAGTAAAAGGGGGAATTTTGAAATGAGGCTGACTTGGATTCCAGCCCCAGCTCTGCCACTTAGCTGTGGTGTGATTTGGGGCAAAACACTTCAACTCGCTGAGCCTTGATTCCCATAACTATAAAATAAGCTCATCATGTCAGACTTATAGGGTTGTTGTGAGAAATACTAAGTGGTTTGTACTGTGCTTTGTGAATGACCATGAGAGATAGCAAGACTAAGGCACCTGTTTCCAGCTTTTCATTGTAGGGTTTTGTTTAGCAGTTGTTGCCATTCGTATTTTTTGCTATTGTTTTGATACTACTTTCTGTCATCTTTGATATTATTGTAAACCATCTGCTGTCAGGAGTTTTAAGCAAATATTGGTTTATTTCCTGTTATTAAGGATGTGTCATTTACTGCAAAATGCAGCCACTCACGTACACTCTATTTAGAGAGGAGATGCCCTCTTCACCTCTCTACTCATCCTTCCTGCTGAGATCATGAACTGTGGGTTTCATGTGCCCAGACGTTGCAGATGGGTGCGGGGGAGGTTGAAAGAACCCCAGGTAACCCACTGAAGTCCTTTCACCCCCTGGTACGTTCAAAGACCAGCTTTGATTCCCATGGGGTCTGTTTGCCGAGTCTAATGCAGCTTGGCCTGGCTTTGTGCCGGAAATTCTGTCCACATGCAGATGGATTACCGTTGGCCGGCTGTCTGTCTGTCTGTCTGTTCTCCAGTGAGCTGTGGTGCTGAAATGTCTATTTGGGAATTTTGTAGCTAAATTTTTAAGGGAAATTAAGCACCACACTGGCAAACAGGAGAACTGGCTTCACTCCTAACCATGTCAGGTTCTCACTTCCTGACCTTGGACAAGTCAAGCCTCTTCTCTGGCTCTTAATTTTCTTGTCTGTGAAATGGGCACACAGGGGAGATCAGACAGCTTAGACACTGTAGGATTCTGTTTTTAACGGGCTTGTTACTTGTAAAGTGTCCAGATAAAGGCACCTTCGTTGACTGTAAGGTAGACATATAAAATAAGAAGCAATCATTACCCTCAAGATATCATCAATCTAGTTAGAGAGACAGACTGACAACATGAAATAGTGAATGCCAGACAACATATAATTAAAAGCCAGCTGTTTGGTACTTACTGTTGATACATTAGGAGCTCGGGGTAAAAAAAGAATGCCATGCATATTCGGGGTGGCTTTGTGGAGGCTATGGGTCTGGGAGGATAAACGAGATTGGATAAGTTGAAGATGGGAGAGGGCACTCCAGGTGGGAACCCAAGGATTTCTTGTGCAGGGGGTGCCCTTTTCAACCCTGCACAAAGCACTGTATTGGCTAGCCATAGCCCTGGCAAATTTGTCATGGAGACCCCTAAGTCTATTCTTCCATCCCAGCCCCATCGTGGGCTTGCTGGACCCAGAGGGCCCATGCCTGGACCCCTACCACTGCCCTAAGGGCACCTTCTCAGAGCTGGAGTTGGGGAGATTGAAATCTTTCATTGTATCACAGGCAGGAAATGAAGAATTTCGTAGGTGGTTAAAAATACAGTGGAGGCTGATTTATGTTTGAATTTTGTTCCAGGACAGGAGATTATAGCCCAGGTTCTGAGGCAAAGGCAGCCGTGTCTTTATAGCCTGCTTGGATCAGTTTTATGTCTTAGTGATTTTTATACATTTCAGCCAAGCCAAGATGCTCGAACTTTTTTGTCCCACACTTCACGGGGGAGCTCATGTACCACTCCTGCACCTAACCTCATTTTCCCATAAATAGAAAAAAAAGCAAAATAGGTGAAAAAAATGTTTTTGCTTTCTACCTAGTTGTTATCCAATGATNAGATGCTCGAACTTTTTTGTCCCACACTTCACGGGGGAGCTCATGTACCACTCCTGCACCTAACCTCATTTTCCCATAAATAGAAAAAAAAGCAAAATAGGTGAAAAAAATGTTTTTGCTTTCTACCTAGTTGTTATCCAATGATGTTAGCTCAATTAAACCAAATCATAAATAGATGATGAACCCACCTGACACCCTGAAGTGGATATCAGGGACATCTCGAAAATAAAAAGACAGGAATCTAAATATTGCTGAATATGCAGACCAGTCCTTCCCATAATATTTTTTAAAACTCATTTATTTATTTCTGGCCACGCCGGGTCTTTGTTGCTGAATGCAGGCTTCCTCTAGTTGTGGTGCGCAGGTTCCAGGGTGAGCGGGCTTCAGTAGCTGTGGCAAACGGGCTTAGTTGCCCTTCAGCAGGTTGAATCTTCCCTGATCAGGGATCTAACCTGTGTCCTCTGCATTGGCAGGTGGATTCTTAACCACTGGATTACCCAGAAATTCCATAATATTTTCTTGATAAGAAGAGATTTCTATCAGATATTAGCATCAAGATAAGCCATGTGGCCCTTCCTGGCATGCTAATAGGATTTTACCTCATGGCTGCTGTACCTTTGGTAACTGATTATACTTCCCACTATTTCGCTCACAACGAAGCTCAGATCTGAACTTGTTCAGGGATTTTGAGCATAGATTTTCATGTACTAGCATTCTCCTTGGCTTTATTTTCTTTTTCTACCCTTGTTTTCCCTTTGTTCTACTTCATCTATTTTTATCCCACTGTATTGTGTACATTTTGGTTAACTACCTCAAATCCTTTTTTAGAACATAAAGGAGAATAAATAAATCAATAAATACATCCTGTGTTTGTAAATATGGCACTTTATTCTTTCTAAGGCAAACCTTCACATCCACTAGCTCTGTGGTCCTCACACGGCTCTGTGAGGAAGATTGGGCAGGCTCAGTCACCCTCCCTTTGCAGACAAGGAATCTGAGGTACATCCATGGATAAATGGCCTGCAGAAGAAGACAGACCCACTCCTCCATCCCTAAAGAAGATGGCCTGAACCCTTCTGAAGAAGGAGATGGAAATGTGAAACTAATAGCCCACTAGGTGACTTTTTACCAGTAGATGTGGATTGAGAAAGAGGAAAAGTTGGAAGAGACCCAAATTGGGGTGGCCATTGGCTTCAGGGATTCCTCCAGAGTACATATCTGTGTTGCCAGCTCTACCACCCCGCCTTTTTGACAACAAATCCACTCCCACTGGTCACATGGGGGGCCATGTAGCCCCCTGAGCAGGGTAGCCAGTCATAGAACCATATGCTGTTGGCCACAGTGATTGGTTCAGAGAGGAGAACTCATGACTCAGTTTGGGCCAATAGGAGATCTTCAGTGAGATTTTTCATCTCTAGCTGGGAAATGAAACCTCATCTCAGTTTTGGTTGCAGAGCTATTGTGCTGTGACCCTGGAACTGCCGCTAGTTGTGCTGCCTTCCATGAAAAGAAGTTTCTGTGGAGTATGAGGTGAGGCAGGCAGAGTGCATAAAGCAGCAGCTAGTGAGCGACTGTGAGAGAGACAGTGCCTTGTGGATGTTCGGACCTGAGGTTCCAGGTGCCTCGCCCTTGCCTCTCCCAGGATGGAGGCCAACACATCCCACCTTTTGAGTACGCCAGTTTGAGCTGTGTTTCTCTCACTTACTGCCCAGAAATTTCTTACTTCATATAATTTGTAGACTGAGTTTTTTTGTTTGCTTTTTCTGGGAGAACCCTGAAGTTCTGCTTTTCTGAATGTTCATACATCTGGATACTCAATGTTTAAATTTCAGTGTTTAGCTTCTGCGAGGGAGCTTGAGCCCTGGGAAGTAAGAATAATAATTACCAGCACACTGTCAGGCATCTATCATTGGAACATAAACAGAGGCAGTAGAGCTTGGTAGTTCAGGGCAACTGACTCGGCTGCTCATCAACTGTATGACCTTGAGCAAGTTACTTAACCTCTGAGTCTCAGTTGCCTCATCTGTAAAATGAGGATAAAATAAATAGTAAGGATCTCATAAAATTCTTGTGAAAATTATATAAAATAATCCATTTCAGCACATAATGCTGTGCCTCACACCTCACTGTGCTGTGCTTAGTCGCTCAGTCATGTCCAACTGTTTGTGACCCCATGGTCTATGGCTGGCCAGGCTCCTCTGTCCATGGGGATTCTCCAGGCAAGAAAACTGGAGCGGATTACCATGCCCTCTTCTAGGGGATCTTCCCAATCCAGGAATCGAACCTTGGTCTCCTGCATTGCAGGCGGATNGGTGGCATTGGAAGGGAGTCCTCTACTATGAGCTCCTTCCAGAAACATTGTTGTTGTTGTTGTTTAGTGGCTAAGTCATGTATAATGTTTTCTTTCCCAAAATTAAGTATTGATTCTCAGTGATTGTAAACAGGTCGTAAGAATGCTCTCAAGCATCCCACCCTCTGATTCAACCATGCAGATGTGACTCTGAGATGACATTCCTCTTGTGGTTCTTGTTTGTCATTGCTGGTGTCTGTGTGTGTGTGGTGTAGTGGGTCAGTGAGAAGCACAAGATCTGGAAAGGTAGGGATAAAAGGGAATCATTCTGCCTGCCCAAGCTACTGCGGGCACTGAATGCAGGTGTTTGTTGTGGGTCTTGCAAGCCGGTGGATGGAAAAGGAGCTCCATCATGCCTGCAGTGGGCAGTGGCAGGGCCCCCGCTTTGCATGCACCCAGGCCCCCACCCCGCCTCCAGGCTGCAAGCTGATCCCTGGCTGGGGAGGCTTGTTGATAACCCAGCTCCCTGGCGAGCACCAAGTCCGTGAGCAGCTGAGAGATATGTTTATTTCCTTTTAATGTTGTTCAGAGTTCAATTTACCCAGTGGCACACTAGTAAATAAATAAGAAAACCAAACCTTTGACAGGGGAAAATATGGAGTTTTCCTCCTACATTCCTGAGTAATATCTCAAAATTTTTGTGACTCACGAGGGCCTTCAGTGTTTGGCTAAAAGGGGGAGGTGGGAAGAAGAAAAAGAAAACCATCTCGTTTCTTATATATTTGTCAACAGCTTTACAGCAAGTGGAGAATATTCTGTATAATGTGGCCCCATGTACCATCTGAGCTGACTCCAGGTTTTCTGGGTTCTGTGGCTGTGTCTGAAGCTAAGGACGTGTAACCTGTATAATTGCATCTCTGTAAGGGGGGCCGTTTTTTACTTCCCGGAACACATTACCCACCCAAAACTCCTGACACTCATCTCCTAGGCCTCCAAGATCTGACTGTTGGGGGTGGGGAGTTATTGCACAAAAATCATTCAAAGGCTCCAGCTTAGAACACAGAGGCAGTGAGAAAAAAAAAAAAAAAAGAAAAAAAAAGAGGCAAATGAGGGAGAAGCTGTTACAGATGAATGAAGCAGTAGGTGAGACCAGGGAGGTGAGAATGACAACTCTGCATTCTGTTACGTGTTTACCTGGAAGACTTTGAGGCCCTGCGGTGCCAGGCATTCGGCAAGGCACAAGGAGAAGAGGTGACAGAAACAGCAACAATCCACACATGGCGACAGCCATGATAACGGGGCTGCTTACTGAGCGTTTACTCAGTCCTGTGTGAGCACATTGTCTCAGGGTTGAGTGGCCAACCCAAGCTCCTTGTTCTCAGGGCGTTTACCATCTGGTGAGGGTGGGGGGAGTGGGGAGCGGGGTCAGCTGACTGCTGAAAATCCAAGGAGAACCCTGGTTTTGAAGGATAGTTGGGAAAACCCCCAACGGAGGAATTTTTTGCAAATTTTGAAATGTGGGGCTCTGATTGATGTTAGAAGCCTTAGCCTCTTCAATTTGAGGGACTAAGGGCTGAGGTTACCAGGAACCTGGCAGTTTAGGTTTCCATGGGAGAGCTTGCCAAATTTAGCACAGATGGGATGGGCAGAGGGGTGAGGGAGGTGGGGGCTGGTGAGGGAGAGGAGGAGACATTCAGGGCACAGAGAAAGGCAGGGGGCAGAATTACTAGGGTGTGAGGTGAATAAGGCTGCAACAAGCCGATGAAGGCTGAGGGACTTGGAATTCCCCAGCCCAGGGCACTGAGGTGAGAAGGAGGGAGATGAGGGCTGTTGGTTGGCTGGCTGGGAGCTGGGATGAGTGGTAACAGGCCTTCTGCATCCTGAAAGAAATCAATGGAGGCAACTGAGAGTGAAATTGCTCCTTCAGTTTCAGGACAAAATTTGAAGACGTGCCTCCCAAGGAGGGAGAGGGGAAAGAGGGGCTGTGAGTGGTGGGGAAATGGCTGTCCTCAGTGGGTTCCCCTGTCTCCCGCGTGGGCGGATGATCAACACTGAAGGGAGATGCTGGGAGCTGTCCAGTCTCCAGTTCTGAAATGGATTCCTGGAACTAGCATTTTTTTGGTCACAGGAGCTGACAGCTTTGGATTCTCAAAGTACATACACCAGCCAGTACACCTGGAGAGTGGCTAGCAGTGCACATTCCCAGGCTCCACTCCAGAGTGAATGCATCACAATCAGTGGTGGGAGGCTGTGCACAGTAGCAACCTGTTTTAAACAAGGGCTCGGTGGTTTCTGATGCCACTCAACTTGGAGAACCACTGCTCTAACTAGTAGCTTTTCCTGTTCCCAATCCCAGACCCCCAGTCCATACCTCTAGGGACAAATCCTGTATGCAGCTCTTGCCAGTTGCCACCCGCCTTTCAAGCATTTTGTCTCCAGCTGAACTCCATGAGGGGAGGGTAACGCCTTGCTTGACTCTGAACCACCAGTGCCTGGCACACAGTAGGTGTGCAGTAAATGTCAATGAATTGATGGAAGGATGGATGGATGAATTCTGGAAAGGCAGCTACTGTGACCTTTTAAAATCTAAATAAGGTTGTGGGGACTTCCCTGGTGGTCCAGCAGTTGATTCTGCCCTTCCACTGTAGGGGCCATGGGTTTGGTCCCTGGTTGGGGAACTAAGATTTCACATGCTGCATGCTGCAGCCAGAAAAAAATATATATGAATAAGTTTGTGTCACTTTCTTGCTTAAAATCTTCCAGGGGCTGCCAGTGCATTTAGGATGAAATCTAACTTCTTTCCTTGGCCCACAAGGCCTATTGGTCTGGACCTATGGCCTTGCCTCTCTGATTTATTCTGCCACCCACCTCAGCCACTGTCGCATTCCTCCAAATACTCCAAGTTCATTCCTGTCTCAAAGACTTTTTAAGGCTGTGCCCTCAACCTGAAGTGCTGGTACCCAGATGGTCACACAATGGGCTTTCTCTCATTTCTCAAGCTTGGCTCAGATGACACCTTCTCAGAGAGGCCTTCCCTGACCGCTCCTCTAAAGCATCACCTCCCTCCTCATTACTTTACTTGTTGGTTGGTTGTTTTATTGGTTGGTTTTTCTCGTTATAGCACTAGAACAGATTTCAAAGATATACGGGGAAGGATTTGTCTCCATCATTTCCAAACTTCCCTCCATATAAAAGAGGATCATTCTTTATATAGACAATTGACATTGCGTCAATTTCAAAAACTTTCTATATTTATTTAGATTTACATTAAAATCACTGTGTGTACTTAGCAAACCCAGCTTCAAGGCCAGTTCCCTTCTAATTATCTTGCTGCCTCTAAATCCCTTTAGATGGGGTTTCTGAAACAGCCACGGACCAAGCCCTTTTAATCCCACCATGCTAAGAGTTATGGACTTAGGGTAAGATGACCCCTGTAACTTGAGATGTTCCGTTGAGCTAGAAGAAACGTGGGCCACCCAAAGAAAACATGGAAACTATGGGTGAAAACTTCAGCACATTCAAAGAAATGAGGGAAGGATGCATTCTTTGGGACTAGGGTACAAGTTTTGCTATGGTTAATCAGAGAAGACTTCTTGTGTAACTGAATATTTGGGTTGCATGGGGAAGATTTTAAAGGGATGAAGATAAGATAACCATGATAACACTTGACTCCATGCCAAGCACTGTTCTAAAAACCCATATTCACTACTCTTTACAAGAATCCTATGAGGAGGGTGCTATTTTCACTCCCTCCCATTTTACAGGTGTGGAAACTGAGGTACCGAAAAGTGATGTCATCTCTCCAAGGTACCCAGCTAATAAGAGGTGGATCAAAGAAATCCAGTTTGTGTCTCAGCCATCACACTCTCCTGTCTCTTCATTAAAAATGTCAGCAGCCCTTCAGGTTTCTCTATAGCTTCTCAAGCCTGTCCTCATACTCTAGCTGGTTCTGAGGGCCTATGAGGTAGCCAGGGCAGGCGTTTCATCTCCAGTTTTGAGGTGAGGGTACTGAAGTCGATGAGGTTAAGCAAACCACCCCAGGCCCCACCAAAAAGAAGAGGCATAAGCGGGACCACAGCCAGCAAGCCCAGCTCGGGGAAGAGAGGGCATTTGGGAAATGACATTGAGAGCCAGCAGGCAGGGAACGGTCTTGCTTTTTTCCCCAGCCCACCCTCTTCGAGCCGTAAGATATATATAGCGCCAACGGAGAAATGAATCGTGTGTTTGCAGCCCCTTCTGCAGATCCATCACGGAGCAGCGTTCGGTGCAGATTTTGCAAACAGCTTGAGATTACTGAATTAATTAGAATAAAATTAATCAAAACACCCACCACAAAGGAACCTGAGCGTGTGGAGTGTGACTTGGGTGAGAGAGGAGGCGCAGCGGAGAGATGGCACCAGGGGCTGGACTGGCTGTTCGCCCAGAGCCCACTGGGGCAGGCGAGGACCTGCTGGGTGGGATGCTGACTCCTGCTGGCACTCTGCCAGGCCCTTCAGCCCCCACTTCTTCTCTCTGGGTCTTGAAAAGGAGAAGACTCTGCCCCTTCTGTCCAAGCTGTTCAATCTGTAGGGATGGAAGCTTGGATCCTGTTGGAATGTTCAAGGTGATAAATGAGAAGGAGGTGAGCAGGCAGGGATAAAGCAACTTATTACAGGTCAGAATACCTGGGGTCTCTGAGCATTATTATCCCAGTTTACCAGGACGGATGATTTTGACTTTACTCATCTCTTTCACCCCTTGCTGTTCGGTCGCTCAGTCGTGTCTGACTCTTTGAGACCCCATGGACTGCAGCATGCCAGGCTTCCCTGTCTTCCACTATTTCCCGGAGTTTGCTCAAACTCATGTCCATTGAGTCAGTGACGCCATCCAAACATTTCATCCTCTCTTGTCCCCTTCTCCTCCTGCCTTCAATCTTTCCCAGCATCAGGGTCTTTTCCAATGAGTCGGCTCTTCACATCAGGTGCCCAAAGTACTGGAGCTTTAACTCTTGTAAGTTGTATAAAATAGATGAAAGAGCTATAAAATAGAACTTGCACCCTCAGCCAGACTGAGTTTAAAGCTAAACTCTCCTACCTACTAGCTGTGACCTCAAGCACTTACTGGCTGCATAATCTCACTGAGCCTTAGTTTCCCCATCTGTCAAATGGGGATTAAAAAATAGTGCCTCCCTTATGGGGCCCATTATACAGTAAGTACCATGTAAGTGCAAGCTGTTCTTAGATCTATCCTCTCAAGAGGCCCTGTTCATCTTCCTTCAACTTGGCTTCACATTTCCTCTATCTTCCTGCTGCCATTGTCTCAGTCAGTCCTTCATCACTCCATCCATTCATTCATTCCGTAGCATTTGTGAAGCTCCCAGTGTGTGCCTGACACTGGACCAGAGCCAGCCACTGCCTTGAGGCATTTCTCACCTAGCAAAGGGGGTGTGGACGCACCTGCTCAAATTTCCCGGGGATCAGGGAATGCTTCACAGAGACCTTTCAAGCCTAGGAAGGGCATTCCAGCCAGAGGAACAGCACGTGCCAAGCATTGACACCAGGCCCAGTGTCCTAAGACACAAATTTGATAGAAATCATGTCCTGGTTCATAACCTGTAATCAGCCCTGTTCACTCACTGCAGTTCATGCCATAGTGCATTTAAAGCCCTCTGCTTGGGTTTCATGCTTCTTGCAAATCCGCTTCCACTTACCCTCAAGCTTTTTGATTCCTAGCACCCCGCTTCAGCTGGGGACTATAAGATGAAAGCGTTATTGTGGAACCTATGGTTATGTGTATGCAGCAGGTGCTTAATAGATGAGGCCACCCCTCCTCCCACCGCCACACTAAATTGCGTGGTCAGCTTCTCTTTGTTTAACTGCGTGAAGGAGGCAGCACCATGCAGCGCTCAGAGCGGCGAGCCCCAGGCTGGGGGTCAGCAGAGCAATTTCTAGTCCTGGTCTTTTTTTTTTTTTCTTAATTTATTTTTCACACCTCGCAGCATGGGGATCTTAGCAGGGATCCCGTGCCTCCCTGCAGTGGAAGCATAGATCTTAACCATTGGACTGCCAGGGAAGTCCCTGAAAAACAGTTTTGTAATCCTTTCTCGCTCTGACCTTTTCTCTGGCTACTGAAGAATATGCCTCACACCTCATGGGGACTTGGCTGTTGCCCCGCCCCCACAGTGCCTCGGCCTCCTACGTGGCGGCGTTAGTGGTAAAGAATCCGTCTGCTAAAACAGGAGATGCAAGAGATGTGGATTTGATCCCTGGGTTAGGAAGATTCCCCTGGAGAAGGCAATAGTAACCCGCTCCTGTATTCTTTCCTGGGAAATCTCATGGACAGAGGCGTCTGATGGGCTACAGTCCATGGGATCACAAAGAGCTGGACACGACTGAGTACCACAGCGCCTAGAAAAGTTGGTGTCACATGATAGGCTCTAAACAGGGAGTCTCTGAGAGCCTCCTGGGAGCAGCTACAGCTCAGACTTTGGAGGCACACTGAGAAATTTCGAATCTGACTCTGCCACTTACTGGCTGTGTGGTACTGGGAAAGCTCAGTCTCTCTGAGCTACAACACTTGGTTCATCTGAATAATGGTGGTTCTAAGAGTAACCACCTCATACTGTTACTGGGAGGGTTAAATAAGATAACAAATGTAAAGCACTTAGCCTAGAGCTTGGCAGTAATACTGTTAAAAGTTTTGGTTTTGTTTTGGGGGGTGCAATTTTGGGCAAAACTGAATCTCTCTCAATTTTCTCATCAGACAAAGAAAATAATGCCACCCTAAGCTGTCATGAGGGCAAAGTCAGCAATGTCCGTACACACTTGGCACAGTTAGCCCTCTGCAGGGCACACAACTGGTGGGAGTTTAAGTGACTGGAGGTCAGTTGGGCAACATCTTTCAAAATTACAAGTATATATATGTACCTCTCGTCCCTGCAATCCCACATCTAGCTATTTTTCCTATAGACATACTTCCAAGTGTGCAACTAAACACAGGTACGTTTGTATTAGCAAATGATCAAGGATAACTTAAAATAACCATCCAGTGGGGACTGGTTAAATTGGTTATGAGACACAAATGCTTATGGAATACTAGACAACTGTGAAAAGGAATGAGGAAGTTCTTCACATACCCCTATAGAAGAATCTCCAAGATAAATTGTTTTGGAGGAAAAAAGAACAGTGTGCTGTAACGCCTACATATGTGTGCTTGTCTATCCATAGCACATCTCTGGAAGGATCTACAGTAAATCAACAACAGCAGCTGTTGTCTCCAGGAAGGGAAAGAAGTGTGCAGAGAGGGAAGGAAGGCTTTCGTGAATGTGGAGTCATATGCCTATAAAAGCCATTGGTAAGTGGAAAGCCTGACTCGGGACTGCAGGAACCATAATGAGCCCAAGTCTGAAGTGAGGTCCTCTGCTGGGGGTAACTGTGAGGCTTGGCTCCCTCTGTCTCAGGCATATGGCCCATTGCTCTTACTGGCAGTGCACACTTCCAGAGGCCAAGAGAGGGGCTTGGTTGGAGGCCCAGAAGAATGGTGCCCCCTCAGGACTGGCAATGTTTGAGTACCACCCTGGCACCTTGGGAGGCCACTTTCCTCCAAGGGTCCCCACATGTTTGCACTTAAACTGAGGCAGTGGTACCAAGAGCCTGATTGCTCTGCCCAGGACTGCACCACCCCAGGGCTCTGTGGGCATCCGTGTGATTGGAAAAGAGTCCTTGGGTGGCCTCTCAGGTCTGCCAGGGAGGCAGTTTCACAGACAGCCTGGTTTTGCACTCCCTTTCCCTTCCTGGAGTCTAAAACCTGCCGCCCTGGCTCTGAAGGAATGAGGTGTCCACCATGAAACAGGATTCAGCCCCTCAGAGGGAGAGGAGGGGGGCGGGTGGAGATGTACAAGCCAATGGAATCAACTTGGGTTGAACGCCTGGGTTCAGTTCCCAGCTGGGCCACTGCCTACTGTGTGATCTTGGGCAGGGCGCTGAGCCTCCGTGGGCCTCAGTTTCCATATCTGTGACATGGAATAACCACACTCATTTCACAAGCTTGTTGCATGAGCGAAGGTCCTGTCTTTGAGGCGCACTAGCACAGAGTAAGAACTGAGGCCAGGATTTGAGTGCAGATTATTTGGTGGGTGATCTTGAGAAGCACTGGACAAGGGAGACAGGGAAGGTGGAAATCCAACAAAAGGTGCATTGAAGAGCAGTTACCACCCAGAGTCTGGGAGACTGTGTAGAATAAGCCTTGGTTATCTCAACGAGGGCCAAGCTCGCTGGGGTATGCATATGTAAACACCGGTTAAAGGTTTCTCTGGGCACTTAAACTCCTCGTATTTCTAGCCTGCTTGGAGCTCAGGGCACGCAGACTGGGAGGGGGTGAGTGGGTGCAGAAAGCTGTCAGGCAGAGAGACACAGGTGCTTGGAGCTGGAGCAAGTCCAAGTGCTATGCATAGGACTAGTGAGTGTTGAGGGCATGTGGCAGGGGCACCAGTCTCTCTGTCACAAGGGGTTTAGCAAGTCCTTGGCACTGTTCTAAGCACTCTTCAAATATGAACTCATTTAATTCTTACTACAACCCAGTGGAGCCTGGTGTGCTGCAGTCCATGGGGGTCGCAAAGAGTCAGACACAACTTAGCAACAGAACAACAACAACAATTCAGTGAAGTCGACGAAAACACCAAGGCACAGAAAGGTTAAGTAACTTGCTCGAGTTCCTCCTTAAACTGAAGTCTGGCTTATTAGGTCTAAAGGGACCTTGGGTTTCCTTGGTGGCTCAGACGGGAACGAATCTGCCTGCAATGTGGGAGACCTGGATTCGATCCCTGGGTTGGGAAGATCCCCAGGAAGAGGGCATGGCAACCCACTCCAGTACTCTTGCCTGGAGAATCCACATGGACAGAGGAGCCTGGTGGGCTGTAGTCCATGGGGTCACAAAGAGTCGGACACGACTGACAACTAAGCACATACAGCATTTAAAGGGACCTTCGAGACCACTTAGGTCAACCCCTTCCATTTTATGAATGAGAAAACCAGAGGGGAGAAGTAATTTGTTCAAAGTCACACAGCTAGCTGGGACCAGAACAGAAACTTGAACGCACCTCACCACATGACCACCTCCCCAACCCCGGCCTCTGCCAACCACCACCTTCTTAACCTTTGCCCTTTCTCCTCTGGGCTGTCGGTCTCAGGTGGGGCCAGCAGCAGGTGAGACAGGTGGTAGAAGTTGGCCTTCTGCAGAATACTGGGTGCTGCATTGCGGAAGCCAGGGGGCCATTAATCGGCTGGTAAGGCGGGCATGGCAAAATCAGATTAGATCTTTAGGATGCATGCTTGGAATCACAAAATCAGCAAAGGAATCAGAACCCAGAGGAGGCGTGTGTCACTTGTCCCTGCTTTTTAACCCCAGGCTGGCATCAAAGAGGAAAAGATGAGCTGGGCTCACTAGGGTGTGAAATTTCTTTTTTGTCTCCTGAGGTGGGGAGGGAGAGATGAGAAATTGCGATGAGCCCCGTGTGTAATTAAAGGCTCCAGAATTTCTTGAGGATTATGTTGCTCAAAGAGACAGAGGGGGGTATTGCTGGGCCCTGGCTGATGTGCCTTTAGACAGACTAAGAGAGGTAAGGAAGCATGGTGGGGTGTGTGTATTCGTGCTTGGACTGAGAGGAAATCATAATCGCCAAGTAAATTAACCCTTACAGCTTCACACTTTTCAGGGAAGTCAGAACAAGGACAAGCCATCCTTGCCTGGAGACAGCCTTCCAAAATCTTCAGCCTTGAGTTGCCAAACTGTCGGTGGGCTGCCATAGACACGACTGGCACAAGAAGGGTTACTGTTTCTCAATTTGCCTAGGACTGTCCTAATTCGGGGCATCCCTGGTGGCTCAGACAGCAAACAATCTGCCTGCAATGCAGGAGACCTGGGTTCGATTCCTGGGCTGGGAAGATCCTCTGGAGAAAGGAATGGCTACCCACTCCAGTATTCTTGCCTGGAGAATTCCATGGGCCAAACCCTGGGAACCATCTCAGTTTCGGACAGATCACAATGGTTAGTCACCCCAAGCATATAGCCCTTCTATTCCCACCCCTGGTAAGACTGGGCCTGTGGGGCCTAGAGAAGGGCAGGGTCATGGACAAGTGCCAGTCACCCAGCCAGGTGTCCAAATCTGCTTCCAACTCCTGTCTTTGGAATCAAAGACTGCTCCCTCAAATCAGATCATACTCCTCTCAGGGGCCCTTCCTGTTCTGGGAAGGGGGTCCCTGATTCTCTTGTGGGCCTGTTGAGCCTGGCTGCGTGCCTGGGAAGGAGCCTGATAAAGGGACATGGAGGATAGGGTCTGAGGCCAAGCTGTGAGCACAGTGCAACCTGCAAAAGTGCCTTTCCCTCCCTGGGCTCTGTTTCAGATGAAGAAGTTAGACAGGAAGTCTCTCTTTATTTTTCTTTTCTTTCTTTTTTTTTGGGGGGGGGAGATTTATATTGAAATTGTGAAAGTAATGCAATCATTTTTGAAAAAAATCGAACAAAACAAAAATTTCAAAGTGAGAGGTTAAAGTCCCTTTCTCCTCCTTATCCCATGGGACAGCCATTAACAATCTCTTTTCTTCTCAGACATTTTCTCTGCATAGGCAAGCCTGTGAGTATATATAGCCTTTATTTAAAATGTAACACAAATGAGATATTTCGCTATATGCTATTCTGCAACTTGCTTTTTCTATTGAACAATATATCCTGGACATCTTTCCTCGCACACAAATCTCCTTCTTTCTTGCTGGGCTGTAGAACGTTCTGCTGTCAGAATGCCCCATGGCTTGTTTAATCAGAACCGCTGGTTTCTAGGCCCCTCCTGGCTCCCAAGTTCACAGCCCAGGCAAGAGAAACAACCAGGGAGGCGGGATGGGGTTGGGGACGATCAGCAGAGTGTCAGTTCCAGAAAGCTTGCCATCTGTCACATCTCTTCACTGGGAGATGAAAATGATTCGGAGAGGGGTGAGGAGGAGATAGAACTCCTGGGTGCTGAGAGTAAGGCGTGGGGTGGAGAGCTCCTGAACACAGAAAACAGCCCCTCCAACACGGAGTTGGGGCCACAGACACAAGGCCCTCGGCTAATGCAATGTGACAGAGCTGCAAGGCCCGATAAGTTTTTCCATTTCTTTGTCTTTCCTGAGAGAAGCTCATGATTAACACCTTCCAGGTCACCGGGAGCCCAGCTCAGAGGGACAGCACAGCTCCGCACGCTTCCAACTGGCTCCCATCAAGAAGTTAGAAGGGAGCTTGCAAATGCATTTCCTGTTATCATCCCTCTAGCCCAGAAAGACTTTCCCTGATGGGACTGGGGGAGGGCAGGCGGGCGGCAGGCCCCTACGGAGGACCTGGTAATGCCGGACCGAGGGACGGATCCGATGGCTCGCGGCAGGGGCACTCCGAGTCTAATGAAAAGCCATCTCCTTGTTCTGGGCTGGACACCCCCAACACACTGCCGGGGCCTTGCTCGACCACCCGGGAGACGATGGGCTGAGGGCACGGACACCCAGCCGGCCCTCCTAAGCGCGATCGGCCACATCGCTTTATTCTTGGCGGTTGCATCCGTCTCGCTGGGTCTAGATAGATAATACAATCTCTCTGCCCACACCCCATTTGCTAGGAGACAGCCTGGGCTTCTGAATTTTTTATGGCCTCACTTAGCTTGGAGGAAATCCAGAGGTCAAAGCCCGAGCAGACGCTCCAGTCACCTTGGCCGTCCGGGCGCGCAGCCTTGCCGAAACGGGCTCACCCACGGGGCCCTAAATTACGGCGATTACACTGCAATTCGCAGCGCGATATTACTTTGATACACTACCTGCTGCAGCCGGCGCTGGGAGGCGTGCATTATTTACCAGGGAGGCTGCCCGCGCCGCGCACCAGAGCCGCCAGCGCTCCGCGGGGTCTTTCCCGTCCCCGCAGCCCCGCCCCCGCTCGCCCCGTGCGGGGTCCGGGGTAGGGAGCAGAGTGGAGGAGCCACTCTGGCTCCGCGTGACCCT
>SJYV01012866.1:0-70641 GCA_006410875.1 Neotragus pygmaeus | reverse complement strand
AGTGCCCAGCCTGCAGCTTCTCCTGCTCCGAAAGAAACCTTTGGTCCCTCTTAGCCGTCCTAGGAGAGCCCTTCTCCGGAGCGTCCTGGGAACCCCCGCGGAGGGCTCGCCCGGAGCGCGCAGCTGGCTCCCCGAGGCTGGCTAACTGCAGCGGCCGCGTTAACCCTCCTCAGCCAGACTCAGCGATCCGGCTGTGCCCGCCATGTCGGGGATGCAGGGACAGAGGCTTCGCCCCTTCCTAGGTCCCTGGAAGCTGAGAAGGCTGCAGCTCAGGCCGGTTTTCATCCTCGCTGAGCGCCGGGGTTGGGGCGGGGAGGGACCGGGTTGAGCAGGCGGCCTCCTTCCGGCTCCCCCCATTATGGCTAGGCATCAGCATCTAGATTGCAGGTTTCTTCTGCTTGTATCCAAAGCGGTCCTTAAGGAAGATGGATTTCTGATTGAAATCCAGTCAATTGGCGCCGAGGCTGGCAGGGTGCAGCGTGAGCGTTCTTCTGGGGAAATTGCCCTGGGTCGGGGGTGTGCTTGTTGGCGGGGAGAAGACAGGAACCGGGAGCCCTGCTCACAGCCCTGTTCTGAAGCCTGTGAACAAGCTCCGGTTGGTTGGTATCTGCAAGTCCCCTACAGAGAATCTGCGCTGCCTTTCCAGCTCCTTGGGATTGATGGAGCCGGAAGTCTTCCGTGGGAACCCCCAGAGGTCAGTGCATCCGGTCTCTGGCACCCAGTGTGTAGTTAATGAACCCGAGGAGGGGACCAGAGTCTGTTCACTGGAGGTGTCTGTTCTGTGGGGTGAAGGAGGATGGTCTGCTGTGAGTCCCGGTAGTTGATCTGTCCACCTGTGGATAAGTGCTGACATCCTAGTTCCTGCTCTCTAGGGTTTAGGAGAGGTAATTGTTCCCTGTAGGACATGCCCAGTTTAGGACATACCTGGTAGAGGGTGGGGAGCTGCCCCCTGCCCTTCGAAGAGTGCCCGGGGTGCTTGTTATCCGCTTCCCCTCCTGGATGGTGACCCCCACTTCCACCTTGGCCTTCCTTTTCCATCAGGGAGCCCTGGAAAGACATCTCTGACCCCCACATCTCTCCCCAGCATCCGGAAAGTCCTTAATGTCCATGCTTTAGACTCCAGATTAAACCTCTCCCTCTTACAGAGCCTGACTTTAAATGAGAATTCTCCTGGGTAGGGGAATATACTTTGAATCTCCACTGTCTTCCAGTGGAGGAGTTCACCTGCCCTTCAGGAGCAGCTGGAGGAACTGGATGTGGAGGGGCTCCTGGGAGGAAGCCTGCGGGCTCGGGAAGGTGAAGGGTGACCGGTGCCCATGCTCCGCAGTTGCTCGGGTGAGAACGTGGCTGTGAGAGGAAATGTGAAGACTGGAGTAGATTCCAGAAATGTCAGGAGCTCATTCTGTCTGCTCTTCCCGGGCCAGAAGAGAACATGTAATACATAATACTGTCTCTGTCCACTTTGGGACCTGAGATGGACATATTTTTAAAAGGAATCCCAGCAGGTGGTGCTGTGGGGGCAGCTGAGAGCAGGAGAAAGGGCACTGGCTTTCGAGCTCTAGGGCTTTGCCGCAGCCCTGCCCCTGTCTAGCTTTGTGACTGTGGGCAAGCCACTCCCTGCCCTGACGCTGGTTCCCTGGTGAAGAGCGAATGGGTCCCGGGGAGCACTGGGTGAGTCAAGGCCTCAGTGCCCCCTGCAGGTGAGGATAGAACACTACCCTGGTTGGCAAGGGAGACTTATTTTTCTCCTTATCTGTTCAGCTGGTCTGTTCTGGGCAGTCTTGCAAGCCTACAACAGCCACCCCTGTGTTCATCCTTCTCTGTTGCATTTGACTGCCTGATTAATGTATCGAGTGGCTTCTTTGGTTGGAGCTGGTCCCTGTGTCCTCCAGCTTCCCTAGTGGCTCAGACTGTAAAGCAGGAGACTTGGGCTCGATCCCTGGCTTGGGAAGATCCCCTGGAGAAGGAAATGGCAACCCATTCCAGTACTCTTGCTTGGAAAATCCCATGGACAAAGGAGCCTGGTGGGCTACAGTCCATGGAGTCAAAAAGAGACGGACACGATTGAGCAACTTCACTTCATTTCACTTCCCTGTGTCCTCCTGCTCATCTCCTCTGGCCCCTCCCTGAGGTTATCAGGAGGAGCCCTGCTGCAGGGTTGGGGGTGGTGAGAGTAGAACCTCACCATCACTGACTGCCTCTTGAACTTGGAAAGAATCTTAAAGGTCCCCTGGCCCAGCAGCCAGGTGCTTCGGGCCCATCCTCAGAAGCTTCAGTTCTCGTAGTAGGAGGCTCACTATTTCTTACTGATTCACTCTTAGAAAGGTCATCCTTTTCTGGAACCAAAGTCCAGTCCTCTGAGTCACCTCCCCTTAATTCTAGCTCTTCTTCTTGGGAATGCACACAGAAGGAGTGGATTCTACAGGACTCACAGGACAGCCCCTCTGATAGTTCAGGGCTGCTATCTTGTCCATACCACACCCTGTATTCTCAGGGTTAAACCTGACTGGCCTCCTCACACTGCCATGTCCAAGTCCCTTCACAATCTTAGCTCTGGCTAGAGCTGATGACACTTCCAGCCTGGTGGCAGAGCCCCTGGTCTTCAGGGAGCTTCCTGTCTGGGAGATAGTCTTCCTACAACCCCAACAATGAATAACAGATTTGCACAGATATTTGGGACTGTTGGATTTCCAACTGGTGTGGCTATTGGTCTAGAAACTTCCTCAGAGGTGAATGGGTTTAGTCATTGGCCAGGGAGAAGAATTTTCCAATTCCCTCTGAAAAACTGTTCTGCCTCTCTCCAAGTGCTCCCACTGTCCCCTGGGAGGGATAAAGGAACTGGGAGAGAGAACGCTCTTCAATTCTCTCCTCCCTCATACAGCCAACATGGGTGGGGACCCCACTGCCTTTGGTGCCACAAAGATTTGGGGTCAGTGAGCCTCGGACTTTGGAGAAACCTCCTCAGCATCTGAGATGCCAGTGTTCCATTATTTCTCCTGATTCCTAGAAGATGTTCCTGGAGGGGCCGGTCTGCCCCAGCACGGAGTGGGCCCTCCGTGTTGACTCCTCCTCCACCCGCCTGCAGCTCTTAATTTATTATTAACTCTGGAACTGACTTTGAAATTATGGGGGAGCATGTTGTTTCTTTCCTTGGCATCTCTTATGGTCCCCGAGGGGAGGCGAGCTGAGAGCGCCAGATACACAAATATGCTGTGAAAACCCTGTGGATTTGCGGTTCTAGCAAGGGGAAGGAAATTAGCTGTAATAAGCTGCTGCCGTCTCACTCAAAAGCCGCCACTGCAGACCCTCAGAGGGGCTCCTGGCCCCCTTCCTCTGTTCCCTTCACTTCCCGGCCACCTATCTGAAGACCTCAATCTTCAGGTTCTCCCTGCAGCACAGCAGCTTCCCCCCAGCCCAGTCCCATGACATCACTGATGAGGATTATCAATATCCCCGGGGCCGTGGGGAGAAGGAGGAGAGGCCATGGGCACACAAAGAAAACGGTCCCTGGCCTCTCCCTGAGCGATTAGCTTGAATGGTGGTAGGACAAGTACTGGAAGGGAGAGGGTTATTTGGAAGTTTCTGAGAAGTGAAAGGGATTCATTGGCCCCCAAATAAAAGGATCAGTAGGGGTCTGGCCTTTCCTTTTTCCTCTCCAAAGTAGAACCAAAGGCTAAAACTCATAAGTGACTACCCCACAGTGGCAGCTTCACTTAGGCAGAAAATAGACCCCAACTGTGGCTGGAATGATGGAGGGAGCTGGTTCTAGCCCTCGGCTGGCTAATCAATTGGCCCACCGTGATCTGGGCTCTGCCTTCCTCTCTGGCTTGTGGTGCAAAGAACAGGACTGAGTCATGTGGCAGATGTTATGTTCATGGCACTGAGCAGGTTAGGGTCGCCTGCTAATTTGCTGTGTGACCGCTGATGAGTCACCTGACCTCTCTGGGCTTCTCTTTTTTCATGTGTAAAAGAAGAACATTGGTGAGATGAGCATGGCATTCCTGGGATGCAGAAGTAATCACAGTGGATCACACTGTGACACAAACATACTTTCTGCTGGGCCCGCCAGCCAAAGTGCTGTCTGTTTAAGCTTCACACTGATCCCATAAAAGGAGAAGTTTATATCCAATGGGACAGTCATGATTTTTCACTGCTAATTGCTATCTTTGTGATTTAAAACCTTGTCAATAAAATTTGATTCCTAGCAGTATTGTTGTATCTTTTTACTTCAACATTTACTAAGATTCCCACCCCACCCCCCCTCTTGGAGATACAGCCAGATGCAGTGGTGAAGAGTGTAGCTCAGGNTGCTAATTGCTATCTTTGTGATTTAAAACCTTGTCAATAAAATTTGATTCCTAGCAGTATTGTTGTATCTTTTTACTTCAACATTTACTAAGATTCCCACCCCACCCCCCCTCTTGGAGATACAGCCAGATGCAGTGGTGAAGAGTGTAGCTCAGGATACTGACAACTTAACTATGAACCTTGGCTCTGTCACTTACCAGCTATGAGACTTTCAGCATGTTCTTAACCACTCTGTGCTTCAGTTTCCTCATCTATAAGGCGGAGAACATGATATGTCATAAGTTTGTGATCTGAAGGGCTTAGAACAGTGTCTGGAGCATGATAAAGGCATAGTCAATAAATATTGGGGATTATAATTGCAATGCAGTGTGCCTTTAAACATTTCTCAGGAAAGGTGTGCTCTTTGTTTTCATCATTCTGGGTTCTGAATCTTTGCTACAGTGATCAGTTAGAGACACAACTTCTAAAACCCCAAGAAGAACTGATCTCTAAGATATACTTCCAGCTAGAGTGTTGGGGGGTGGGGTGTGTGTTCACGGTTAATAAAATATTCTGGTTAACTGAAGGGAGCTATTCCTTCTAGTTTCATTCCCTTTGTAGTTGAAAAATTTATCTGAAATGCACAAACCTCTTTTCTTGCTTTAGTCAGCAGGGTAATTAATAATCCGTTCTGTGGAGGCCTCAAGGTATTATTGGAAAGAGTCCTGGCTAGGCTGGGGGAAGGCTGGCAAGTCTGTTCTGCCTTCACCCCTGGTTTCAGCATCTGTAAAACTGGGGGGCAGGGGATGAGGCCTGGAGGGAGTCTGGGCTTTCCCTTCTCACAAGGAGATATCAAGTGGGATGGGGTTCCAAGAGAACTTTGTAAACTCCAAAGCTCTGGGTACACAGAAGTATGCCTCATTTTCTCCAGGCAGACTCTGCTCCCTGGGAACCCATTTCTAAGACAAGAAGTCACCCCATCCAAGACCTCTCCAGTGGAGGCCCAGGAGATGGCGTAAGGGTGCTGGGCCGGGGACTTCACCCCAAGAAACAGGATGTTGTTTTGCTCCTTTTTTGTGTTCTTTTCTGATCTTGCTTTCTGCTCAGTCCCTTCAGTCGTGTCTCTTTGTGGCCCTATGGACTATAGCCCACCAGGCTCCTCTATCCATGGGATTCTCCAAACAAGAGTACTAGAGTGGGTTGCCATTCCTTCCTCCAAGGGATCTTCCCAACCCAGGGATCAAACCTGCATCTCCTGTGCCTCCTACCTTGCAGGCGGGTTCTTTATCACCAAGCCACTGAGGAAGCCCAATCTTGCTTTTCCTAAGTTAAAATAAAAATCCAGTTAATGAACAATCTCGTGAACAGAGACTTTACAGATTGGATGTATGTGTTAAAACACGACATGCATGTATGTGGCATTCCCTCTGGGCCCAACCTTGACCAAGGTTTCCAGGGTTCATCTTTATGTCTGGCCAACATCACATGCTTTACTGATGTAGTTGTTCATTCATTGGACAAGAATTTATGGAGAACCAGTTGATGATGTTCTAGGTGCTGGGGAGATAGCCATGAATAAGACTGACAAGGTCTGTGCCCTTGTGGACCAAACACCCAGATGAGGAGAGACTGATAATACACAGAGAGATATAAGAAGGGGGAGTTTAGGTTGTGAAGTAGGTAACTCATGCAGATGTGATGAGGAGTTACTTGGGGGCTGGGTCACTTCCTCAGGTCAGGACAGATTCTGAATGGGCAACTTATGTAACAGAGATTGTCCTAAATTCTATCTCTTTAATAGAAACACACTACCATATGTAAGAACGGTGGTAGTTAACAATGCCTGAGCTCTTGCTGGTGCCACACCACTTCTGAATGGGCTGCAAGAATCATCTAATCCCTCCAACAGCCCCATGAGGAGGGTATTGTCATCCTCTCTTTACAGATGAGGAAATTGAGACAGAGAGGTTAAGTAACTTTCCCAACATCACACAGCTAAGAATGAGTGAAACCAGCATTTGAGAGTCCTAATGGATTTATGAATATTGTTGCTCTTGGGGGGCTACAGTATAAGCATTTGAATTGTCACTGAATTGTTACACTCCATTAAGTATTCTTCATTCAATTTGACCCATTTTCAAAATGCATTTGGTAATTTGTTGGTTTTATTTCATTTTAGTGAAGAGGGCTTCTCTTGGGAATTAATTGGAAGGCTGGTGGTTCGGAGAGGTTTGTAGTTTCTAGAGTGGCAGAGAAATCATAAAGCTGTGGCATAGGAAAGCTTCAAAGGCTGTGGAGACCATCTGGCCCAGGTCACTTATCATGTAGACCAAGAAAGCGAGTCTGAGAGATTATGACACATACTCATCACACGCCGCACATATACAACACCCCCCCACACACACACTTCAGGTCCTCCCTCCAGCCTCCCACACAATCTGAGAAGCATGTCAGATTCTATTAAGAGTAACCCAGTGCAGTGTTCAAACACAGTTTCAGTCCATTTATCCAGGGAAACACGGCTTTGGAGGCAGCAAACATGCCCATTTGTTACTATTTGCAAAGATGGTGTACACCAAATATGGGCTTTCTGTAAACAAATTAAAAAGTAATAAAGTGGCCCCATCTGCATACTAGAGCGCCGTGCTTCCATTTTAATGAAGCTTGCTCCCGCAAAGCCGTTTTGATGGTTTGTCAAACAAGCTGAAGCCCTTGGCTGAACATGGAGCTGTGCTCCTTCCTTCAGCACTTCTTCCCTCCAGTGTGTCTGGGGCGCCTGGGATGCGGCGGCTGAGGAACTGGGCTGGGGTCCTGGGCCGTCTGCTATGCTCAGGAGATCGGACAGACACCAACAACACTGTTCAATAGCGAGGTACGAGGTCACAAGACAGTCCACACAAGTCACACGAACAGTAACAGTAGTAATAATATTTCATCAGGATTTGCTGAATGTCAGGGGGCTGGAGGTCTTCTGTCTTCTCCTCCAAATCCACCCTCTGCCTTGTGCCCTGGAGCCTCCCTCTGTGGACTGCATCACAGGGCTCCTTGTGAAGTGAACCCTGGTTGGCATTGCCCAATGCGAGGCACCACTAGCTGATACGGAAGGGAGTGGGGTTGAGGTAGGTGTCTCGGGGTGCAGGGACTGCCGCCTCAGTACCCATGGCACCTGTCTCAGCCCCTCTCCTATAGCAGAGTTTTACCCCTGGGCTCTTGCTTCCTCTCTGTGCCCCTCTAGGCTGATGGGTCCTAAGAGCGCCCCAGTGTTTCTAGCCCTGGGGTTCTCTACACTCCCTCCTTACTTACTGCCTTCCTTAACTCTACCCACCTCTCTGCAAACACCCGCTTTGGTAAACTCTCCTCAGTGGTTTGAATAAACTATCTGTTTCCTGCCAAGACCTAGATGAACACAAACCCCCTGAATTAAGCCTTTACAGACAGACATTCCATCCTCCCAGAACAGCTGTGAGGTAGAGGCTGTGATTAGTCCCATTTACAGATGAGGAAACTGTCGTTCAACTTGCCCAAGGCCAAAAAGTTGGCAGAATTTGAATCCAGACTATCCATCAACAGAGATAAACTCTTAATCACCACCTCACCTGCTGCAGAGGAAGACTGATGCCAGTCCTGTGTACCTTTGGGCATCTCCAGAAAGGGGACTGGCCCACCTGTCATTAAATCTTTTATTTACAAACATTTATGGAGCACCTGAGCACTGAGCACCGAAGAATTGATGCTTTTGAACTGTGGTGCTGGAGAAGACTTTTGAGAGTCCCCTGGACTGCAACGACATCAAACCAGTCCATCCTAAAGGAAATCAACCCCGAATATCCATTGGAAGGACTGATGTTTAAGTTGAAGCTCCAATACTTTGGCCACCTGATGTGAAGAGCTGACTCAGTGGAAAAGACCCTGATGCTGGGAANCGACATCAAACCAGTCCATCCTAAAGGAAATCAACCCCGAATATCCATTGGAAGGACTGATGTTTAAGTTGAAGCTCCAATACTTTGGCCACCTGATGTGAAGAGCTGACTCAGTGGAAAAGACCCTGATGCTGGGAAAGATTGAAGGCAGGAGGCAAAGGGGACAACAGAGGATGAGATGGTTGGATGGCATCACTGACTCAATGGACACAAGTTTGAGCAAACTCTGGGAGGTGGTGAAAGACAGGGAAGCCTGGTGTGTTGCAGTACATAAGGTCGCAAAGAGTTAGACATGACTTAGTGACTGAACAACAACGTGGAGCACCAGCTATGTGCCAGGCCCAGCGCTGGGCACCAGGATTTAGTGTCCAGCTCATCTTTTCTGTGGAGGAGAACACAGCCTGCCCCTTGGTTCTCAACCATGGCAGCATGTCAGCACCACCTGGGGAGTTAAATGGAATCAATACCCTGCTACCCCACCCACAGCCAATTAAATCAGAATTTCCTGGTGGTGGAGCCAAGGCATTAGTGTTTTAGAAAACTCACTAGTGAGTCTACTAGTGGACCAGACCCAAGGGCACACTTGAGTGCCACAGGGGGTCAGAGCAGGTTGAGAGAATTTGCGCCACAGGGGGTCAGAGCAGGTTGAGAGAATTTGCAGCTGAGCTGGTTGGGAATGTGGAGAATTTGAAAAGATGGAAGCTGGTAGATGTGAGCCTTCTAGGCCGGGGAATAACTGGCTGGCGTGTTGGCGATTATTCATTCAATAAGGACTAGTTGAAACTCAGTTTCAAGCAATCAGTGTAGTTCATATGCAGAGATGGACCTTCTGGGTCCCACAGCTTGGGAGCTTCCCTCTGGGGTTTGGGATAAGGCTGGGCGGTGGGGAATCATCCACGCTCCTCTGTGCACTTGAAGCCAGAGACAAGCCTGTGAAAGCTGCTGTCTGAGCCTGAGTCCAGACCTGGAAAGAGGCTGTGGCCTGGACAGAACCTCCTTCAGACTCCACCACCCAAACACCGACTCAGGATCTCAACAGGTCTTTCCACTGCTTGCCAGGACTTTAATTCTCTATCTTGCTGTCCACCCATTCAGACAGGATGAAGGGAAATTTTGAAGTGGAATAGCCAGCATTCCCTCCCTAGATCAGCCACGAAGCCTAAGTCTTGTTCCAGAAGAGAAGTCAGGTGACACCCAAGAAGGAGACTGGGAGGAGAGACATAGCCCCGCCTCAGGGAGCCGCAGTCTGAGGGGAGACACAGCCCTGCTTCAGGAAGACCCAGTCTGACGGGAGACTTAGCCTTGCCCCCAGGGAGCCCTAGTCTGAGAGACACCGCTCCGCCTCAGGGAGCCCCAGTCTGGGGGGAGACACAGTCTTGTCCTCAGGTAGCCCCTGTCTGAGGGGCGACACAGCCCTGCCTCAAGGGGCCCTAGTCTGAGGAGTGACACAGCCTTGCCTCAGGGAGCCCCAGTCTGAGGGGAGAGACAGCCCTGCCTCAATGGACCCCAGACTGAGGGGAAACACAGCGCTGCCTCAAGGGGCGCCAGTCTGAGGGGAGACACAGCCCTGTCTTCAGGGAGCCCCAGTCTGAGGGGACACAGCCCTGTCCTCAGGGAGCCGCAGTCTGAGGGGAGACCTACCCCTACCTCAATTAGCCACAGTCTGAGGGGAGACATAGCCCTGCCCTCAGAAAGCTCTAGTCTGAGAGACACAGCCCAGCCTCAGGGAGCCCCTGTCTGAGGGAGACAGAGCCCTGCCTCAGGGAGCCCTAGTCTGAGAGACACAGCCCCACCCTCAGGGAGCCCCAATCTGAGGGGAGATACAGTCCTGCCCTCAGGGAGCCCCATTCTGAGGGGAGACACAGCCTCGCCTCAGGGAGCCCCAGTCTGAGGGGAGAAAAGAGTCACTATTTTTTCAGAGCTGAAAGTCTGAGGGGGAAAATACCCATAATGAGTGAGGCTCTCCTCCATTATGGTTAGGACCAGATGCTGTCTGATCAGGAGCTCGGCTGTGATACTCCTGAGGTGAACAGAGACTTCTGTAACCAGAAGTCTCAACACTCCACTGTCCCCAGCAGCACTGAGCACCCCATCCTGATGAAGGCCTAGGCCAAGCCATCCAGAAGGCAGAGACCCTAAAGGAACAGTGGTGGCCTGAGGCCAGCCTCATGAGGGCAAGACACTCAACAGCAGGTGACTTCTCTCTGTGTCTGTTTTCTCTCAGGAGGGCAGCAGAATTGGAAGAAGGTGAAGAATGAAGGAGGATAATGTGGGAGCCGGGATTCCCAGGTGACTCAGTGGTAAAGAATCTGCCTGCCAATACAGGAGCCTTAGGAGACACAGGTTTGATCCCTGGGTGGGGAAGATCCCCTCAGGGAAGAAATGGCAACCCACTCCAGGATTCTTGCCTGAAGAATCCCCATGGACAGAGGAGCCCGTCAAGCTACAGTCCATGGAGTCACAAAGAGTCAGACATGACTGAGTGACCGAGCACAAACGAAGGTGGGAGCCGAGCTGGGCAGCCTCAGCCCAGACTTCCTCTTCTAGAAAGCTCCCCGTCCCCCTCCGTTCTGCTGCTGCTCCTTCCAGACACCCCCTGCACCTCCCCTTCACTGTCATGTAGTCCTTCTGTCTCATTTTTGATATCTACACTGCCTGCCCCCCCAGGGCCCACAATGACACCAGAAGGACCAGCAGCTCATAGTGACAACTGACATTTACCATATGCCTGGGATTGTTTGAAATCACTGTCTCTATTATTATGTAATGCTCACAACAGCATTAAAAGATGGTTTCTGTTATTATTTCTGGTTTATAGATGAGGAAGCAGATGCACAGAGAGGGTAAGCCATTTGTCCAAGGTTGCGTAGCCTGTAAGCACTTGAGGTTGGACCCTCGCAGTCTCTGCTCTTGCTGGCCCAGCCTTCTGCCTCCTGGTAAAGCGTGTGGATTAACGAGGGGTAGATGTGAGACAAAAGATTTGGTAGATGGAGTTAAAGGAAGCAGGCCTCCATTTGTAGCAACATGGATGGACCTAGGGAGTGTCATATCGAATGAAGTAAATCAGATAGAGAAGGAGAAATATGGCATCCCTTATATGTGGAATCTAAAAACAAAAAACATGGTACAAATGACCCTACAGAACAGAAAGAGACTCACACACTTAGAAAACGAATTTATGGTTGCTGGGAGGGTGTGGGGGGAAGGGATAGTTAGGGAGTTTGGGAAGGTCATGTACACGTCGCTGTATTTGAAATGGATAACCAACCTATTGTGTAGCACATGGAACTCTGCTCAGTGTTACATACCGACCTGGAAGGGAGCAGGGTTTGGGGGAGAATAAATACATGTGTATGTATGGCTGAGTCCCTTGGCTGCTCACTTGAGACTACCACACCATTGTTAATTGGCTATACCCCAATACAAAATGTTTTTGGTATTGAAAAAAATGAAAATTAAAAAATAAAGATTAAAAAAATAAAAGGAAGCAGGCTTCTCCTCTGTGCCCCTTTGGCTGTCTGTCGCTGGGAAGGATTGATTTTAAGTTGGAACTCATTCAGATTCTGTTTCCCCTCCTCCTTCTGAGAGGCTGAAGTTTGGGGCTGGCCTAGTGTAGACAAGGAGCGGGGAGGGTCATAAATTAACCGCCCTCTGAGACTGGCAGGTCCACCCAGACCTGCACAGATGGCAGCCCAGGGCGGGGGCAAGAAACTCTATAACGAGCTCCGGATTGGCTGTATCTGGGGCCAGGGTCGGCTTCCTCTCTGCTCTCCTGCTGGAGAGGAAGGTGAGTCAAGGGTGGGCTTCCAGGTGGCCCAGGTTGGGCCAGGAGGAGTGGATCAGGCAGCCTCTAGGCTGTGTATGCTGCCCTTGCCAGAGGAATCACCCATGGTTAAGTCTGTAGGAGTTTAAATTGCTGCTGACTCAGGCCCTCCCGGGGGATGGGATGTGTGCCTTAGCCCATTCAGTCCTCACATCAACCCTGTGTAGTGGAGATCACTGTTATTCCAGTTTATCTATAGGTTCAGAGAGGCTGAGTCACATGCCTGATGTCACACAGCCTCTGCAAACTGTAGAGCCAGTGTCCTTGACCGCTAGGTATGTATCTTGCAGCCAGCCCACACAGCTGCGCCTGAGCCTCAGCTTCTTCTCTGGTCTCCAGCCCCCAGGGGAAACAGAGCCCTACCTAGAACTCTGGCCCCTGAGCCTGGGGTCCTGACCCTTTTCACCCACTTGGGCCCCTTGCTCCCCTTCCTGCTCCCCCAAAGGATCCACTGCAGGGATTAAATGATGCTTGCGCCTGAGTCTCCAGATGCCTGAGACAGAACTCAGCATGGTGGTTCAGAGCATGGATCTTGGACTATTTTGGCACTGCTGTGTGGTCCTGGACATGTTATCTAGCTTTGCTGGGGCTCAGTTGCCATATTTGCTAAGTGGGGGTGAAAATCTCTGGTTGGGTGACCTAGGAATCTGAATGTATAACTCTCCAGGTGGATCTGATATCCACTAAAACCCAACACCTCTGCAGGGAGAGGGGAAGGCTGGGCACGTAAGTTGTTTGGATGGATCTCAGTCACAACAGATCAGATCTGCTAACCCTGTGATTCTCTGACCTCTCACCCTTTCACACTGAAATCCTGCTGAGGACAACTCTAGTGACCCTGTCTCCCCTCACTGCAGTGCCAGGCTTTGAGTTATGCTTCCTATAATCACCCAAGTTCTCCTGTATGACAAAGAGCCTCAGATATCTCCATCGCAACGTGAGTCTCTCTCCTTAGAAAGCAAATTAAATGGTTCCCTCTGACAAGGCTTTAGGGGAATCAGTGGACATGTGTGAGAGTGTGTGTGTGCTCCCACGTGTCTGTGTGTATCACTCTGTGTGTGTGTGTCTCCGTATGTCTCTGGATACATGTGTACACACACTCTCAGAAGCAGCATCTTTCTGGTTATGAAAAGCCTTGGGCTGGTGTTTTCTGTCTGAGTGGTGGCAGCTGCCCTTCAGAGTTCAGATCAGCTCAGGTTCCCAGCACCTCACTCCACAGAGGCCTGAAGACCCAGCTTCTGGCCTCTGTGCCCTCTGGAGCTGAGACTGCTGTTCTTTAATCATTTCTTGCCTGAAGTCCACAGCAGCATCTTCCATTATTAACTGCCTAACAGGCCAGCACAGAGCCACTGGCTGAGGCACGAGAACTGAGAGCCTCTGGAGGTCACCCAGGCTGAGTCCCTGGGAGAGAAGTGTAAGGGCCATAAAGTCCACTTTGAGATCTGTCCACTGACCGTGTGGCTGGCTAATAGCTCTGAGCTTCAGGGTCATCACCTTTACAATGGGGACAATTATAACTATGTTATGAGGTTGTTAGGAGGATGTGAAAGGTCGAGAGCCCAAGGTCTAGTTGGAGAGACAGACTCATGATCAGATTATAATATGGTTAAGAGCCAATCTGGAGTCTCAGATGGTAAAGAATCCACCTACAGTGTGGGAGACCTGAGTTTGATCCTTGGGTTGGGAAGATCCCCTGGAGAAGGGAATGGCTACCCACTTCAGTGTTCTTATCTGGAAAATTTCATGGACATAGGAGCCTGACGGGTTACAAGTCCATGGGGTTGCAAAGAGTTGTACAGGACTGAGCGACTAACACATTTTTTTAAAGAGCCAAACTGGTCTTAATAATAATAGCAGCATTTAGTGAGGTCTTACTCAATGTCACAGGCTGGGCTAAGTAAACACTTTACAAGCCTTTTTTAATCCCCACACCAATTCCATGAGGTGGTTTCTGTCATTATACCCATTTCACAGATGAAAACACTGAAGCCCAGAGAGGTGAAGTAACTTGCCCAAGCTCACACAGCCAGCAAGAGGCAGAACTGGGATCTGAACCTCAAGCAGCCAACTCTTGCATAAGGAAGGACAGAGGAAGGTGGAACAGTTCTGCCTAGATAAGTGAGACTGGAGGACAGCAAAGGTCAGGAAGCTCATTCTGGTCTCTGCAATTGTGATGAGGGGTAGACATGTCCCCAGAAGGACCAGGACGAGGAGCAAAGGCCCTGCTGAGTCCGAGTCATCTTCCCCACCTAGGACCAAGTTTGGTGGAGAGTCACAGCCCTGAGGCCTGGTGAGGTGGGCTGTCTTTTGTCATCAGGGTGAGTGTTCCAGCCCCAAGCATCTCTCTTTGCTGAGGGTAATAAACCTGCTTCCTTATCTGTCTGCAAAGAGGTCCTTTTGTTACTCCTCAATTCTCCCGTCACCATAGCGCCAATAAGCTGCATCTTTATGGCTGACAGCAGTCACATTGAGCTGGTTAGGGATACTCCCTTGCCTGGTGTTTGCCCAGCATGTAAGAGGAGGCCTGGGTCCCATTCCCACTCCTCCACTGGAGAGCTGAGAGCTTCTTTCTCTTTTAATAGTTCTGCTCCAGGAACTGAGTCCCCTAATCTCTTTTCCAATCTTTGATTACACCACTTTATTGATCTATAGCCATATGGTGTGTACAAGGTCTCCTGACCCTTGTGAGTCTTGACTGTGATGACGAACTCCTGGAAGTACCGACTACACCGGAGGTGGGAGTGGGGCACTGACGCTTATCGTGTGCCTAGTCCAATACGTGCTGGCCACTGGGATATGCAGTGGACATCGAGTCCTTCTGAGTGACATCCCTAAGAGGTGCGTGACCTTGGGCAAGTTGCTTGATCCCCACGGGCCTCAGTTATTTCACCTAGAGATTGGGGATAATAATAGGACTCTATGAAGACCTGCAGTACCTTCTAGCTGATGCTGAGTCACTTCAGTCGTGTCTGACTCTCTGCAACCCTATGGACTGTAGCCCACCAGCCTCCTCTGTCTATGAGATTCTCCAGGCAAGAATACTGGAGTGGGCTGCCATTTCCTTCTCCAGGGGATCTACCTGACTCAGGGATCGAACTTAGTTCCCACGTCTCTTATTCTTTTGCATTGGCAGGTGGCTTCTTTACAACTAGTGCCACTTGGGAAGCCCAACATCTTCTGGAACTAATACCAAAAAAATGATGTCCTTTTCATCAAAGGAGATTGGAATGCAAAAGTAGGAAGTGAAGAGATACTCAGAATAACAGGCAAGTTTGGCCTTGGAGTGCAAAATGAAACAGATCAAAGGCTAACAGAGTTTTGTCAAGAAAACACTCAAATACCCTTTTCCAACAACCCAAGAGATAACTTTGCACATGGACATCACCAGATGGTTAATACCAAAATCAGATTGATTATGTTCTTTTTAACTGAAGATGGATAAGCTCTGTATAGTCAGTAAAAACAAGACCTGGAGCTGACTCTGGCTCAGATCTTGAGTTCCTTATTGCAAAATTCAGACTTAAATTAAGGAAGAGAGAATACCACTAGGCCATTCAGGTATGACCTGAATCAAATCTCTTATGATTGTACAGTGGAGGTGATGAATAAATTCAAGGGATCAGAAAGCATGAAGAACTAGGGACAGAGATTTGTAATGTACAGGAGACAGTGACCAAAACCATCCCAAATAAAGAGAAATGCAAGAAGGCAAAGTGGCTGTCTAAGGAGGCTTTACAAGTAGCTGAGGAAAAAAGAAAAGCGAAAGGCAAAGGGAGAAAGGGAAAGATATAGTCAGTTGAATACAAAGTTCCAGAGAATAGTGAGGAAAGATAAGGAGGCCTCCTAAAATGAACAATGGAAAGAAATAGAGGAAAACAACAGAATGGGAAAGACTAGATCTCTTCAAGAAAAGTGGAGATATCAAGGGAAGATTTCATGCACAATAAGGGACAGAAACACTAAAGACCTAACAGAAGCAGAAGAGATTAAGAAGTGGCAAGAATACACAGGAGAAATACACAAAAAAGATCTTAATGAACCAGATAACCACGATGGTATGGTCACTCACTTGGAGCTAGATATCCTGGAGTGTGAAGTCAAGTGAGTCTTAGGAAGCATTACTATGAACAAAGCTAGTGGAGGTGATGGAATTCCAGCTGAGCTATTTAAAATCCTAAAAGATGATGCTGTTAAAGAGCTGCACTCAATATTCAGCAAATTTGGAAAGTTCAGCAATGGTGACAGGACTGGAAAAGGTCAGTTTTCATTCCAATCCCAAAGAAAGACAATGCCAAAGAATGCTCAAACTACTATACAGTCCAATTCAGTTCAGTCGCTCAGTTGTGTCCGACTCTTTGTGACCCCATGAATCGCAGCACACCAGGCCTCACTGTTCATCAACTCCTGTAGTTCACTTAAACTCATGTCCATTCAGTCAGTGATGCCATCCAGCCATCTCATCCTCTGTCGTCCCCTTTTCCTCCTGCCCCCAATCCCTCCCAGCATCAGGGTCCTTTCCAATGAGTCAACTCTTCGCATAANCTTCCTGACCTGCATATAGGTTTCTCAAGAGTCAGGTCAGGTGGTCTGGTATTCCTATCTCTTTCAGAATTTTCCACAGTCTATTGTGATCCACATAGTCAAAGGCTTTGGCATAGTCAATAAAGCAGAAATAGATGTTTTTCTGGAACTCTCTTGCTTTTTCAATGATCCAGCAGATATTTGCAATTTGATCTCTGGTTCCTCTGCCTTTTCTAAAACCAGCTTGAACATCTGGAAGTTCACGGTTCACGTATTGCTGAGGCCTGGCTTGGAGAATTTTGAGCATTACCTTACTAGCATGTGAGATGAGTGCAATTGTGCAGTAGTTTGAGCATTCTTTGGCATTGCCTTTCTTTGGGATTGAAATGAAAATTGACAGTTGAGCTCATTTCACATGTTAGCAAGGTTATGCTCAAAATCCTTCAAGCTAGGCTTCCACAATACATGAATTGAGATGTACAAGCTGGGTTTAGAAAAGACAGAGATCAAATTGCCAACATTCACTGGATCACAGAGAAAGCAAGAAAATTCCAGAAAAGCATATACTTCTGCTTCAAAGACTATTAGCTTCAATGCTAAAGTCTTTGACTGTGTGGATGACAACAAACTGGAAAATTCTTTAGGAGATAGGAATAGCACACCACTTTACCTATTTCCTGAGAAACTTGTATGAGGGTCAAGAAGCAACAGTTAGAATCAGAGATGGAACAACTGACTGGTTCAAAATTGGGAAAGAAATATGACAAATCTATATATTGTCACCCTCCTTATTTAAATTATATGCAGAGTACATCATGTGAAATGTCAGGCTGGATGAAGCAGAAGCTGGAATTAAGATTGCCAGGAGAAATATCAACAATCTTAGATATGCAGATGATACCAGTCTAATGGCAGAAAGTGGAAAGAAATTACAGAGTCTCTTAATGAGGGTAAAAGAGGAGAGTGAAAATGCTGGCTTGGAACTCAGTATTTAAAAAACTAAGATCATGGCATCCAGTCCCATCACTTCATGGCAAATAGGTGGGGAAAAGTGGAAACCATAACAGATTTCATTTTCTTGGGCTTCAAAATCACTGTGGACAGTGACTGCAGTCATGAAACTAAAAGATGCTTGCTCCATGGAAGGAAAGCTATGACAAAGCTAGAAAGCGTATTAAAAAGCAGAGACATCACTTTGCCAACAAAGTCTGCATAGTCTAAGCTATGGTTTTTTCAGCAGTCATGTATGGATGTGAAGATTGGACCATAAAGAAGGCTGAGCACTGAAGAATTAATGCTTTCAAGTTGTGGTGCTGGAGAAGACTCCTGAGAATCCCTTGAACAGCAAGGAGATCAAAACAGTCAACCCGGAAGGAAATCAACCCTGAATATTCATTGGAAGAACTGATGCTGAAGCTCCAAAACTTTGGCCACTGATTTGAAGAGCTGACTCGTTGGAAAAGACCCTGATGCCAGGAAAGATTGAAGGCAAGGGGGGCAGCAGAGGATGAGATGGTTAGCTAGCATCACCAACTCAATGGACGTGAATTTGAGCAAACTCCAGGAGGTAGTGGAGGACAGAGGAGCCTGGGATCACAAAGAGTCGAACATGACTTAGAGACTGAACAAGGACAACAATAGGACTCACTTCCCAAGACTGTTGTCAGGAACAAATGAATTTGTTCAAGAAAAGCAACTTAGAATACATAAGGTCTCCACACAGCAAGCCCTGTTGGGGGTTAGTGGGGTGATAGTGTTGGTGAAGGTGGCAGGACTTGGGGCTCAGGAAGCTGATATGACTCTCCCAGGTCACACAGCCCGGACTTATGCCCAGGCCCCTCAGTCTCAATCCCCTTCAGTATTTTGGCATCTAATCCAAGACTTTCCTTCTACAGGGAAGGAAGAACAGAGCCTGGAGAGGTCCAGCGACTTCCCCAAGAACACACAGCAGCAAGCCAGGACACTTGGAGAAAGCACCCTGCATGGGTGACAGACAGCCTCCTTTGGTTCCCAGCACTGATACAGTTCACAAGGAACTCCCCTTCTTTGGGTCTCAGTTTTCTCATCTATAAAATGGGTTAGGGATTTAGTTGGACCTGATGGGCTCTAAGGCAACTTCTAGTTCTATGTTTGGATGGTAGAGGCTGGATAAATCATAGAGATTGTGTGTATATGTGATAATTCTCCCAGTGGATGCCTAGTAAGTTTTTGCACTGAATGTGGGGAAATTTTTGCCCCCCTGCTCAGCCTCTTTCCCCACCAGCTAGGCAAATACTTGTAGAATTGGGCTGGAAACACAGGCCTCAGCATCTAGTCTGGGCAGGAGGTAGCAGATGTGGGCAGTTCTCCAGGAGGCTAACAGACATCTTCCTGGGGACCAGCACCTCAAACTTCAGCTGACCCCCTTGCCAGGAAGGGAGGCAACCCCACTTGGGCCTGTTGGCTGTGTGCTATAGTGAGGCCTGCAGGCACAGCTGCCCACACCCCACAGACAGGCCAGGGCCAACTGCAGCCTGCCCATGGAACAGCCCAGAGAAGATGAGACGCTGGGTACACGAGGAACACGGTCTGCAGGAAGTGGTGCCCCAGGTGCTCTGGGGAGCATTCTGCCACCTAGATCATGGAGATTTTTAAATACCTTCTTCTTATTTATTTATTTATTTTTGGCTGCGTTGGGTCTTCATTGCTGTGCGTGGGCTTTCTTTAGTTGTGGCGAGTGGGAGCTGTTCTCTAGTTGCAATGCTCTGGCCTCTCATTGCTGTAACTTCTCTTGTTGCAGAGCCTAGGCTCTTGGGTATGTGGGCTCAGGAGTTGCCACTCCTGGGCTCTGTAAGTGTGGGCTCAGTAATTGTGAGGCATGGGCTTTGTTGCCCCATGGCATGTGGAAACTTCCCGGAGCAGGAATCGAACCTGTGTCCCCTGCATTGGCAGGCAGATTCTTAACCACTGGACTGCCAGAGAAGTCCCAGTCAAGGAGATTTTTAATGGTAGAAGGGGCCCTAGGCCTAACCTTCAGAGCATGCCTGTACTATAGACATCATAAGCCCCATTTTATAGGTGAGGAACATGAGGCCCAACATCTCACAGCAGGACTGAACCTGGATGTGGAGTACAATTTGCCCAAACTGGCAAAACAGTTTCTCCTGATTCACTGTTCTATGCTCTTGGCATAAAATTGTGTCCTAGCCATGGTAGGCACTGTCTTGGGGGGGCTCCCTCCGACCCTGCCTTTTGAGATGGGGTAGAAAGACGGAGAAGAGGGGGTACACCCCCACCTCCACACTCTCTTTCCACCAGACAACGGCCCCTGCCCCAGTCTCTCTAGGGGTCCTACGTTCTGATGGCTGGAAAGGATCAAAACAGGAAGTTAAAAGCAAAAACCCACAGCATTTTCTTCACAATTCCCTCTGCTCTTGAGGAAGGAGGCATGCGTGTTTGCGGAGCTTTCAAGTTGTCTGGAACAGAAGTGGGGCCCTTTCATGGCTCTTCCTCTGTGTTGGGGGCCCTCAGTGCAAAGTGCTATTATTAGCATTGCCTTCACTATCTGCCAAACAGGCTTCCCCGCCAAGAAGCAATTAAATGCGTTATTTAGTGCAAAATAACAGCATATATCTGCATCTGCAGCCTCAGACACTGTCACATTCACTTTTGCAATTTTTACAGTTGGGGAGTCTTGGGGCTACATCACATCTAAGTGAGGCGATTCGCCCTGGGGGAGGGGGGGGCAGAATGGAAGGCAAAGGGCAGGCCCTGGTGACATCCTGGCAGTTAGATGAGATGGTTAGTTTGTGGGTTTTAAGGCTGGAAATGGGGGTCACAAAGAGCTGACTCATTGGAAAAGACTCTGATGCTGGGAAAGACTGAGGGCAGGAGAAGAGGGGAATGACAGAGGGTGAGATGGCTGGACGGTATCACCAGCTCAGCTGACATGTGTCTGAGCAAACTCCGGGAGATAGTGGAGGACAGGGGAGCCTGGGGTCACAAAGAGTTGGACACAACTTAGGGACTGAAAAACAACAACAGGGGCTGCAGGAGAGCTGGAAGGACTGAAGGGCCTGGATTTGAGCCGGGCAGGGCTGGGCCATCCCTCTTGGTGACGAAGTGAACAGGATTAGAGGGTGTGGCCATTCATTTCCCAGGTGATCTGGACCCTCCAGAAACCCTGGCTCTGGCCTCTGGAGGCTCTGCCTCCTGTTACGGGAGAGATCCTCAACAAGAAGCCTCCTCTCTGACTCTACAGGAGCCAGAAATTGGGCTTTTTTAGGCCTCCATATCGAATCTGTTTCCTAGCCCTGCTGGCTTGATTTACTAAACAGTCTCAAATCCATCTGCCTCTCTTGCCAGCTACTGGGGTCACAGTGCAGATTCCACTGGAGCTGAGAGCCTGGCAAGTTGGGGTTTGAACCTGACTTGCCCACCACCAGCTCAGTGACCTTGGACTAGAGTCACTAGCTTTAATGAATCCAAAATACAAGGTGCCTATTTGAATTTAATATGCAACTTTCGGAACATTTTTATACATTCCTTGTTTATCTGAAATTCAAATTTCACTGCTCATTCTGTATTTTCTCTGGCGTCTCTACCTTGGACAAGCTCCTTAACTTGTTCCTTCTCAGTTCTTTCTCTATAATGCGGGGATAATAATAGTACCTACTGCAGGGGTGGTTCTGAGGGTTAAATGAGTTAAAATGTAAAATACTTAGAACAGGAAGATAATAACCATCCACACTCAATTAGTGTATTAGGAAGTGCTTTCTACCTTAAGAACTGCCTTGCAAACTCAATTGATGTGTTATTTTTGCTGTACCGCCCCTCTCCCTGAAGTTCGTCAGAGCCAGCAAAGCAGCGAAGTTGGATAGGGGCTGGAGATCAGACCTAAGAGGAGGGAGTAGGAGGCAGTAACAGGTGACAGGTGGCATCCACAGAGTTCCGTCCTGGGCCTGGAAGCAGGCAATGAGCGAGTGTGGAGCAGTTAACCTTACCCAGAGGGAAGGCAGGAGGTGGGTTGAGTCTGGGAGGGGTCTGCTGGCCTGGGGAGCCTCAGAAAGAGATGCAAGTGCCAAGGACTGGTTGTGCGGCAGCTGGGAGGAAGGCAAGAAGGGCTGGCCACCCAGCAGCCTGGTTTGAGGGCTTCCGGGAGGGTAGTCATTCACTCACTCAGCAAACATCTGCTGCTGCTAAGTTGCTTCAGTCATGTCCGACTCTGTGTGACCCTATAGATGGCAGCCCACCAGGCTCCCCCGCCCCTTGGATTCTCTAGGCAAGAACACTGGAGTGCGTTGCCATTTCCTTCTCCAATGCATGAAAGTGAAAAGTGAAAGGGAAGTCGCTCAGTCATGTCTGACTCTTCGCGACCCCATGGACTGCAGCCCACCAGGCTCCTCCGTCCATGGGACTTTCTAGGCAAGAGTACTGGAGTGGGGTGCCATTTCCGCCAGGCAACAATTAGGCACTAAATGCTATTTCAAGTTCTCTCACCGGCTTCTGGTGCTAATGCCTGGGATGCCATTAGAACCTCTCTCTACGGGTACCAAACTCTCCCTACGCTCCCTGCTAGTATCCAGCAGCCGCAGCAGGGTGTGAGAGCTTGGCCCCATGGCCCAAAGACTGGGGTTCAGTCCAACCCTAGTACTCCTCACTGTGTGATCTGTCTGCAGAGGACCCTAGATCTGCTGTGAGGATTGTTGGTGCCTTCTCCCCAGAGCGGTAGGGGAACAGAAAGACTCACAGAGAAGGACCGTGTGATTGCCAGGTGGAAGGGACAGTTAGGGAGTTTGGGATGGACATGTACACACTGCTGTATCTAAAATGGATAACCGACAAAGTCCTACTGTATAACATAAGGAATGCTGTTCAGTGTTATGTGGCAGCCTGGATGGGAGGGGGTTTGAGAGAGAATGGATACATGTATGTATATGGCTGAGTCCCTTCACTGTTCACCTGAAACCATCAAAACGTTGTTAAGCAGCCCTACCCTAATAGAAAATAAAAAGTTAAGGAAACAAAGCAATAAGGGGCTGCAGCTGGGGAGACCTGGGCTGGGGAGACAGATGGTGGGGTTGGGGCACATAGGCCGTGACAACCTCTCCCAGACAATAAGAATGGATTGTGACCACGCCAACCACATAAGTGAGACGCACACATACCGTCAGGTCGCCAGGGAGAAGCCAGAAGTGAAGGAATCCGGAACACACGATTCTATTTATGTAAAGTTCAGAAACAGAAAAACCATATCCTACTGTGGAGGGAGCTCACGCACTATAATGAGAAGCAAGAAGCGATTGCCCGGGACCTGGGAGAAGATGGAGATGGGAAGGAAAGGGCTTGTGGGGTCAGAGGGTGCTGGACGCATCCTGGTCCTTGGCTGAGGGGGTGGCCACTCTGAGTTTGCTTTAAAATAATTTCTTAAATGGAACATTTGTCTCATGCCCTTTTCTGAATGTGAGATTTGTTTCATAATGAAAAAAAGATCACAGGAGAGAGAGGAGGCATGAAGGGTCACTGTTGGGAGGCATCACGGTCTCGGGTCTCATGGTCTACCTTCTTGCAGAGAAGGGCCTCCAGGGAGTCGCGGGAAGCTGACCTCTCCTTGTCCCCGAAAGTAGAAAAGTGAAGCTNACCCAGAGGGAAGGCAGGAGGTGGGTTGAGTCTGGGAGGGGTCTGCTGGCCTGGGGAGCCTCAGAAAGAGATGCAAGTGCCAAGGACTGGTTGTGCGGCAGCTGGGAGGAAGGCAAGAAGGGCTGGCCACCCAGCAGCCTGGTTTGAGGGCTTCCGGGAGGGTAGTCATTCACTCACTCAGCAAACATCTGCTGCTGCTAAGTTGCTTCAGTCATGTCCGACTCTGTGTGACCCTATAGATGGCAGCCCACCAGGCTCCCCCGCCCCTTGGATTCTCTAGGCAAGAACACTGGAGTGCGTTGCCATTTCCTTCTCCAATGCATGAAAGTGAAAAGTGAAAGGGAAGTCGCTCAGTCATGTCTGACTCTTCGCGACCCCATGGACTGCAGCCCACCAGGCTCCTCCGTCCATGGGACTTTCTAGGCAAGAGTACTGGAGTGGGGTGCCATTTCCGCCAGGCAACAATTAGGCACTAAATGCTATTTCAAGTTCTCTCACCGGCTTCTGGTGCTAATGCCTGGGATGCCATTAGAACCTCTCTCTACGGGTACCAAACTCTCCCTACGCTCCCTGCTAGTATCCAGCAGCCGCAGCAGGGTGTGAGAGCTTGGCCCCATGGCCCAAAGACTGGGGTTCAGTCCAACCCTAGTACTCCTCACTGTGTGATCTGTCTGCAGAGGACCCTAGATCTGCTGTGAGGATTGTTGGTGCCTTCTCCCCAGAGCGGTAGGGGAACAGAAAGACTCACAGAGAAGGACCGTGTGATTGCCAGGTGGAAGGGACAGTTAGGGAGTTTGGGATGGACATGTACACACTGCTGTATCTAAAATGGATAACCGACAAAGTCCTACTGTATAACATAAGGAATGCTGTTCAGTGTTATGTGGCAGCCTGGATGGGAGGGGGTTTGAGAGAGAATGGATACATGTATGTATATGGCTGAGTCCCTTCACTGTTCACCTGAAACCATCAAAACGTTGTTAAGCAGCCCTACCCTAATAGAAAATAAAAAGTTAAGGAAACAAAGCAATAAGGGGCTGCAGCTGGGGAGACCTGGGCTGGGGAGACAGATGGTGGGGTTGGGGCACATAGGCCGTGACAACCTCTCCCAGACAATAAGAATGGATTGTGACCACGCCAACCACATAAGTGAGACGCACACATACCGTCAGGTCGCCAGGGAGAAGCCAGAAGTGAAGGAATCCGGAACACACGATTCTATTTATGTAAAGTTCAGAAACAGAAAAACCATATCCTACTGTGGAGGGAGCTCACGCACTATAATGAGAAGCAAGAAGCGATTGCCCGGGACCTGGGAGAAGATGGAGATGGGAAGGAAAGGGCTTGTGGGGTCAGAGGGTGCTGGACGCATCCTGGTCCTTGGCTGAGGGGGTGGCCACTCTGAGTTTGCTTTAAAATAATTTCTTAAATGGAACATTTGTCTCATGCCCTTTTCTGAATGTGAGATTTGTTTCATAATGAAAAAAAGATCACAGGAGAGAGAGGAGGCATGAAGGGTCACTGTTGGGAGGCATCACGGTCTCGGGTCTCATGGTCTACCTTCTTGCAGAGAAGGGCCTCCAGGGAGTCGCGGGAAGCTGACCTCTCCTTGTCCCCGAAAGTAGAAAAGTGAAGCTGGAAAGGGAAGCTGGTTCGTCCCTCTCAAGTGATGCCCCCGACCATGGCCCTCTGGCCTGGGTCAGATTCATTAAAATCCTCCTCAATTTGGCCCTCAGGGTCCAGTGGGGCAAAGAGAAACCCAGGAACTGTACAGACACCTGGGATGAGAGAGAAAATTAGAAGCAAGAGGTTGGGGAGATGGAGGGATGGGTAGGGGAGTAAGAGAGAAGGCAGGTCAGAGGGGGGACCCCCCAGATCGAGGTGCAGGTCTATACTCTCAGTCCACTCAAATAAATGATAGCTTTCTAAGCCTGTCCCTGCCTTCTGCCCCAGGAGCAGGAATAATTGTTGGACATAACGATCCCTTGGGGGACAAGGGCATTAAAAAAAAAATTAACTCCAGACCTAGTGTCCAACTGTGCTTACCAAAAAGGTTGACCCCCACCCATCAGCCCCCACCTTGGGCTATGCCAAAGGCAGGTCCCTCTGCCTGTCTTCACCTTAATTCCCGGGTAAGTGACATTTAAGGGCAAGCTCTTCAATGGGCCATAACAATTTACAAGCGAGGCCATGGAGGTTGTTCTGGGGACCGCAAGGCGGGGGGCAGCCCCCCCTCTATCAGCTGCTGGCGCCAGAGGGTCAAGTGAGGCACTCTCCCTCATTGGAGCCCCATGCCAAACGCAAGGATGCCATTGGGGAGGAAAGCATTTTAGCGGCCCGTGCACTTTTCATTTCACAAGTCACGCTTCCTGTCAGGAAGAGCTGCTCCTGACAGAGCAGCTAGGAGACACTGCTGCCTTCAGAGGCTTTTTTTCCACCCTCCTCTCCTTCCAGCCAGGCTTGGTGCTGCTGCTCAGGGCCCAGGCCACTCCCCATCTTGTGGCTCTTTCTGGAAAACACCCCAGAACCATTTCGGTCACTGTTGACAAAGCATCTTTACCCACTGCGTCTTCAGGGAGCGCTCAACCATTCAGGATCTGGTGCTAGAACACGCAGGATTCAAACGCAGGCCTGTGGGAGACAGCAGACCCTTCCCTCCTGGATCTCTGTCCAGCGTGCCCTCTTCTTCGGTTTCACTGCTTCCTCCCTCTTGGTGGGAACCTCAGGTGAACACTTGTGCTTGTCCCTCCCTCTTGCTTGTCCTCTTTCCCTGGTCCATCTCCTTTCGCTCTCACCACCACGCTCCCCTAGCTCCGACCCTGCCTCTTTGTCTCCATCTCTGTCATTTTCTACAGAACCAGCCTGGTGAGCCAGGAAGAGATGTCATGGGCCCTAATACATTAAGTACCTGGGTTCAAATCCGGACCTCACCCCCTCGGGCTAAGCCTCTCAGCCTCTCTTGAGCTTCCACTTCTGATATGTGCGTGCTGTGCTAAGTCAATTCAGTTGTGTCTGACTCTTTGTGACCCTATGGACTGTAGTCCATCAGGCTCCTCCATCCGTGGGAGTCTCCTGGCAAGATTACTGGAGCGGGTTGCCATGCTCTCCTCCAGGAGATCTTTCCAACCCAGGGATCAAACCTGAGTCTCATGTCTCCTGCATTGGCAAGCAGGTTCTTTACGACTAGCACCACCTGGGAAGCCCTCTCCTCATATAAAACAGGTCTAATGCTCTTTATGGAGAAGGAAATGGCAACCCACTCCAGTGTTCTTGCCTGGAGAATGCCAGAGCCTGGTGGGCTGCCATCTATGGAGTTGCACAGAGTCAGACATGACTGAAGCGACTTAGCAGTAGCAGTAATGTTCTTCACTTTTCAAAGGTTATTGTAAAGAATAGAATAAATCACACTTTATAAAACCAGAGTTCTGGTCCAAGCAGTACCAGTCTGCGGCAGTGCTGGCCCTAATCCACCACTGTCCAGGACCCCCTTTCCGTGGTGTGGAGTTTTTGTCTGAGGAGCCTCTGCTCAGCCAGTGACCCCACTTTTCATACCCCCTTTGCGTCTGGTGGGGTCACACTTACAGCTCTCACCAGCAGAGCATGTGCAGGGCCCCTTCCAGGCAGAGAGATCCAGAGTTGGGAGCACCTTCCTAAGCGTCTCTCTTGTCTGCTGGCTGAACAGGGAGGAGTCAGAGAGCTTAAAGGAGGGCAGAGCCACAAGAGGGAGGGGGCCAGGCCCTCGTGGTCACACCGCAGGCCACCCAAGAGCGACGCTCGCATTAGACTGCGACTGGGGAGAAGCGAACTTTATAGATCAGGCCACTGAGCTGTGCGGATCTGCCCGTTACAGCAGCTTCCATTGCCTCATCTTATTTTCTCTGTTCTATTTCCTTCTGGCCTTTCTCTCTATTCCTGTTCATCTTCTGCCTGAAAGTGAGGCTGCCAGATCCCTCTAGGCCAGCTAGTTCCACGCAGGCCCTCTCACCCTCTTCTGCCCACTTCAGGCCTGCTTATCCTGCTGTTCAACGTGGGGCTGAAGGCAGGTGTCTTGACCGTCAGGGTCAGCGCAGAGTGGGACCCTCTCTTCGGGTACAAAGTGTGGTCCTAGCCTTAGTGGATGCTGATAGGATGGTCTGGCCATCTAGGGCTCTTGCTCGGCTATGTGGTCTGCTAGTCACTGGTTTATGGACACCCAAACCTCGCTGGACTTCAGAAACCCCTATTTTCCCTCCTGTTACTCAGGGAGAGGGGAGCCAGCAGCCATGAGGGCAGTTAGCCTTGGCCCCCAAATCCTCTCCCTCCCAGCTTTCCATCTTCCAGGGCCAGACCGTCTATGGGTTCCTCCTGTTTCCTCCCAGCGACTGTGGGCTGGGGGGCCTCCTGAATCTTCACCATTTCCTGTGATACTTCCCTCTTCCCAGACTCACCTGGCCTCTGCCTTGCTTCTCCTGACCTCGCCCCACCTCTGCCTGTCTTTTCGTCTCTGTTCCCCACTGCCAACCCCCAAGCTCCTCCCAAGGGGATTCTCTGGCCCGGACGCCCATGTCCTCCTTGAAACAGAAGCACAGTCAGAGTCTCGGAAAGGTCACTTCCTGGGGGACAGGCTTTCTCCTGGCCTTTTCCCTGGCAACACAGGCAGTCCCCGGAGGAGACGGCGGCAAATTAGATAAAAATCTGCCCGTGGCAGATTCGCTTTCCTAGGATTAGGCAGACTTTCACGCTAGCCCACCCCGGAGGCTGCCTGAGTTACCCGTACCTGACGGCTAGTGGGCAGGGTCTTCCCTCCTTGGCCTTCTCGCCAGGCTCTCGCCTCAGTTACCCAGAGCCCTCAGCGCGCCTCTACCGCGTGGCTGCCCCTCCCCCAACGGGGAGCCCCTGACCTCTATTTGCCAAACCACGATCTGCCCTTTCTTATGATTTCTGATCTGTGTTCATTTTCTGAGGGAAAAAAGTGTGGCTTTTTCGTATTCATGTGCTCATTTTGGGCTGTGCTGGGTCTTGGTTGCTGAGTGCGAGCTTTCCCCAGGTGCGGCGAGGAGGGGCGACTCTCTAGCTGCGCGGCAGGGGCTTCTCATTCCGGGGCTTCTCTTGCTCCCGAGCAGAGGCTCGCAGGCTCCTGGGCTCAGTAGCTGTGGCCCGTGGACCTAGGTGCCCCGTGGCATGTGGAATCTTCCCAGGCCAGGGACTGAACTGGTGTCGCCTGCACTGGCAGGCGGACTCTCAACCGCTGGACCATCAGGGAAGTCCAAAACAAAGTTCTTAACATTTAAAAAATTTTAGGTATGAAGAGCTAGCATCGCATGATCCATTCGAGGAGGATCGCTCGATCCAGCTTAACGATGCCTGTATCCTTTGTGCACTAACAGAAACCTTGGCACACGTGGAAGCTATATTTCCAGATCAGACTGTGCCAGTGTGAGCAACTGTGGCAACAGTGAGCTCTAGCCCAACTTTCCCCAGTAAAGCTGCTGGCAGCCCGGTTTGTTTTCAGGGATGTGCTCAGTCGCTCAGTCGTGTCTGACTCTTTGCAACCCCATGAACTGTAGCCTGCCAGGTTTCTCTGTCCACGAGATTTTTCCAGGCAAGAATACTGGAGACGTTTCCATTTATGAAGCAAAAGGGTGGAAAGATTTCTCACACTAACCTCCTAGACCCTGGTTTCCAGTCTCTTTTCTCTGCTAACCGAGGTTTAGCTCTGATAATCCTGATACGGTGTTGTGCGGGAGGAGTTGGAACAGCCCCTCTGGACCAGGAGCTTGGTGACTGATCATATCCATAACCATGGGTGGGTCATTTTGACCCACCTGGGAATTTTGACCTGCTCAGCCCTGCTCTCGAGGACTCCTTCCAGGAGATGGGCACACAGGCAGCTGAGGGCAGCGGAGGGTACCTGGGCACACGATGCTTGAGGCCGACAGTGGGGTGTGGGGGGAGCAGTCTGTGTAGTTTCACTGAGGACGGAGCCAGGCTCAGCAAGAGCTTCATGCAGGGGAAGGAGATGGGAGGTGAGTCTTGAAGCCTGGCTAGGATCTGGCAGGTGGCAGGAGACAGCAGCAGGGAGGGGGTCCCAGGGGGCGGGCACAGCGTTGAGCGTGGAGCCTGAGGGGAGGAGACAGGGAGGAAGTGGGGGACAGGGTGGGGAGGCCGAGCCAGCCCTGCTAAGGGGTCTGTACCTTTTTCTGAGGGTGGAGGGAGGGGCCACTGAAGGGAGTTAAGAAAAGGAGTGACCGGATCAGATGTGTTGGTTTCCTCTGCTCCACAATCCTCTTACTTCTTCTTCTTTTTTGTAAATGAGTCTTTTATTTTCATTTATTTATTTGGGCACGCCACTTCTCAGTTGAGGCACGCAGGATCTTTGACCCTCATTGTAGCATTCGGGATCTTTAGTAGCAGCATGTGAGCTCTTAGCTGCCACACGTGGGATCTAGTTCCCTGACCAGGGATCGAACCTGGGCCCCTTGCTTTGGGAGCATGGAGTCTTAGCCACTGGACCTCCAGAGATGTCCCAACCCTCTTACTTCTATGCTGACATCTTCACTGAGTCCCAGACCCTGACTCAAGTGCGTGACGTGTGCGGATGGATACCACTCACGACTCTCCCACAGTCCTTAGAATAAAACCCATGCTCTTTGGAGGGTGCCCTGCAGGCTCCTGCCCGCTTGGCCCATCTCACCCCAGAGGCGCCCCTGCTCCCTCCGTTCAGGCCCTCCTTAGGACTTGGCACAGCTCCTGAGCTCAGTGTTGCTTTATGGCCTGGGCTGGGGCCGCTCCCTCCTCCCGGGCACTGCTTCCCCACTCCACCCGCCTCCCCCCCACCACACCCACTCTTGCTCTTGGTCGGCTCCTCAGAGGAAGGTCTTGCTCAAAATATCCCTACTTGAGAGATTTCCTGAACACACAGCCTAAGGAGGCTCCCATTGCAAACATTCTCTCTTGTACGATGCCCCTTTCCTTTGCAGCATTTAACCCGGTCTGTCATTATGTAAGGGCTTCCCAGGTGGCACTAGTGGTAAAGAATCCCCCTGCGAGTGCAGGAGACAAAAGATGTGGGTTTGATCCCTGGCTTGGGGAAATCCCCTGGAGGAGGTCATGGCAACCCACTGCAGTATTCTTGCCTGGAGAATCCTATGGACAGAGGAGCCTGCTGGATTACAGTCCATGGGGTCACAAAGAATTGGACATGGCTGAAGTGACTCAGCAGGCACGCACGCACGTCATCATGTAACTGCAGTTAATCTGGGGNTCCAGTCCAGCGTTTCTCATGATGTACTCTGCATATAAGTTAAATAAGCAGGGTGACAATATGCAGCCTTGATGTACTCCTTTTCCTATTTGGAACCAGTCTGTTGTTCCATGTCCAGTTCTAACTGTTGCTTCCTGACCTGCACACAGATTTCTTAAGAGGCAGGTTAAGTGGTCTGGTATTCCCATCTCTTTCAGAATTTTCCACAGTTTATTGTTACGAGAAAAATAGAAACAGACCCACAAGTGATCTGGATACAGAGGACTTAAAACCAGCTGTGGTTAATATGTTCAAGAAACCAGAAGAAAAGATTAAACATGAAAAACTTCAGGGAGTCCCTCTGCAGAGCTTTGTTATACTCTGTTGCGGTATTGTTTCTGTTTTCTGTTTTGGTCCTTTTGCAGGGAGGCATGTGGGATTCAGCTCCCTGACCAGAGATTGAACCTGAACCCTCTGAGCTGGAAGGCAGAGTCTTAACCACTGGACCACCAGAAAAGTCCCTCCATGAGCTTGTTTTTTTTTAAGATCCCACATATAAGTGATGTCATACAGGATTTGCCTCTCTCTGTCTGACGTTTCACTTAGCAGAGTGCCCCCAGGTTCTTTCTATCCTGTCACGAGTGCAAGATTTCATCCTTTGCATGGTTGAATAATATTCCTTCAGTTTCTTTATCTAGTCTTCTGTTGATGGTGTTGGGATAAGAATATATATTTTTATCCATTTATGGGAGATTTGGAAGGATGAAAAGCTGTATGCACGAGTATAGGATAACTTGAGATAGGAATAAGTCTTTTCACTGTAAACCTTTCTGTGTTGGGTTGCTTTTTGAGACACATGAATATATTACCAGTTCAAAACAAGCGAATAAAAACAAGTGCCTTTGGGGACTTCCCTGGTGGTTCAGTGCCTGAGACTTTGCTCCCAATGCGAGGGGCCTGGGTTTGACCCCTGGTCAGGGACCTAGATCCCACATGAGGCCACTAAGAAATCTTGCATGCTACAACGAAGATCAAAGATCCCAAGTGCCAAAATTAAGACCTGGTGCAGCCAAATAAATACATATTTTTAAAAAGCACCTTCACTTATTTGCAATAAACTATAGGGACTGATGCTGAAGCTGAAACTCCAATATTTTGGCCACCTCATGCGAAGAGTTGACTCACTGGAAAAGACCCTGATGCTGGGAGGGATTGGGGGCAGGAGGAGAAGGGGACGACAGAGGATGAGATGGCTGGATGGCATCACCGACTCAATGGACACGAGTTTGAGTGAACTCTGGGAGTTGGTGATGGACAGGGAGGCCTGGTGTGCTGTGATTCATGGGGTCAAAAAGAGTTGGACATGACTGAATGACTGAACTGAACTGATAGCTAGCCTAATTTCTTTTTGAGGCAGTGTATTTTGATAACTAGTTTGGTTCCTTACATTAAACACAAACCTGCCTTTTTATAGGTGGCGCTAGTGGTAAAGAATCCGTCTGCCAACGCAGGAGACATAAAAGATGCAGGTTCGATCCTTGGGTCGGGAAGATTCCCTGGAGGAGGAAATGGCAACCCACTCCAGTACTCTTTCCTGGGAAATCCCATGGACCAAGGAGCCTGGTGGGCTACAGTCCATGGGGTCTCAAAAGAATTGGACATAACTTATCAACTAAACATCAACCACCTTTCTGTAAGTTGCAAGCATGATCCTTGCTCATTCCTAAAGAATGGCAGAGTGCCAGTCCATCCAGTCTTTCAAGCGACAGTTACGTGGCTTGCTGCAATATCTTCTGTGTTCTGGTTAAATACACTGGGAAATTTTTGTTGTTCTCATCTGACACAGTTTCCAGGCACTTACATATCTGATCACTTTCTTCTGAACTGGTTAATGTTTACCAGTGTACTTCTTACATGATGCCCAGAACAGAACACAACAGGTGAGCTGGGTTCTCACCACATTGAGACTACCACCTCTTTTGATCTAGTGGTTTTATTTCTTTTTAAGTAATCTAAAATAAAGCATTGGAAGGACTGAAGCTGAAGCTGAAGCTCCAATACTTTGGCCACCTGATGTGAAGACCTGACTCATTGGAAAAGATGCTGATGCTCGGAAAGATTGAAGGCAGGAGGAGAAGGGGACGACAGAAGATGAGATGGTTGGATGACATCACTGACTCGATGGACATGAGTTTGAGCAAACTCCAGGAGTTGGTGATGGACAGGGAAGCCTGGTGTGCTGCAGTCCATGGGGTCGCAAAGAGTTGGACACGACTGAGCGACTGAACTGAACTGAAAACAGAGCAAGCTTGTATGGCTATTACACCAAGTGGTTAGCAGCTGTTAAACTTCTGGTTGACTAAAACCAGGTCTTTTTCACACAAACTTCTATCGAATGTAACACCCTCACCCTCTTCTGAATTTATGTAGATATTAAATACCAGTTCACTTTTCCCCCATTCTTTTTCCTCCTTTACATTTCAGCCTGTCAAGGTCTTTTCAACGTTGGATTCCGGCAGCTCTCAGTCCTGAGCAGGATGGATAAACACCTTAAACACGATAGCATATATATAAGTGGGGTGATGAACAAATACTGCAACTTTTAAAAAATGTATCCCAGAGTCTCTTTCAGATTTATTCGGTGGGGGTTATCTTCCCCAGGCACAAATAAAAACACTGGCAGGCCTATGATTTGTTCTGCTCTCTTAGGTAAGTGATGGCTCCGCAGTCACTTTTTTTTTAAATGACAGCTTTATTGAGATATAATTCACACATCATAAAATTCACCCTTTTAGAGCATACAATTCAATGATTTTTAGTATATTCGGAGTTGTGCAACCATCGCCACAATCAATTTTGGAATACTTACATCACCCCAGAAAGAAACCCTGTCCCCATTAACAGTCATTTCCCATTTCCCCCTTTCCACCCCACCCCCTGCCCTGGACAACTATTAATATTAATCTACTCTTTACCTTTACGGATTTGCCTGCTCTGGACGTTTCATATAAACTGAAGCACGTTGACTCTGGTGGCTGTCTTCTTTGACGCAGCATAATGTTTTCAAGGTGCACCCGTGATGTAGCATAGATCAATATTTCATTCTTTTTCATGGCTGAATACTATTCCGTCATAAGGATATACCACATCCTGTGTCCATTCATCACTGGACACTTGACACTTGGTGGTTTCCACTTTTGGGCTATTATAGTAATGATGCAATGAATATTCATGTACAGGTTTTTGCACGGACATATTTTCATTTCACTTGGGAATATACGTAGGAGTAGAATTTCTGGGTCAAAGGGTAACTAACTTTCTGCAGGGGCTGCCAGACTATTTTACAAAGCAAGCAGACCATTTCACACTGACTAGCAGTGTATGAGGGTTCCAATTTCTCCACATCCTCTCCCACACTTATTACCTGTGTTTTTTTCATTAGAGTCAGCGTAGTGGGTGTGACATGGGGCCCACACATAGCAGCTAGAGCCCTCTCCAAAGCAATCTCATCAGCAATCCTCTCTTTTCTACTATCTGTCCTTTCAACATGCACTTGACTTGGCTGAGGGTGCTGCAAGTTATGAACCCTTGAACATCTCCTTGGTAAAATCTGTATTTAAGACTTTGGAATTTCACTTCTAATATTATATGGGTGACTCCACTGAAAACTCAGATTTAATATTTTGGTGTGTGTGCAGTGCCCAATGCCTGGCAGGTGCTTTGTAAGGGTCTCTTGTCTTCCTGGAGGTTTTCTCCACCCCAGATGAAAACTGTGAGCTGGTAGAGGCCAGCTGTCTGTGTGGTCCATACTTTCGGCCATCTTAGCAGATGGGACCTCTTGAAAGGCTGTGTCAGGGGTCTTGCCCCAGCAGGATGAGTGTGTCTCTGGCCCTGCTCTCACCGGTCCCTGTGGTGGCAAAATAAAACAGAATGGTATCCAGGACTCTATCCTAGCTCTGCTCCTAGCTCACTGTGAGACCCCGAGAAAGCCAGTGTATCCTCCCCGTGCTTCCATTGTTGTGTTTACAAAACATAAAGGCGGGTTGGATTTGATGAGGGATTAAAATTTTAGCTATAAAACACAATCTATTGGGCTTCCCCGGACTCGATGGTAAAGAATCTGCCTACAGGAGATGCAGTATCCTTGCCTGGAAAATCTCATGGACAGAGGAGCCTGGTGGGCTGCAGTCCATGGGGTTGCAAAGAGTCGGGCACAGCTGAGCGACTAACACACACACACACACACACACACACACACGCACACACACAGGAGATGCAGGTTCGATCCGTGATCCGTGAAGCTCACACATGCTGAGGTGCAACTAAGCCTGAGCACCAAAACTGCCGAGCTTGTGCTCGTAAGCCCATGCGCCACAGCTGCTGAGGCCTGTGCGCCCTGGAGACTATGCTCCACGACAAGAGAGCCATGGCACTGCGCACTGCAAGTAGAGAGGGGCCTTCGCTCTCTAAAGCTAGAAAACAAAACAAAAACAAAATCAGGTACAGCATCAAAGACCCAGAGCAGCCAAAACAAAAAAAAAAATTTTTTTTTTAATGCAATAGATTGTCCTCCAAAAGAAATAAACTTGACCTTGGCTTCTAAGAAAGCCTGGTCACATGAGACAGAAGTGGGGTCGTGGGGACAGGGCTGTGGGCTACAGATGCAATGCGGGAGGCGGGGCAGGATGAGCAGAGTATGCCGAGCCGCGTGGGAGCCACCCAGCGTGGAGCTGCTAGCACGTGGCAGGCAGTGGACACTGGCAGGGGAGCCTCCTCGGATCGTGTGGTCACACAGCCCTCCTTCAAGCCATCAGGCTTCTAGGGCTCCAGGGTCTCACCTCTGTCCACAGCAGGTGCCATTATGTCGCCCAAAGGGAGGCTGCCCACCTAGCTGAGGACCAGCTTTTACGATCTGGAATGGGTTGGCAGTGTTTCCTTGCTTGGTGGTACCACTCAGCTGCTGGCAAAGTGTGGGAACCCACGGGGAGTTGTCAGGTGTGTGTGTGTGTGTGTGTGTGTGTGTGTGTGTGTTGTTCCCACCCTTCTTCCCAAACAGTCCTATTCTGCCTGGACCTCATTCTGTCGTCCTTTGGGAGATGCTCCAGTGGCCTCAGGATACCCCTCTTTTATGTCCCTGGTATTCCCTGAAGTGACAAGTTTCTGGGACTTCCATGATGGTCCAGGAAGAATCCACTTTCCAATGCAGGGGACCCAGTTTGATCCCTAGTCAGGGAAATAAGACCTCATAAGCCATGAGGCAGCTAAGCCCGTGCTCCACAGCTATCGAGCCTGTGTGCTCTGGAGCCCATGGACAGTAACTAGAGAAGCCTGTGTGCCACAACAAAGAACCCATGTGCTGCAACTAAGACCCAATGCAACCAAAAAAAAATAATAATAATAAACAGGTTTCTAATTCATCACACTCAGACCTATGCGACATCTGCTCAGCTGCTGAGGAGGAATCCGGGAGGACCAAAGAGGCAACTGGGGTCACAAACAGACTTCAGATGGACGACAGAGAAGGAACGAATGTTTATTGTGCAACTACTATGTGCTGGCCACGGCCCAGGGTCCTTCTCATATTCACTCATTTAATTCTCACAGCAACTCTGTGGAAAGACATAATCCATGTCATTTCTCCATTTGGGGAGATTGGGGTCAGAGAGCCCAGGAGTTTTCCCCAAATCTCACATCAGGTCAAAGGCTGAGCTTGGATTTGAAACAGGGTCTCTAAACCTTGTGGTCTTTCTCTTACACCTGACTGTTCACAAGCCTATCTCAGGGTAGCACAGAAACCCGTGTCTTAAGTTGGGTTCTTCCAGAATGACCCTGTGCTGAGGATTCATACACAGGTGGTATGTTATGAGAACGCTCACTTGAGAATCTGGGAAGAAGGAGGGAGAAGCAGGGAAGGAGAGAAGAAAAAACCAAGCACAGGGAGGTGAATCAGCCTGATCCTGCGGGAACTCCAGAGTGTAACTCACACTCAGGGTTAGTCCTGCTTCAAGGCGAGATTCCTGGTCTTTTTCTCCTCTCATCGGTCACTGTCTACAGGATGTGTGTGGAGAGGAAGGAATGCAAGCCCCCAGACACTTCCAGCTCTCCTTACAGATGAGGCGCCTCCAACAGCCTGAGGGAAACTTCTGGAAAAGGTCACAGTGTCTGACATTAGCTGCAAAGTGCACTGAACTTGGCAATGAACACACACCAGTTAAAGGGATCGAGGGTGACTGCAGAGGGGCACCCCCCAGTGTCTGCCACTCTCAGCTTTACCCGGCCTGGAGGGGCAGGAGGAGCACTGGGCTCTGAGTCTGCAGGCGCTGGGCTGCTCCTGGGTCCCGACACTGATTTTATTTGTGTATCTCAGCGATACCGCCCACTTCTCTGGGCCTTTGTTTCCTCAACTGTGAAATGAGGGGCTGGACTAGATTCATTCATTCAGCTAATATCTCCTGCGTGCCTACTGTGCACCAGATATCACCGTGGGGGCTGGGGGGACATCAGTGAACAAAAGAAACAAATATTCCTCCCCTCATGGAGCTCAGATCTAGCGGAGAAAAGCTGATAGAGACAAAAGAAGTGACTGTGCTACATCCTACATTAAAGGCTATGAGTGCAATGAAAGAGAAAGCAGGGTAGGGATTTTCCTGGTGGTCCAGTGGTTAAGGGGCTTCCCTGTGGCTCAGATGGTAAAGAATCTGCCTGCAATGCGAGAGACCTGGGTTTGATCCCTGGGCTGGGAAGATGCCCTGGAGGAAGGCATGGCAACCCACTCCAGTATTCTTGTCTGGAGTATCTCCGTGGACAGATGTGCCAGTGGGCTACAGTCTATGGGGTCACAAAGAGTCGGACACAACCGAGCGACTAAGCACAGCACCAGGGGTTAAGAATCCACCTTGCAATGCAGGGAACGTGGGTTCCATCACTGGTCGGGAAACTAAGATCCCACATGCTGCAGGGCAACTGGGCCCACACAGAGCTACTGAGACCACACCACAACTAGAGAAGCCCATGCAGTGAAGACTCAACACAGACAAAAAATAAAAACTAAAACAAAAATTGAAAACAGGGTAAGAGGGGTAAGGTCAAGAAGCAACAGTTAGAACCAGATATGCAACAAAGAACTGGTTCAAAATTGGGAAAGAGTGTGACAAGGCCGTATATTCTCACCCTGCTTATGTAACTTACATATAGAGAGCATCATATGAAATGCCAGGCTGGGTGAAGCACAAGCTAGAGTCAAGATTTCTGGGAGCAATATCAACAAGCTCAGATATGCAGATGATACCACTCTCATGGCAGAAAGCAAAGAAGAACTAAAGAGCCTCTTGATGAAGGTGAAAGAGGAAAGTGAAAAAGCTGGCTTAAAACTCAACATTCAAAAAACTAAGATTATGGCATCCAGTCCTATTACTGCATGGCAAATAGATGATGAAAAAATGGAGACAGTGACATTTTATATTCTTGGGCTCCAAAATCACTGCAGAAGGTGACTGCAGCCATGAAATTAAAAGACGCTTGCTCTTTGGAAGGAAAGCTATGACAAACCTAGACAGCATATTAAAAAGCAGGGGCATAACTTTGCTGGCAAATGTTCATATAGTCAAAGCTGTGTTTTTCCAGTGGTCATATAGGGATGTGAGAGTTGGACCATAAAGAAGGTTGAGCGCTGAAGAATTGATGCTTTCAAATTGTGGTGCTGGAAGACTCTTGAGAGTCCCTTTGACTGCAAGGAGATCAAACTAGTCAATCCCCAAGGAAATCAACCTTGAATATTTATTGGAAGGATTTTTGCTAAAGGTGAAACTCCAATACTTTGGCCACCTAATGCAAAGAGCTGACTTGTTGGAAAAGACCCTGAGGCTGGGAAAGATTGAGGGCAGGAGGAGAAGGGGACGACAGAGGATGGAATAGATGGATGGCATCACTGACTCAATGGAGTTTGAGCAAACTCCAGGAGATAGTGAAAGACAGGGAAGCCTGGTATGCTGCAGTTGCATGGGGTTGTGACTGAACAGCAAGAGGGATATCCAACAACTCTGAATGGGGGTGGAGTCAAAAATTTAAATAGAGTCATAGAGGATGACATGGAGCAGACCTGAAGGAGGAAAGGAAGCGAGCTCTGCAGACGTCTGGGGGAAGCTCTTCTAGGCATGGGGAACAGTGAGTGCAAAGGCCCTGTGGTAGGAGAGCAGCCATATGCTTGAGGAACCAATCACCAGAGAGGTCAGGGAAGGTGGAGTGGACTGAACAAAGGGAAGCATGCTAGGATGTGAAGTCAGAGAGGTGGTGAGGGACAAGATTATATACATCTTGTAGCCCACCGTGAGGGCTTGCACCTCTACTTAGTGTGAATGAGCAGCCCTTCTGAGCACAGGAAGGACGTGACCTGACTTGTGTTTTTAAAGAATCTCTCGAGCTGCTGTGTTGAGAGTGGATGATAGGTGGTCAAGAGCAGAAGCAGGGAGACCAGTGAGGAGGCTTCTGGAGTCCTTTAGGGCAGAGGTGGTGGCGACTGGGCCAGGGGTGGGAGGCAGCGGTGGAGGTATGTAAAGTGGGTCGGTTCTGGCTCAATGTTGCAGGTAGAGCCTGTCAGATTTGCTGATGGACTGAGGGGACTGTGAGAGAGTCGAGTCAAGAAAGATTGCACAGTTGCTTGCAATGAACCTGAAGAATACTGTTGCCATTTACTGAGCAGGGAAAGACTCTGGGTGCAAAAGGTTTGTGGAGGAAAAACCAAGGGCTCAGTTTTGAACATGCTGAGTTTGCAACGTCCATTAGACAGACTAGTGGAGATGTTGCATAGTAGGCAAACACACATTTGAGTTGAGTTCAGGAAGGAGGTCTGAGTGTTGCCAATAAATTTAAGAGTTGATAAACATTTATAACAGGAGACTGCGGGGCCACTGTGCAGACAGAGCAGGGAAAGGATTTAGGGACTGAGCCCAGCACTGGCACGGCAGAGGGCCAGGAGGCGGGGACATGTGGCAAAGGGGGCCCAGAGGGGCACCCAGGAGGCAGGAGAAGCTAAGGAAAGAGGCTGGTGATTGATGCCCACTGGGCCCCTTGCAGCTCTGACCCTGGGTTGCTAATTGTCTGTGGGCCTCCCTCCTCTCCCTCTCGGACTCAGGTCAGAACTGCCCCCCTTTATTTTTTATTTATTTATTTTAAACTTTTTTCTTTTCCATTGTGGTTTATTATAGGATACTGAATACACTATTCCCCATGCTATAGAGTAGGACCTTGCTTATCCAGTCTATATAAAATAGTTGCAGAATTTTGTCATGCACTGGTCAGCCTGTCCTTCTCCTCCTGATATTTCTTTTTCAAAGTTAAATCCCTAATGTCATTTGACATATCCACTATATGTATATGCATGTATAGAAATATATCTATATGCATGCATATATATTTATATATGGGCTTCACTAGTGGCTCAGATGGTAGAGAACCTGAATGCAACGTGGGAAACCCAGGTTCAGTCCCTGGTTCGGGAAGATCTCCTAGTTAAGGGAATGGCAACCCACTCCAGTATTCTTGCCTGGAAAATTCCATGGACAGAGGAACCTGGAGGGCTACAGTCTATGGAGTCACAGAATTGGACAAGACTGAGCAACTAACACTACCCTACATTTGAATGTTATTTGCATAACATACATATGCATTCATGTATATAAAAAACCATAGAAATAGTAGAGAAAAAATCAATGCTTAATTAAATTTTTTTTTTGCTCAGTCTCTGTCTTTCAAACTAGGGTTTTGTTTTTTTTTTCCTCTCTCTCTCTTTTTCTCCTTCTGACCTTTCTAATCTTAACTCTCTATTCCTGCCCCTAGCTCTCCTGAAGCACTTACCCGTCCCATTCCTCGAAGTGTTTGCATGAGGTTTGCTGTCCACACAGGCTCGAAGCCAGAATTTGGGGGAGCCCTTGGGGCTCAACAGCAGAGCACACAGGTTTGAGAGCCCAGGCTCAGTTCCCCCATGCTAAGTGAGGTCATAACTCCCATCTCAGCTTCCTCAGCTGTAGAATTGAGTGTGAGACTGGCCCCTCACCCTATAGGGCAGGAGACCTGGGTCCAAGCCCTGGCTGGGAAGATCCCCTGGAGAAGGGAATGGCTACTCACTCCAGTATTCTTGCCTGGAGAATCCCACTGACACAGGAGCCTGGCAGGCTACTGTCCATGGGTTGCAAAGAGTCGAGCATGACTGACTGACTAAGACACTTCGGCCTCCGGGCCTCAGTTTTCTTAACTCTAAAATGGGCTTTTAAGTGTCCCTTCCAGTTGTCAACAAATAGTTGTTATTTGAGAAAATATAGATGTTAAACCAGCCCAGGCCCAAATCTCAGCTGGCTGCTAACGAATGGCATGAAAACAAAAATATCCTTAAACAACAGACCTATTAAATCAGTAAAAATAAATTTAAATTGCATGAGCAGATGTTGGTAGGGCAGGGAAGAAGCAGGAATGTTGGCTCACAACCCCCCACAGCTCTGGGGTTGTTTGAGCTGATGTTTGGGCATCCAGTCCAGTAAGAAGTAACAGCGGCTATTGCCAGAGAAGACAAGTCACACTTTTCAGCCTAGCAGGTTATTGCACATTTGGAAATAAGTCTCAAGGAAATAGCACAAAGGGAGAAAAGCAATTTGCACTAATATGGTTATCTGGAATGTGGAAAAAATTAGAAAAGGTCTGAAGCACTTATCAAATCACTGAATTTGTATGTGCCAGAATACCGTCCTATACTGTGGCCAGTGAGCACTAGTGGCCTGCCTGGAGCCACCTGTCTCTACTTTAGAAAAAAAAAATTAGCAGGGTAATTTAGGTGATTAGCCTGGCTGCCCAGAATAAGAAATTTCATTTCCCAACCTCTTTTACAACTAGATGTGGCCTTGTGACCAAATTCTAGCTACTGGGACATAATCAGAACAGTCATACGGGACATGTCACTAGAGAGACAATGTCTGGCCTCCCTCAACCCCATAACTTCCTCCTCCCCTCTGGCTGGGATGCAGATGTGATTGCTGGAGTCTCAGCAGCCATCTTAAGCCATCTGGAGGGAGCCACCTGATGAGAATGGCAGAGTAACAGGAACGGAGCCTGGATCCCTCATTACCATGGGGTCACCACAATAGCCCCCCTCCCACTGCCTCCCTCTAGAGGTTTTACTTGAGAGATTATAGTAATCTTCAGTATTTAAGTCACTCTTAGTTTGCGTTTTCTGTTATTAGTAGCCAAACTGAATTTCCACTGATGTATACATGTAGGGAGAAAAGATTTAGTGGAAAAGTAGGACAGAAGAGTGGATGCTCTTCATGGATCACAACTATGTAAGCTGTATGTCAGTGCCGAGATCGTGACTGAGGGGAGACTCATCAATGATAGTGTGATGGTGCTGACTGGGTTTTTTTTTCCCTCTCCACCAGTTCAGTTGCTGAATCAGTCAGGAGAGGCTGGTTATGCTGAGTGAGTGAAAGTCGCTCAGTCGAGTCCAACGCTTTGCGACCCCATGGACTGTACAGACCATGGAATTCTCCAGGCCGGAATACTGGAGTGGGTAGCCTATCCCTTCTTCGGTGAATCTTCCTGAGCCAGGAATCAAACCGGGGTCTCCTGCATTGCAGGTGGATTCTTTCCCAACTGAGCTATCAGGGAAGCCCCGGGTTATGCTGAAATGACAAGTAACTCCTAAATCGCAAGGGCTTAAAACAACCAAATTTAATTTTCACTCGCTCTTTGTGCTCACCGGGAGATTCTGCCCGTTGTAGTCATTGGGGCAATCGGGCTGAAAGAGAAGCTATGCCAGGGGAAAGAGTGAACTCGGGAGGGTCTTGCACGAATAATTAAATGCTCAGGCCTGGAAGTGAGACTTTCACTTTTGCTCCCAAATCGTTGGCTAGAACCAGCCCCCAGACTTCATCCACCCACTTTCCATACTGAGTAAAACTCAGCCACATATCCAGCAGGCAGAGAACTGGAAAAATGTGACCAGCTGCTCTAAGGACAGATGCATCACAGATGCTCACGAAGAGATATTAACAGCATAAACATTTGTGAAATACTTTTTGAAGCTGTCCTTCCAGAATAAAAAGTTCTATATTTTTGTAAGCCTGTGTGTTCCCAATAAGATGGTAAATTTCTTGAGAACAAGATGTGTTTCTTCCTCCTTCATCGGCTCCCACATGCTCACCATAGCCCCATTGGAAGCTCAGTAATATCAATTATAGCCACGCTGGTGGTGGCTTCCCTATTCACTGTGTGCTGTGCACTCTGATCACAGTGCTTTATTAACAGACAGGTGAGGTTACCAGTGGCCCAGACGGTAAAGCATCTGCCTGCAATGCGGGAGACCCGGGTTCAATCCCTGGGTCAGAAAGATCCCCTGGAGCAGGAAATGACAATCCACTCCAATCCTCTTGCCTGGAAAATCCCATGGACGGAGAAGCCTGGTGGGCTACAGTCCATGGGGTCACAAACAGTCAGACACGACTGAGTGGCTTCACTTTTCCTTTATGTGGATTAAGACACTGAATACTCACCCAAAAAAACCCTTGGAGGCCAGGACTGCTATTATCCCCATTTTGCAGATGAAGACACTGAGGCACAAAGAGGTTAATTTAACTTGCCCGAGGTGACTGCTAGGAAAAGGCAGAGCCAGGAATGAATCCCGAGCCCACGTGATCCTGTGATGCTGCGCAAACTCTAGAGGGCAGGGACAGCGGCATCAAAGGCCAAGCTTCCGGCCTCCGGGACCTCAGTCTGGTGCCTGCAGCAGGACATTGTCTATGGGGTCCCGTGGGAGCTGAATGACGGCACCCAAAGGCACATTTGTCTCTGCTGAGCCACCAGGGGAAGCAGAGGGTGTGCCAGCCAGGGGGACCGAGTCCTGGGGAGATGTGGTTGACACCTGCCCAAGAGGTGGGCAGAGGTAAGGAGCCAGAGAGAGGGGAACAGGCGACAGTAGAGACTCGGAGAGCCAGAGCTGGGGGGAGGGAGCAGCAGGACTGAGCACTGAGCCCGTGTGTTTCCATTATCAGAACAGAGACAGGGGCGTGTACAGGCAGATTGAGGGCACAGCAGGTTCACTAACTCCTGAGTCATCAAAGCCATGACAAGTGTTGCACATCACAGCCTCAAACCCGTGCTCCTTCAGTGGCCTGCCAGGCCTGAGCTCTGGGCCCGGGCTCTGCATAGACCTCATTGCCAGTCCCCACCCCTTCACCCACCCACAGTGCTCCAGCCACTCTGACCCCTGAGAACGCCCATCTCAAGCCTTTGTAGCTGCACCCTGCCATCATGCCCTTCCCTATGACACCCGACTCTCCTTCCTTTTTCTAAGGTCTCTGCAGTTCGCCTCCTTCCAGGGGCCTTCTCTGACCACCTTTCTAGACTAGCAGCCCACTACATCCCTCTGTAATTTAATTTTTCTCCATAGCATTGATCATAACCTAACCTAGACTGCATAGGTATTTGTTTATTGCCTGTCTCTCCAATTGGACATAATAGCATAGGTGTATCCCCGTGTCTCCACACTGTACCACCCAAGAGCCAGGAGGCGCAGGTGCCCGTTTACTTTTACATGTAAATTACATTAAAATGAACGGAAACTTGGGACTTCTCTGGTGGTCCAGTGGCTAAGACTCCATGCTGCCAATGCAGGGGGCACAGGTTCAATACCTGGTCAGGAAACTAGATCCCACATGTTGCAACTCATGCCACAACTAAGACTCATCACAGTCAAATAAATAAATATTTTAAAAATGAAATGGAACTTAAAGCTCAACTCCTCAATCACGTTAACCACATCTCCAGTGCTTGGGAGTCATGTGTGGCTGGTAGCTACCTGCCTGAGAGGGGCACATCTAGAACGTTTCCATCATTCTTTGTGCCAAGAGTCAGTTAACACGAGGCAGGCAGAAGCACTGACAGGGCACAGCAGCGGCTTCNCGTGATCCTGTGATGCTGCGCAAACTCTAGAGGGCAGGGACAGCGGCATCAAAGGCCAAGCTTCCGGCCTCCGGGACCTCAGTCTGGTGCCTGCAGCAGGACATTGTCTATGGGGTCCCGTGGGAGCTGAATGACGGCACCCAAAGGCACATTTGTCTCTGCTGAGCCACCAGGGGAAGCAGAGGGTGTGCCAGCCAGGGGGACCGAGTCCTGGGGAGATGTGGTTGACACCTGCCCAAGAGGTGGGCAGAGGTAAGGAGCCAGAGAGAGGGGAACAGGCGACAGTAGAGACTCGGAGAGCCAGAGCTGGGGGGAGGGAGCAGCAGGACTGAGCACTGAGCCCGTGTGTTTCCATTATCAGAACAGAGACAGGGGCGTGTACAGGCAGATTGAGGGCACAGCAGGTTCACTAACTCCTGAGTCATCAAAGCCATGACAAGTGTTGCACATCACAGCCTCAAACCCGTGCTCCTTCAGTGGCCTGCCAGGCCTGAGCTCTGGGCCCGGGCTCTGCATAGACCTCATTGCCAGTCCCCACCCCTTCACCCACCCACAGTGCTCCAGCCACTCTGACCCCTGAGAACGCCCATCTCAAGCCTTTGTAGCTGCACCCTGCCATCATGCCCTTCCCTATGACACCCGACTCTCCTTCCTTTTTCTAAGGTCTCTGCAGTTCGCCTCCTTCCAGGGGCCTTCTCTGACCACCTTTCTAGACTAGCAGCCCACTACATCCCTCTGTAATTTAATTTTTCTCCATAGCATTGATCATAACCTAACCTAGACTGCATAGGTATTTGTTTATTGCCTGTCTCTCCAATTGGACATAATAGCATAGGTGTATCCCCGTGTCTCCACACTGTACCACCCAAGAGCCAGGAGGCGCAGGTGCCCGTTTACTTTTACATGTAAATTACATTAAAATGAACGGAAACTTGGGACTTCTCTGGTGGTCCAGTGGCTAAGACTCCATGCTGCCAATGCAGGGGGCACAGGTTCAATACCTGGTCAGGAAACTAGATCCCACATGTTGCAACTCATGCCACAACTAAGACTCATCACAGTCAAATAAATAAATATTTTAAAAATGAAATGGAACTTAAAGCTCAACTCCTCAATCACGTTAACCACATCTCCAGTGCTTGGGAGTCATGTGTGGCTGGTAGCTACCTGCCTGAGAGGGGCACATCTAGAACGTTTCCATCATTCTTTGTGCCAAGAGTCAGTTAACACGAGGCAGGCAGAAGCACTGACAGGGCACAGCAGCGGCTTCCTGCTGCTGCTGCTGCTAAGTCACTTCAGTTGTGTCCAACTCTGTGCGATCCCATAGATGGCAGCCCACCAGGCTCCCCCGTCCCTGGGATTCTCCAGGCAAGAACACTGGAGTGGGTTGTCATTTCCTTCTCCAATGCATGAAAGTGAAAACTGAAAGTGAAGTCGCTCAGTTGTGTCCAACTCCTAGCGACCCCATGGACTACAGCCCACCAGGCTTCTCCATCCATGGGATTCTCCAGGCAAGAGTACTGGAGTGCGGTGCCATTGCCTTCTCCTGCAGAGCTGGTCTAATCCCGAGGCCCTCCCCTCCCATCCTCCCAGGCACCGCTTGCTCTCCCTTCTCGTCTGCCTCCCTTGATTTTTGGGGTCTGTCTCCTGCCTTCCTGGGTGCTTCCATACCCTGAGGTCACCCTCCCAACTGCATTTACTGGATTCTCTCTTTTTTTTTAATTTATTCTTGACTGTACTGGGTCTTCGTTGCAGCACACAGGTTTTCTTTAGATGCAGGGCTCGAGCTTCTCATTGCAGGTTTTTTGTTTGTTTGTTTGTTTACACATTTTATTTTGTACTGGGGTATAGCCGATTCCCAGACAACGTTGTGATATTTTCAGGTGAACAGCACAGGGACTCATGGAGAATGCATCCATTCTCTCCCAAATTCTCCTCTGCATCCAGGCTGCTTCATAACATTGAGCAGCGTTCCATGTGCTATACAGCAGGACCTTGTTGGTTATCCATTTTAAAAATAGCAATGGTACATGTCCTTCCCAAACTCCCTTCCCCGCATCTTGCAACCATAAGTAGATTCTCTAAGTCTGTGAATCTCTTTCTGTTTTGTAATTTCTTTTTAGATTCCACATATAAGGGGTGTCATGCAACATTTCTCCTTCTCTGACTTCCTTTGCTCAGTATGTCACCTCTAGGTCCGTCCGTGTTGCTGCAAATGTCCTTGCGGTCATTTCCCTTGTTGTAGAGCACAGACTCTAGGCACACAGGATCCGGTAGTTGTGATGCACAGGCTTAGTTGCTTGACGTGTGCGAGGTCTTAGTTCCTGGACCAGGCATTGAACTGGTCCGTGTCCCCTGCATTGGCAGGTGAACTCTCCACCAGCGGACCACCAGGGAAGTCGCCACATGCTGGATTCTAATTGCTTCTTCGAGTGCTTTTCCACAAGCCAGGAGCATCCCAGGGAATTGAGGTGTGCCTTTATCTCTATTGCCAGAGAGGCCACAGAGGCCTCCGTAGATGATGGTTCCCAGCGACATTTTCACCCTCGTCCCCTCTCCATTCCCCTGAACCCTAGAGATTCAGATGCCTGGACCCCCAACCCCTCCTCAAGCTGGTGGAGCCAGGTGGCTGTGCCCTGTGGCTGCTGGGGGAGCAGGCCAGAAAAAGGGGCCCCCTCTGACCGTCGGCTTCGTGTCTGTAGCTCTCATCGTCACTTGACTTTCTCGTGCAGGCTCGACAGCACGACAAGTCAGTGTGTGACCTTTGCAACTGAGGGAAAGACTCTGCTCATAGTGCACGCGCTCCCAGAAGCCCTGCGCTGCCCTATGGCACACCCCCTCACCTCCGCCGCAGAGGCTGGGGCCCCCTGGAGAGTCCTGCTGCCTTCCCTCCCCTCTTCCCTGTCTGGGGGCCTCGCCCAGGGAGCAGAGCTCCAGATGGAGGCCGGGGAGGCGAGAGAGCAGGGCCCAGGGTCAATGAAGGGAAGAGAGAGGGCCTGACTTGGATTATGTGCCTCCCACGCCCAACATGCACGCACACACCCCCACCCCACCCCCAGCCTACTCTATCCAGATGCTGAGCCATCTGGTCCGGACTCTCAGATTTGTGCAGGAAGTCACTTTGTGGCTGTTCCCCTGCCCTACAGCCTCCCCACCTAGAGCCTTCCACCTAGAGCCCAGTGGGGCAGAGGCGGGTGGCAGGGTGCCTGCAGGGACAGAGTCAGGAATTACATTTTCCCAGGGAGGGCACTGCCCACAAGCCTTTGGGATGCTCCCCATTGGAAAGCAGGCTCCAGCCCCAGACACAGGTGGAGCCGCTGGAGGTTAGTGTGGGTTTCCCTGGTGGCTCAGAAGGTAAAGAATCTGCCTGCAATGCAGGAGATCCGGGTTAGATCTCTGGGTTGGGAAGATCCCCTGGAGAAGGAAATGGCAATCCACTCCAGTATACTTGCCTGGGAAATCCCATGGACAAAGGATTGCAAAGAGTCGGACACGACTGAGTGACTTTCATTTTCATTGTGGGCCAGGGGAACACCTCTAGGGGAGAATTGGGGGGGGACGGTTCCCTCCTCAACTCCCTGAGACACTGAGAGCTGGAGCGTGTGGAGCCCAGGGTGGGGTTGTCCTAAGCTCCGTAATAAAGCCCCTCCCCATAGTAAAGACCTTCCACTACCCTTGAGGGCTGGGTCTCAGGGGACACAGCTTCCCTTGGGCCCGGCCTGGGGAAGGCTCTGCACCTTGCCCCTCCCCACCCAGGCTCCCAGAGAAGCTCCAGAGCAGCGGCTCTGAGGACAGGCTTTGCCGAGCATTGCTTTCCTATTAGCTGGAGTGAGAGGGTCCTCCTGATCCCCAGGGCCTTGTCCTTTGACATGAGAGTGCTCTTTCTCAGGGGAATCCCTCCCTGACACGGGGTCATTCTCCCCATTCTACTCTGTAGTCCAGGACAGAAGCAGGACAGACTAACACTAGAAACCCAGGCTTCCTAAGTGCAATCACATTCATTCTCCACCTCCTTGCTCAGCGCGCTGGACTTGACAGCCCCCCGGAGAAGCCCCTACTCTACAGAGGAGGCGGCTTAGCACAGACGGGAAAGGGGCTCATCCACGATCATGCAGAAAGTTAGGACCAAAGTCTCTTGCTGATCACGGGCTTCCCTGGTGGCTCAGAAGGAAAAGAATCTGCCTGCCATGCAGGAGAGCCAGATTCAATCCCCAGTATTCAATACTCCAGTATTCTTGCCTGGAGAACTCCATGAACAGAAGAGTCTGGCAGGCTACAGTCCATGGGATCGCAAAGAGTTGAACATGACTGAGTGACTAATAGACACACATACACTCCTGCTGATCAAATTAGCCACGGGGGCTTTAGAAGCGTGTGTTGGAGCCTGAGTTTGTGTCTTCTGTGGCGTTTGCCTGTGCGGTGTATCACTGCATCAGAAACCTCCTCTCTCCCCTCCTTCTGGGAGGGGACTGGCCTGACTGAAGTGGGGGCCTCTGAGGAAGCTCCCAAGGACCCAGATGTTTCTCTGGCAAAGTGGATATGGCCCATCTGCCGGCCACTCGGCACCCAGACTCCCCACCTCTTGGTGGACTCTCCCCGTGTGTGTCTTGGGAGGCAGAGCCCCGACCCATTGTGGAAACCAAAGAGGAGCAGACAGGCCCTCCCCAGCCCAGGCAGCTGGGCTGTGGGCACACAAGCCATCTGGGCCAGAGGGTGTTTTTGCCCAGGATTTCATTTTCTACATTAGCATGTAGTGAAATTGATTTAACCTTTTTGGTGGACAGTTCTATGAATTGTAACACAGGTATAGACTCCTGTGACCACCACCACCCCCACAATCAGGAGAAGTGGGACTGTTATACAAACTGTTCACAATGTGCCAGTGTTCAGATTCGTGGGCATTCAGAGGTGGCCAGTCTCCAGAGGCAGCAGCGACCCCTGCCCGAGGCGGGCTGCCCCGGATGTGACTCTGGCTGCGTCTTCTTCACCAGCCTTTCTTTCTTCTAACCAGGTTTCGGAGCCTGCCTCTCCAGCCTTCTCATCAATTCAAGAAGCTAGGATATGTCCTCCCGGCAAATCCCTTCCTCGCTTGAGTTGGACTGGTTTTTGCTTGTTTGCTTTTTATAGTCTGCAATGTGATCCCTGATGAGTTCAGGTGGGTCTGGGGTCTGGGGAGGGAAAGTCCGCAGAGAGCTCAGGGCCAGAGAGAAATGGGATCTTTGGGGATTTCCTGGGAGGATAGATCTTGCTCCTGGGCGGCCCCTGGGGACTGGTTTCCTGGACGGTCATTTCAGGAAGGCAGACCTTGCTCTAGCATAGCGCACCGTCCCCCTCCACTGCAGCCCCGTTTCTCTCTGGCCTTGATCTTAGTGTCCCCCCCATCTAGTCCTCAGCCAAGAGACAGAACCAACTGCCTTCCTCTCAGTGAAGAAGCGGAGCCCCTGCTGGGAAAATCTGGGGGAGGGGGATTATTTTCAGCTTGGGGCTCCCCTNAGAGAGTTGACTCATTGGAAAAGACTCTGATGCTGGGAGGGATTGGGGGCAGGAGGAGAAGGGGACGACCGAGGATGAGATGGCTGGATGGCATCACGGACTCGATGGACGTGAGTGTGAGTGAACTCCGGGAATTGGTGATGAACAGGGAGGCCTGGCATGTTGCAATTCATGGGGTCACAAAGAGTCGGACATGACTGAGCGACTGAACTGAACTGAACTGATTATATTACTTGACCACCAATCAGGAGCATCCAGTTGTCCCTAGAGAGCCAAAGATAAAGAACTGGGTCAAAGAACCAGTCGTAGAGATGAATGCCTTCTTCAGGAAGTCCTCCAGCACTTTTGGCATCACTTTAAACATATAGAAGAAAGGAAGGAAATACAAATACATAGACTCAGAAACATCACTTACACAATGAGCACACAATAATTGCTGTTCACTTGTATTATATTCATAGCATATACTAGAACAAGAAATTATTAATGTGATGAATATACAATGAACTTCTGCATAGCAAAAATAAAAGTGATTTGCAATAGAAAGGTGAACAAAGGACATGGCATTTAGAATTGGATTTAAAGCTTGGATGGATGTCAGAACACATATAGATATCCTTGGATAAAGCAGATAGAATATTTTTACCTAAAGGGTATATCAAGAAGTAAAGATACACAATGAGACACCAGTTTCAGTCTCCTAGAGGGAAAGGCGAGCTTGCTGCTACTGCTAAGTCACTTCAGTCGTGTACGATTCTGTGTGACCCCATAGATGACAGCCCACCAAGCTCCTTTGTCCCCGGGATTCTCTAGGCAAGAATACTGGAGTGGGTTGCCAAAAGTGAAAGGGAAGTCGTTCAGTCATGTCCGACTCTTCATGACCCCATGGACTGCAGCCTACCAGGCTCCTCTGTCATGGGATTTTCCAGGCAAGAGTATTGGAGTGGGGTGCCATTGCTTGGGAATTCTAAAATTAAAGGAAATAATTTAGTGTTAATACCAGCATTGAAAAGTCAGATGATCCAGAGAGATGATATGAGTGGGGAAGTGGGAGGGCGGTTCAGGATTGGGAACTCATGTACACCCGTGGCAGATTCATGTCAATGTATGGCAAAACCAATACAGTATTGTAAAGCAAAATAAAGTAAAAATAAAAATTTTTTAAAAAGGAAAGAAGCAGAGCACTACTACTTTTCCCTATTCTATTTTCCATAGAGCCACAGTAATAAATGAGGGGAATATTTAAAGATAATCATCTTTCTGTATGGATTAAAGAAATATGACTGACCCTCATGCCTTAAATGTCATAGCCCTATTTCCTTCCATTTTATAGCTTTTCCAAGGAACGTCCCAAGATGAGAAAGGATATCCATACCTCTGTCCAAGGAAATGAAAGATAATTTAACAAAATTTGAGGCCACTGAAAATTGTACTGACTGCGATTCTGAAACTAAGAAAGAAACAGGAAAGAAAAGAGGAAAAATGAGAAAAATGGAACTCAAGATAGGAATTTCCCAAGAAGAATTCTCTTCTATTGCAGGTATAGAAAGGTAACTTGTTTATTCTTACAATGCTCCTCTCAAACCCAGGGGACACCCTCTCTCAGAGTTTATATATCTAAAGAACCATGGATCATAAACAAAAGGAAGAATTTCAGAAAGAAGAGGTTTGGAATATGAAGAGCTTATACTATAATCCCAATATAAACTATCACTTCAAACATTTTTCTACTCTTTATTTTTCATAGTTTTCTACTGTTTATTTTTCAGAAGTCAACCTTCTGAAAAAGGTAAGAAGTAAACCTAGTCAACTTTCTTAACTATAATTTTGAACACTGAATTAGGCAGGAGAATGAAACAGGCTCAAAGTTGCCCACAGTCTCTGATTTCTTGTTAGGGTTAAATTTACATACCAAGGACTTAGACTTGGTTTCCTATTTAATGATGGACATTGTATTTGTGGATTATGAAGGCTCTCTACTGCCTACATTTTAGTGCCATACCTCTAAATATTCATCAAAGTAAATGAGTAATCTCTAAAGATGCAGTGAAATAAATTATTTAATACAGAAAATCTGACGGCTGTTTTCTTTAAACGTTAGGAAAAAGTTTTTTTCCCCCAAATGAATTTTTGATACGATTTTGTTTTGTGGGTAGGGAACCAAAAATAACCTTTGACATATCATGTATATCTTAAATAAATAAGAGTAATAAAGTTTAACAATATAAAAATACACTTGGTTAATAAGGAAAGCTACTCTGAATTCTTTGGTGCCAGCCTTCAGTAAAGGTGTAATAAAGGTGAGATAATTACTCAAAATATTCTCTAGCTATAAAGATGAATGTCCCATGGGATCCCTAGAAATGTTTCCTAGTTAATTCACTTTTTTATTGAGGTCACATCAAATGTTTTTCTTCTCCACTCATGGATTTCCCAGACTTTGTGTACGTGGCTCAGATATGTCCAAGTCTTTGCAACCCCATAGACTGTAGCCCTCTCGACTCCCCTGTTCACAGAATTTTCTAGGTAAGAATACTGGAGAGAGTTGCCATTTCCTCCTCCAGGGGATCTTCCTGACCCAGGAGTTGAATCCATGTCTCTTGCATTTATAGGTTGCTTCTTTACCACTGAGCCACCAGGTAAGCCCCAAAACAGCAATGCTCTCCCTCAAAATATTATTGTCTAGATGGGAAATCCTCAGCTGCAGGATTCTGGTTCCCATGAGAGATATAATTTCATATCTTATTTTGTCTTTTCTTTCAAGTGATGCCGAATCACACCTCAGTCACTGAATTTCTCCTGCTAGGAGTGACAGACATCCAAGTACTGCAACCTGTTCTCTTCGTGGTTTTCCTTGCAATTTACATTGTTAATGTGGCTGGGAATGGAGTTATCCTGATGGTTGTCATCTCTGATTCGAGACTCCATTCTCCTATGTATTTTTTCCTGGGAAACCTGTCATGTCTAGATATCTGCTACTCCACGGTGACTCTGCCAAAGATGCTGGAGAACTTCCTCTCTTCCCACAAAATAATTTCTTTCTTGGGATGCATAAGCCAGCTTCATTTCTTCCACTTCCTAGGCAGCACAGAGGCCATGTTGTTGGCTGTAATGGCCTTTGACCGCTTTGTGGCTATCTGCAAACCACTTCGTTACACTCTTATCATGAGTCATCAGGTCTGTATCCAGATGGCTGTCACTGTCTGGATCACTGGTTTTTTCCATGCCCTACTGCACTCAGTAATGACCTCTCGCTTAAACTTCTGTGGTTCCAACCATATCCATCACTTCTTCTGTGATGTTAAGCCATTGCTGGAGTTGGCTTGTGGAAACACTGACCTCAATGAATGGCTACTTCATTCTGTGACAGGGACCATTGCCATGGGCCCGTTCTCTCTAACCCTTCTCTCCTATTTCTATATTATTATCTGTCTTTTCTTCAAGACCCATTCTTGCAGCATGCTCCATAAAGCACTGTCCACATGTGCCTCCCACTTCATGGTAGTTGTTCTTTTCTATGCTCCTGTTGTTTTCACTTACATTCGTCCTGCCTCAGGTAGCTCCATGGACCAGGAATGGATCATTGCCATTATGTACAGTGTGATCACTCCTGTACTAAATCCATTGATCTATACTTTGAGGAACAAGGAAGTAGAGGCAGCTTTGAGGAGAGTGATCAAAAGGAGACTCTGACCCTAAGAAATCTGTAGAATTCTTTCAAGGTATCAGTAAAAAGGCTATGAGAAAGTTGAGATGTGAAATTATACTGCTTTTCTAATTGTTTACTGTTTGTGAAACATAAGGCATTATATAAAGAAATAGTAAATGGGAAAGTCCAGTCTGGTTGTGTTAACAGTGTGCGACTAGGTAATGTAAGAGAAACGTGGACAAATAGGACACTATCCACAAAAACTTTTTTTTTTTTTTTTGGCTGTACTGAGTCTTGATTGCTGTGGCAGCCTTTTCTCTGGTTTTGGTGAGTGGGGGCTTCTCTCTAGTCACAGTGCTCAGGGGTCTCCGTGCAGTGGCTTCTCCTGTTGTGACAAGTGGGCTTAACTGCTCTGGGGAATGTGGGATCTTCCTGGATCAGGGATCAAACCAGTGTCTCCTGCATTGGCAAGCAAATTCTTTACCACTGGCACTAGGGAAGTCCCCTTAAAATCTTAAGGTTGAATTTGTGTGAGGGATATAAGTTGATAAAACTATTTGTTTATGTATTCTTATATGTTCTTGAATAAAATCAGATACAGAAATTTGCCTCAAATATGCATATATTGTATAGTTGGATAATACTAAGGCTTGCTAATCTGCATGTTTCCTGAAAATTAACATATTATAAGGTGAAAATAAAGTTATTATGCTGTTTTATTTTAAGAATTTGAGTGTAGGGCTATGGTTACTCAACTAGAAAAGCAAATGTAAACTCATATATGAGTTAAGGGAAATTCTTAAGCAGTATATCATGATTTCTTTTTCTCCAAGCAAGGAAGCAAGTAATTAAAACAAGTAATGCTTTGAGTACAAATTAACAGAGATAAGTTATGAACTCTGACTCCAAAGATGCTTTTTATTAAAATGGACAACCTGTCAAAGATTACCGTAAAATATTGCTAAAAATGGAGGCAGTGTGCAAAAAAATCTCAGGAATATCTTTCTTGCTCACTGATATGTTATTTTCCCCTCAATTTCTGGTCATAGAAAATTGAGCTTCAAAAATCTTCCTTATTATTTATTTTGGTTTTTATTTCTATAGTTATTTTCTCAGATTGTAATGTGATAGAATGTGATATGATACCAGTGAAATATGAAGAATTCATCAAGTTTGTTTTCCTTACCTATCACCAAATTTATACTAAGTGAAAGCTATCAAATAGTAATTTAGTTCAATTCAGTCACTTAGTCGTATCCAACTCTTTGCGACCCCATGAACTGCAGCAAGCTAGGCTTCCCGGTCCATCACCAACTCCCGAAGCTTGCTCAAACTCATGTCCATCGAGTCAGTGATGCCATCCAAGCATCTCATTCTCTGTCATCCCCTTCTCCTCCTGCCCTCATTCTTTCCCAGCTTCAGGGTCTTTTCCAATGAGTCGGTTCTTCACATTCGGTGGCCAAAGTATTGGACTTCATCTTCAGCATCAGTCCTTCCAATGAGTATTTATGGNCATCTCATTCTCTGTCATCCCCTTCTCCTCCTGCCCTCATTCTTTCCCAGCTTCAGGGTCTTTTCCAATGAGTCGGTTCTTCACATTCGGTGGCCAAAGTATTGGACTTCATCTTCAGCATCAGTCCTTCCAATGAGTATTTATGGCTGATTTCCTTTAGGATGGACTGGTTGGATCTCCTTGCAGTCCAAGGGACTCTCAAAAGTCTTCTCCAACACAACAGCTCAAAAGCATCAATTCTTCAGTGCCCAGCTTTCTTTGCTGAAGTATTTTTGCAGCTAATAAACAAGAATTACTATGTTCCTCACTTTCTATGTTCCATGAAGTGTCACTGGACCTGAAACCATGGTGGATACCAGCATTTCCAACTATTTAAAGACACAGGATTCCCTGGTGTCCAGTGGTTAGCATTCTAAACTTTCGCTGCCAAGGGCCTAGGTTCAACTCCCTGTTGAGGAACTAAGATCCCACGAGCCAGGCAGTGCAAACAATAAATAAATAAATAAGAATACTAAGTAAATAATAGAGATACAGACTGAAAAGTTACAAAAGAATATTTGATTTCATAAACAGACTATTCAAATTGTTTACATCCACTTTTGTAAAGCAAATAATTTGGTTCTAACCTATCTCACATTGTTCTTCCATCTCCCTACTGTACCTTCTTTGGTCTCTCTTTTTTTTTAATATAAATTTAATTATTTTAATTGGAAGTTAATTACTTCACAATATTGTATTGGTTTTGCCATAATTCCAGTTTTTTTAATTAAAAAAAAATGTGGGGAGAAAGCATTTTATACCCTGAACTATCTCAGACTAGAATTACTATTGATCAGAATTTTTTATGTAATCCAACATACATGGATGTTGTCACCCTGCTTATTCAACTTATTTGCAGAGTGAAGTCATTCAGTTGTGTTCGACTCTTTGCGACCCCATGGACTATAGCCTATCAGGTTCCTCCATCCATGGGATTTTCCAGGCAAGACTGCTGGAGTGGATTGCCATTTCCTTCTCCAGGGGATCTTCCTGAACCAGGAATCGAACCCAGGTCTCCTGCATTGCAGGCAGATGTTTTACAGTCTGAGCCATCATGTGAAATGCTGGGCTGGATGAACCACAAGCTGGAATCAAGATTTCCAGGAAAAATATCAATAACCTCAGATGCGTATATGACACCACCCTTATAGCAAAAAGTAAAGAAGAACTAAAGACCCTCTTGATGAAAGTGAAAGAGGAGAGTGAGAAACTTGGCTTAAAACTCAACATTCAAAAAACTAAGATCATGGCATCCGGTCCCATCACTCATGGCAAATAGATGGGGAAAAAATGGAAACAGTAAAAGATTTTATTTTGAAGGCCTCCAAAATCACTGCAGATGGTGACTGCAACCATGTAATTAAAAGACACTTGCTTCTTGCAAGAAAAGCTATGACCAACCTAGGCAGCATATTAAAAATCAGAGACATTACTTTGCCAACAAAGTTCTGTCTAGTCAAAGCTATGGTTTTTCTAGTAGTCATGTATGGATGTGAGAGTTGGACTATAAAGAAAGCTGAGCACCAAAGAACTGATGCTTTTAAACTGAGGCATTGAAGAAGACCCTTGAGAGTCCCTGTGACTGCAGGGAGATCAGCTTGTCAATCTTAAAGGAAATCAGTCCTGAATATTCATTGGAAGGACTGATGCTGAAGCTGAAAGTCCAATACTTTGGTCACTGATGCGAAGAATTGACTCATTGGAAAAGACCCTGATGGTGGGAAAGATTGAAGGCAGGAGGAGAGGGGGATGACAGAGGATGAGATAGTTGGATGGCATGGGTAAACTCTGGGAGTTGGTGATTGACAGGGAAGTCTGGCATGCTGCATTGCATGGGGTTGCAAACAGTCGGACATGATGGAGCAACTGAACTGACTCACTGAACATACATGGAGGCTGTAAATCACAGAAGAGCACACAGTTACCTATTGCTGCCTAATGCACTATTACACATATAGTTAAACACTTACTTAATTAAATTGCATTATTCAGTGATTCAGAAATTGGTAAGAGTACAGCAGAGAAGCACTGACTCTGTTTAATGTTTCAAGTCTCAACTGAGAAGACTTTATCAACAGATATATGAAACAATTTGTTAAATTTCAGTATACTTGTATGACAAAAGTTTTCAGAAAAATAAAGACAAAAAGACACATATAACATGTTATGGCACCATGACCAAATGGGCTTTATCCCAGGGATGCAAGGATTCTTCAATATCCATAAATCAATCAATGTAATTCACCACATTAACAAATTGAAAAATAAAAGTCATATGATTATCTCAATAGATGCAGAGAAGGCCTTTGACAAAATTCAACATCCATTTATGATAAAAACTCTCCAGAAAGCAGGGATAGAATGAACATACCTCAACATAATAAAAGCTATATATGACAATCCCACAGCAAACATTATCCTCAATGGTGAAAAATTGAAAGCATTTCCCCTAAAGTCAGGAACAAGACAAGGGTGCCCACTTTCACTGCTACTATTAAATATAGTTCTGGAAGTTTTGGCCACAGCAATCAGGCAGAAAAAGAAATAAAAAGAAACCAAATTGGAAAAGAAGAAGTAAAATTCCTACTGTTTGCAGATGACATGATCCTCTACATAGAAAATCCTAAAGACTCCACCAGAAAACTACTAGAGCTAATCAATGAATATAGTAAAGTTGCAGGATATAAAATCAACACTCAGAAATCCCTTGCATTCCTNTGCTCAGTCCTGTCTGACTCTTAGTGACCCCATGGACTGCAGCCCACCAGGCTCCCCCATCCCTGGGATTCTCCAGGCAAGAACTCTGGAGTGGGTTGCCGTTTCCTTCTCCAATGCATGAGAGTGAAAAGTGAAAGTGAAGTCACTCAGTCCTGTCTGACTCTTAGTGACCCCATGGACTAGAGCCCACCAGGCTCCTCCATCCATGGGATTTTCCAGGCAAGAGGACTGGAATGGGGTGCCATTGTCTTCTCCGCAGAAGGTGAGAATGAGCCAAACAAATTCTGAGGATAGAGTCCTGCAGCCAGAAGGAGCAGCACATGCCGTCGCCCTGGGGAGGAGATGTGCCTGGCATTTGCCAGGAGTAGCAAGGAGGCCCCGGGTGGCTGGAGTGGAGTGAGCCACGGGGAGAGGAGTCAGAGACGAGGTGTAGGTGATGGGGCAGCATGGGTGAGACAGAGGCTCCAGGCTTTGCAATCCATTGTAAGGGTCCTTTGTTATTGGCTTTGCAATCCATTGTAAGGGTCCGCCTCCAGTGCCTCTACCAAGCAAACGTATTTTGAGCATGCTATGGGGCTCCTAAGCTCAGGTGGAAAGGACTCTAAGGATAATCTCAGCCTTCCCACCCTCAGGTCGCCCTAGATGAAGAAGCGTGGACCTGCACCTGTGGTTAGAAGTCTGCTTAATTCCCTGACGCCCCCTCTGCATTTGGAATGGGACTCTGAAAGCCCAGTGTGGGAGTACCTGTTGATCACGACCCAGAGAGGCCCAGGGGCCGTCCCAAGGGCACACAGCCAGGCCTCCTGCCCACTGGCAGGCCTCTCCCCTTTATCCTCCCTGCCTACACTGGCCCCTGCAGTGCTGTGATGCTAAGCCTGCAGCAGCATCTGTATAATTACGGTGATGACTTCACAACATGTGGCTTTCCCTTCTCTTATCACCTCCCAGTGCGAAATAAACCGTTCAATAATTAATTGACAAAGATGAACTTGTTGTCCTCAGCTGGGCTGGGAGGGTGGAGGGGGGTGGGTGGCCACAGCCTCCACAGACAAATGATGTGAGAAGTAATTGCCCTAGGAAAGGAGGCGAGAGCTATCAAGATCAGATTTGCAAGGTCCCTTCCAAGAGCCCGTGGGCACCAGGCGACAGCAACCGCTGGGATTTACGTTGCTAATTCATCACTAATTAATGTTCCAAATTGGGCCTGACAGGAGGAGAAATAAATGCAGAGGCATCCGCAGAGATAGGGAGACAGAGGCTGGGAGCAGAGAGAGACAAAGCGGGGAGGAGACACACAATCAAACGCTCGAGAGGTGGAGAGAGATGTTGGAGCGCAAGCATGGGAGCAGAGGTGCCAAGACCACATTCCAGATCTGCGTTCCCAGTGGTGTGTGTATGTGGGGTGAGGGGCACAGATAAGTCCTTTCCCCTCTCTAAGCCTCAGATTTATAGCCTATTAAAATGGTGCTGGGCAATGATCTCTGAAGTTCCTTCTAGATCTGATGTCAGTCCTATTTCCAAGCTAGATCTAGAATGATCGTGTGTGTGTGGGTGTGTGTGGCACAGAGAGGTCACCTCCCTCTCTGGACCTAGTCTATTAAAGAGGGGCTGGGAGGGGCTTCCCTGGTGGTTCATTGGCTAAGACTCTGCTCTCCCAATGCAAGGGGGCCAGGTTTGACCCCTGATCAGATCACAGAACCAGATCCCACATGCCACAACTAAAGATCCCACGTGTGGCAATTAAGACCTGGCACAGCCAAACAAATAAGCACATTTTAAAAATGGGGCTGAGAAATGATCTCTGAAGTTTCTTCTAGATCTGATGTCAGCCCTAATTTCGAAACTGATCATCTAGAATGATTCTGTGTGTGTGTGAGTGTGTCTGTGTCTATGGACATTTTGCTACCACATGGCTCAGCTGGTAAAGAATCCACTTGCAGTGCAGGAGACCTGGGTTCAATCCTTGGGTTGGGAAGATCCCCTGGAGAAGGGAAAGGCTCCCCATTCCAGTATTCTGGCCTGGAGAATTCCATGGACTATAAAGTCCATGGGGTCGCAAAGAGTCAAACATGACTGTGCAACTTTCACTTTTTTTTCACTTTGCTACCACCCTGGTGGGGACCACCATTGTGTCTGGCCTGGGTTACTGCCTCTACATCGACCTCATCCCCTCTCAGATCTTTTCAGACAAGCCAGTTCAAGCCTGTGTCTGTGTAAATCCTTTCATCTCCCCAAGCCCAAAAGCCAGAGCTGAGGGGGAGGTCCAGAAACCCTCCACCACGTGGCTACTGGGGCCACCCACTGCAGCCACACCAACGTCCTTGCTGTTTCTGGAGCACGCCAGACTCACCCACCTCAGGATTTTCACACTTGCTGTTCTCTTGGCTTGAAAAGTTCTTCCTCCACGTGTCTGCCTGGTCCTCTCCTTCTCTTTGTTCTGATCTCTTTATCTCAGGTCTTCCCAGATGGTACAATGGTAAAGAGTCTGCCTGCCAGCGCAGGAGATGCCTGTTTGACACCTGGGTCAGGAAGATCCGCTGGAGGAGGGCACAGCAACCCACTCCAGTATTCTTGCCTGGAGCATCTCATGGACAGAGGAGCCTGGTTATCTCCTCAGAGAGGCCCTCCTGGGCCACCCTGCTTAAATGATCTCCTCTCTCCCCCTGTTACCACAGAGCATGTTCCCACCTGACATTTCTCTGACTGGGGTCCGTCGGTCCATTCTGGAATGTCAGCTTCGAGAGCAGAGATGTCGTCTCTTGTGTTCATGACTGTATCCCCAGCACCGAGGTTAGGGCTGGACACCGGGTGGGTGCTCAGTGAAACTTCTGGAAAGAATTCCAGGATTCTGCTTCAGAGAAGGGTGGGCAAGACAAGAGAGTGAGGGGTCGGAGAAGGATAAGAGAGGACAGGGAGAGGCCGTGGGGGAGCTCTGTCCTTCGTTCCCTGGAGGGGGTCAGCAGGAGTGAGCAGGGACTAAAGATGGAACTCAAGGGTGACCGGGGCCGGGCCAACACCTCCTGAGCCCAGGCGTGTCCCCAAGCCTCTCCCCAGCCAGCTGCTGCAGCTGCTGTGGGCACAGAAACGCTCTTCCTCGGCCAGCTCCTTCAGAAGCCACCGCCAACACAGCACGGGTGTCTCTGACGCCTCCCCCTAGTTTAGGAGAGGATGAGAAGCCATCCAATTGCTACACAATAGGGGCCAGTTAAGTAAAATGGAGTCTGTCAATAGAGTGGAAAATTAGGCAGGCATTTAGCAGGCTGAGATGAGAATTCTGTCGATACCTGGAGCAGTATATGAAATGTTGTTATGAGACCCAAGGAGGCCTCCGTGTTGGAAGTACGTGTAGGTCACTCTTCCCACCGCACTTATGGAGCGCCTGCTGTGTGCCTGGCACCCTGCTGGGGGTCTGCAGCTGGGCCGGTAGACAGATGTGCACCCGGGCTGGGACACGTGACTGTCTCTAGGAGACGGAAGGCCCTACATCAAATCCTGGCCCAGCCTCTCACCGACAGGGAGCCTGTGCAAGCCCCCCTGAGGCTCTGAAAGGCGTCTTTTCTTTCCCTCATGGGGCTGTGGGAGGCCTCAACACTGAGTCCAGAGCCTGGAGTAGTGCTGTGGGTCTTCCTTCAATTTTACTACTACTAAGTGCTGCTACTATAAGGCATATAAACTGGTGATTAAAAATACAGGCTTGAGCTTCCCAGGTGGTGGATAAGAACCTGCCTGCCAATGCAGGAGACGCAGGTTTGATCCCTGGGTTGGGAAGATCCCCTGGAGTAAGAAATGGCAACCCACTCCAGTATTCTTGCCTGGAGAATTCCACGGACAGTGGAGCCCGGAGGGCTACAGTCCACGGGGTTGTAAAGAGGCAGACACGACTGAGCGACTGAAAACACACACACACACACACACACACACACACAGAGGCTCAGGAGCCTGAGTCCGTTTCTTGGCTCTCCCCCTTAACCAGCTTTAAGCCTCAGTTTCCCAAAGTGCGAATGAAGACGCCAGCAGTCCCTTGCAGCATCCGAGGAAGGCACTCACTCATCCTTGCCAGGAGTTTAGTCTCGGTCTGCACAGCTGAGAGCTCAGTGGGGGCATTAGTGTCCTAGGGCTGCAGTTACAAAGCGCCACAGGCTGGGTGGCTTCAACACCACATCTCCATTCTCTCCCAGCCCGGAGGCTGTGAGATCAAAGTGTCAGCAGGTTGGTGACTTCTGAGGACTGTGAGAGTCTGTTCTAGGCCTCTCTCTCAGCTTCGGGTGGTTTGCTGGCAACCCTTGGCTTTCCTTATAGACGGTATGTTCACATCATCTCTGTGTGTGGCTCTTTCTCTGCATGTGGCATTTTTTATAAGAACACCAGTCACATTGGATTGGGGGCCCCTCTTATTCCAGGATGACCTCATCTTAACTGTATCTGCGATGAGCCTATTTCAAAAAAAAAATAAAGTCACTTTCTGAGGTCCTGGTGGTTAGGACTTCTATATGCAAATTTAAAGGGACACAATTCAACCTGTCACACTGAGTGTGAGCGCTGGTTACTGGGGTCTGTGGCAGGGGGAGCCTGGGGGAGGGCTTCTTAAGGGAGGTGATGCCTGGGTGAGGAGTGGAGGACCGAGGGGACACATCTGCCTGATGGAAGAGGAAGGGAGATGGGAAGCCGATCCCGGCAGAGGGCTCATATCAAAACAGACGATCGGCTCATGCTATCCTATCCTTGGTGGCCCAGTGGCTAAGACTCTGCCCTCCCAATGCAGCCCAGGTTCGATCCCTGGTCAGGAACTTAGATCCAGCTCAGCCACTACTAAGAGCTGGCAGCAAATAAATAAAATAGAATCTTTAAAAAAAAAATAACAAAACAAAACAAAATATAGCTGTCAAGCTCCAGAGGCAAGCTGGGCTGTTGTAAAGAGTTAGAAAGGTGATGTTAGGGCACGAGCTCATTTTTATACACTCAGAAGATCGGGCAGACACCGGAGACATTTGGAGAAGGTTGCACAAGGCCCTCGTGTGAGTCTCAACTACTTTCACTCCGGCATCTGACAGCTCCAGTGGCCTTTGGAGTTTAAAAGGTAGGGGAAGGTCAGGCGAGAAGAGGGAGGGCTGGGCCAGACTGGGGCGCTCTGGGGGACATCAGAAAAGGGCTGGGCCCTCCCTGGGAGGTCTGCTAACTCTGTCTTGGCCACGCCCTCTTGTGTGCATGTTTCCCCCTTCAACAGCACCCTTTCCTGCAGGCCCCAGATAAAGCGAACATTTCAGCATCCCCACGGACGGGGTAAACCAGTATGACCCTGCCTTTGCTGTGTCACCTGCCTCATTAAGGGCAAGCAGCCCTCTCCCTCCCAGGGCCCCTTCCTCCCAGCAGCAGAGCCTTGGGTGATCTGTCCCACCTGCTGCACAGGGATGCTGGAAAACCCTATGTGACCCTCTGCACGAGAGCGCCTTGTACCCTGGGTCGGGTGGAAGGGCTCCATGCAGGACGGTTACCGACTCCAGGCCCATCCATACGCTTTTGTTCTGTCCTTGGAAATTATGTTGAGCTCTACCCAGATTATGGGCTTCCCTTGTGTCTCAGCTGGTAAAAAATCTGCGTGCATTGCGGGAGACCTGGGTTTGATCCCTGGGTTGGGAAGATCCCCTGGAGAAAGGAAAGGCTGGCTACCCACTCCAGTATTCTGGCCTAGAGAATTCCATGGGGTCGCAAAGAGTTGGACACGACTGAGCGACTTTCACTTCACTTCACAGAACAGTATAAAAAGGATGCTAGGGAAGAGGATGCTAGTACATGGTCCAGCGGTTAGGACCGCTCTGTGCTCTCTGTGCTCTCATAGCCAAGGGCCTGGGTTCAATCCCTGATTGGGGAACTAAGATTCCATAAGCTGAGTAGTGCACCCAAAAAAAGAAAAAATGAGTATGCTAGCATCTGCATAAAAATGAGGGCATAGAAACAACATGTAAACATCTTTTTGTGTAAGGATTAAATATCTCTGGGAGCAGGGGGTGTTTCCAGCTTGGGAAACCTACTGGCTGGGGGGGCAGAGACTGAGATTTCACTGTATCCCATTTAATATCTTCTGAATATTGAAACATGCACTTGTATTACCTATTTAAATCAATTAAATTATATCACCTAATTAAATATGTTCCATTAAATACTATAAATGAAAGTCAGTGAAGAAGAAGGGATGGAGCCTCCCAGAACCCAGCCACCAGGGTGAGTGGTATTTTAGATGCCAGTGGAGGACTGACCAGGATCCTTCTCCTTCCAGTGAGCAGGGAGGTCAGCGGGCCCGGTGAGACGAGGCAGCGAGCATCTCTCTCTGAATCTGTGAATCAAGGCCAGTTTCTGATGGGTTGAGTGACCCTGGAGCAAGGTCATCCAGGCTCTCTAAGCCTTGAGGGCCTCACCTCAGAAGTGGGAACACCATGGAATGCTAAGCTGTAATGAAAAAACAACATGCCCAAGGTACAGACTAGAGAAAGATCTTGAGAGTCCGTTGGACTGCAAGGAGATCAAGCCAGTCAATCCTAAAGGAAATCAACTCTGAATAGTCACTGGAAGGACTGATGCTGAAGCTGAAGTTCCAATACTTTGGCCACCTGATGCAAAGAGCTGACTCATTGGAAAAGACCCTGAGGCTGGGAAAGATTGAAGGCAAAAGAAGGGGTGTCAGAGGATGAGATGGTTAGACAGCATTGTCAACTCAATGGACGTGAATTCTAACAAACTCCGGGAGAGAGTGGAGGACAGAGCAGCCTAGTGTGCAATGGTCCATGGGGTCATGAAGAGCCAGACACAACTTAGCAACTGAACAACAAAGATGTATAGACAGATACAGGAGTAGATATTAAACATCCAGTGTTGAGAGGGAAAAAAGAGACAGAACTGAGGTCCACAGCAAAATATCATTTGTGGAAATTAGAAACACATTCTCAGGCAACCAACACTACATATTTAACAAGAGTAGGCCTGGATAATCAAGGACACCAGGATGTGTGCTGGCGTCAGGGAGAAAACGAGAGTGGGCGTCAGGGATGAAAGAGAGGAAAGACAATGAAGATGGGGGGCCTTGCGCAGACCAACAGAAGCACACCATGGGCTGAGGGGTGGTTTCTTGCGCTTTGGCCCAGCACGTCCCCTCCTCAGGTGATGACTACTTTACCGGGATATTGCAAGGGCCTCCTGAGAGAATGTATGTGAGCACAGAGCAGGTGCTTAAGTAAATCTTTCAAAAAATAGGACTCTTTCCATGGGCGTTTTGCTATCTTGCTCTTCATTTTTTTAAAAAGACTTAGGTGTGAGCATTGGCCCCAGGCAAACAAAAATGACCACAGGTGGTGAGTCGCAGGGCCAGAGTTTTCTCCCAGGCACCCCCCAGCTCCAAAGCCAGGACTCTTTCCCACCATAACTGCCAACTCCCAACAGCCCCACATCTTTTGCAAATGGAAAACCCGAGACTCAGTGATTATTATGGGCTCACAAATGATGGGGGTGTGGGCCTTAAGGGGCCTGGATCTGGCAGGAGAGGTTGGACATGCTCATTTGCAAGCAGTTGACATCATAAGGTGGCATGACACGAGGTCTGTTTGCTCTCTGGCTGCATTTAGAATTTTTTCTTTCTGTTTGATATTCTTTTGATGAGTTTCTCTTAATAGCCAAGGGCCATCTTCAGGAGGAAGTTATTCCAAAAAGTTCAGGCAGCCTGGCCTGATGGTTTAGATGAGGCTTTAAAATTTTATCTTCCTTTTCACTGTCCTTCCTGTGTCTGTGAATCCACATTTTTAATCAAAATGGGAAAATTACTAGCCATTCTCACTTTAAACATTTCAATCTCTTCTCCATCTACTCTTTTCTTCTGAGACTCCAACTAGTCTTTCACACCTTCCAACCCCTCTCCCATATTTCACTTCCTTGACTGGCTGCAGTGGGATCAAAATGCTGTCTTCAGCTCTAGTCCCTGCTTCACAAATTTTTTCTTCAGCTATATCTAATCTCTTATTTGACTCCAGTCCCATCACTTCATGGGAAATAGATGGGGAAACAGTGGAAACAGTGTCAGACTTTATTTTGGGGGGCTCCAAAATCACTGCAGATGGTGCCTGCAGCCATGAAATTAAAAGACGCTTACTCNGAGAGTGAAAAAGTTGGCTTAAAGCTCAACATTCAGAAAACGAAGATCATGGCATCCGGTCCCATCACTTCATGGGAAATAGATGGGGAAACAGTGGAAACAGTGTCAGACTTTATTTTGGGGGGCTCCAAAATCACTGCAGATGGTGACTGCAGCCATGAAATTAAAAGACGCTTACTCCTTGGAAGGAAAGTTATGACCAACCTAGATAGCATATTCAAAAGCAGAGACATTACTTTGCCAACAAAGGTCTAGTTAAGGCTATGGTTTTTCCAGTAGTCATGTATGGATGTGAGAGTTGGACTGTGAAGAAATCTGAGTGCCAAAGAATTGATGCTTTTGAACTGTGGTGCTGGAGAAGACTCTTGAGAGTCCCTTGGACTGCAAGGAGATACAACCAGTCCATCCTAAAGGAGATCAGTTCTGGGTGATCTTTGGAAGGAATGATGCTAAAGCTGAAACTCCAGTACTCTGGCCACCTCATGCGAAGAGTTGACTCATTGGAAAAGACTGATGCTGGGAGGGATTGGGGGCAGGAAGAGAAGGGGATGACAGAGGATGAGATGGCTGGATAGCATCACTGATTCAATGGATGTGAGTTTGAGTGAACTCCCGGAGTTAGTGATGGACAGGAAGGCCTGGCATGCTGAAATTCATGGGGTCGCGAAGAGTCGGACACGACTGAGCGACTGAACTGAACACCACGGTAGAGCATTAGCAAGAGATGGAATGAAGTTTAGAAATTCCATCAGTGGGGAACCAAACCAGGTTTGTTTATGTGAGGACTCTAGGGGCAGTTCTGTTGGGCAGTTGAAACAGATTGTATATGGGAGTTCCTGTTTAGGCAGTGACGGGCTGGCCATATGGTGGTCATCAGAGATTTTCAACAAGAGGTCATCAGTCTGTACCCTACCTGAGAGGATGAAGAGGAGGAATCCGGCAGGCAATAGCCATCGTGGATCAAGCTGCCACAGCTGGAGATGAAACAGGAGTTCAGAACAGATGGTGACTGCAGCCATGAAATTAAAAGACACTCCTTGGAAGGAAAGTTATGACCAACCTAGATAGCATATTCAAAAGCAGAGACATTACTTTGCCAACAAAGGTCTGTCTAGTCAAGGGTATGGTTTTGAACAGAACCTGGAGCCCAGCTGACCAGATACTGATTAGATGAACTACTTACACTTCCTCTGACTAAGAGTAGACTTGGGTTCAACTCCTGGGGTAGGGCTGAGCTGCACATGAGTCTCCATGGCCTCAGCCCAGGATTGAGCCTGAATTCAAGGAAAGACACCCGGCAGATGGCCAAGCACCACCCACACCAAAATTCTCGTGACTCTCAACCCACTTTTTTTTTTTTTTCCAACTTCATCCCTTTTCACAAGAAGTTTTAATTACTTGAAATTGCCAGGTCCTAACTCCTCAGGATCTAGTTCAAAAAGCATCTCCTCTGTGAATCCCTTCTTCACCCCTGACACTTTCTATACCTTGTCTTGTCCTGTTTTTCTTTACACATCTCTCTCTCTCTGAGTAGCCTTCAAGCTTCTTGCCAAACGAGCTTTGGCATCTCCTGAGCCCAGCACAGCACCAGCACAGCCTAAGATCTGAATACATATTTGATGATAAATAAATGGATGGGATAACTGAATGATTCAGTTCACTTAATGGGGTGAGCAAGTATTTATCAAATGGAAGCTGATCAATAAACAAGTTAACGAATGAATTGTTAACATTCCATATATTGACAAAGGATACAGAATAATAGCTGTAGATAACAGTTATGTACTGCTGACTGTCCTGGGTGCCTGTGTTTAGTCCATTACATAGATTATCTTATTTCATCTTCATGACAATTCAAGATGGAAGGGCTATTATGACACCCATTTTACAGATGGAAAAATGGAGGCATCATGCTAGAGTCTTTAACAAGTCAGTCTGATCTGAGATCTGTTCATCCTACTTGGCAATAGGATCACTCACTTCTCAGGCCTTTCACTTGCCATCGGGATGTGGTGACTGTTGGGGGCGGGAAAAGATAACATCAGGCCCTCCTTGTCTCTCTGCCTCTCTCTTCCTCCCCTCCCTGTGTGTCTTGCATTAACAAGAAGAGTAAGTCTCCTGCAGTTTGATTACTGGTTCCCCCATGATGACTGCCCCTTTCTCTCCTGATGAAGATAGGTTAGAGTTGTACTGAAAAAGGGCTTCCCGGGTGGCTCAGATTGTAAAGAATCCACCTGCAGTGCAGGAAACCCAGATCTGATCCCTGGGTTGGGAAGATTCCCTGGAGGAGGGCATGGCAACCCACTCCAGTATTCTTGCCTGGAGAATCTCATGGACAGAGGAGCTTGGAGGGCACAGTCTATAGGGTTGCAAAGAGTTGGATACCGTGACGTGACTTAGCACGCAAGTGTGCACGTACTAAAATAGTCTATAGAGTTGATTCCTTTGAGTTCTTGACCTTGCTAGCTAGCATCAGGGTGTCGGTGTGGCAGAATATGAAATGAAATAATAAGGCATTTCCCTAATCATCTGATATCTGTGTATCTACTTCCTTTTGAAGACCCCAGGAAGTACTTTACCTACATCAACCACTTCCGTCCTCACTCCAACCCCTGGAGGGAGGTACCCTTATCCCCCGACACACTTATGAGGCAACTGAGAGTCCCAGAGGTTTGGCAGTCTTGCTTAAGGTCCCTGAAGCTGGACAAAGAGCCAGGATTGGAACCGAGGGCCGTCTGCCTCCAAAAGACGCAATTCAGAAACGATGAAGTCCTTCTTTTTGAACATGCTTATCAACACGTGGCATGCTGTCACTAAAATACTTTGGTGGTGGGGACATGGCCACAGTCATCTTCTCTGGCTATGGGTCAAGGTATCCTTTAAAGCATGACTTTGATTGCAGCCTTTCGGTCTGCTTGCTAAAGAAAGTCACAAAGATGTCATTCGTTCATGTCAAATCAGAGACAGAAGCCAGGTATGAGGGTGTCTCCGGCTGGGAAATCCAGACTCCTCCCCCTACCGACCTCCCCCGTCCTCTCCACCTCTGCTCCTTAGCAGCTCAGTCACTCACAGTTGACATGCAGCCGTTTTCGTTGACCTGCTCACGACAGATGACAAGCGGCTCTTACAGAACAGGGTACCAGTAGGAGAGAGGAGCCCACGCCCACGCTGTTTGCTTTGTGAAATTCCAGACTGTTTAATCTGCTCTACCTCATCCTAAGAACTCCAGATTCCACTTTTCTTAATGACTTTCCCCTCCTTGAATGCCTACACAGTTATCTTTGAAGAAGGAGAAAAAGAATAGATGAATCATTTGCAGGAAACGGAGGGGAGAGAAGTGTGGTTGGAACAGCAGATGGCTGAGTGTGTGGGCATGCGGCTGTCCCTGTTGTTCCTTCCCGCCACCACCCTCTGGACACGAGTCCTCTGGGAGTCAGTGTACACTCATTTTGGGGTGGGGGCTGAGCCCGATTTCAGATACTAACATGTAATTCCACATCTGCTCGGATTCCTCTCAGACACTGAAATTCCAGGGAGAGTGGGAAACTCAGGCTAGGCTCAGATTGAACTGTTGGTCCTCTCTTTGAAGTTTTGACATTTAATATTCTAATAAGGTGATGAACTCCTTTCAGTTAGTAGCAAGAGAATTTCTCGTGCGGTCTTCTTTCTCCTGTAGAATATGAAGTCAGGAGGTGAATTTTCTTTCCGTGCCACGGTGCAAGCTCTCTAACCCAGGAAGGGGTTGGCAGATATGTACAGGGAAGCCAGAGGAGACAGACCCCCTACAGAGAGAAACCTGCATTAAGCAGGAACACACAAGTTGTTCTTGGTGGGGCTTTTGGTGGTGGTGGGGGTGGGTGCAGAAAGGACATAAAGACACTACGGTTGTGGGGACAGGTGTCCATGTATTGCTCTCCAAAGTTAGCTTTCTGCTATATATATGGAGATGATACCAAAGATGGTCTGTTCACTTGGATAACTGAAATAAATTTCCAGAATCCTGAGAATCCAAGAGAACATACGTTTTTGGAAAAGCTTGACTTTTTGTCCCAGAAGGTTTCATGTAGACCCTCCTGTTACTTCTAAGTAAATTTCCAAATGTTATCTGGATGTTACATTGGGATAAGTAATTGTGGCTATTTTATTTTTAGATTACAAAACTCATTCCATCAATAAACTCTTCCACTGATTCCCCCCCACCCCCACTTCTATCATCACCATCTGCCTTCCCACCTCTAGCTGCACAGGACAGGACTCTGGTGTGAGCACGTGAATGAATGTGCAGAGAGGTAAGAGCTTGTTAGTTGTTAGTGCAATAGGAGTTTTGGTAAAATACATGTCTAGAAGTTGAGATATGTTTCTTAATGTGTGAGCATGCCTACTTATTCGTTAAGCCACGTCTGACTTTTTGCAACCCCACAGTCTGTAGCCCATCAGGCTCCTCTGTCCATGGGCTTTCCCAGGCAAGAATACTGGAGTGGGTTGCCATTCCCTTCTCCAGGGGGTCTTCCCAACCCAGGGATTGAACCCAAGTCTCCTGCATTGACAGGTGGGTTCTTTACCACTGAGCCACCAGGGAAGCCCATGTTTCTTAACACAAATTATCATATACCACTAGGAATCAAAGAATTGTGGTAAAATGCATTTTTAAAATTACTGAACACTCCTTCAGAATCAACTTTAATCATAAAAGTCATCTGATCAAGAATGAGTAAACTCAGCCTAGAAATCAATCTAAGTGATCATAAAAAAAT
>SJYV01012865.1:0-14479 GCA_006410875.1 Neotragus pygmaeus | reverse complement strand
AGACCCTAGACCAAGTCCCCTGTGGAATGCAGGGATGGTGCTGTGCAGGGGGAAACAGGGCACATCAGCTGGCGAAGAGACAGATGATGGTGGTGGTGGTGGTGGCAGCGATGAGAGGGTGCGCAGGGGTGGGCCAGCCAGAGGGAAGTGGGGAGGAGCGAAAGAAGCGGCAAGAAGGAAGAAGGCAAGAGGGAAGAAAGCCAAAGAAGGTGGGGTGGCACCGGAGGGCAGGAGTGGTGGGGATTGGGAAATGGTCTCCAGTCTCTGGGTCTCCATCAACTCTTGTCTGGGGGTGGGTCTCTGTGCACTTTGTTTTTCTTCATACTGTCTAGGTATTCCTGTTGGGACACTGCCAGCACCGAGGCTAGGATCTCATCATCATCCCAGTCATTCAGACCTGCTGGGCAAGAGGAAGGGGAAAAGAATGACACAGCACTTTAAGCCTGCTTTCTCCTTGCCCTTTGCTGATTCTTGGCTCTGGAGAGATCCCGTTCAGGCCCCTACCACATTTTTCTCTAAGGAGAAGGCTCCTCTGAGCCTACAAAACCCCACTCAAATCCCCTCTGGGACAGACTCTTGGGCCTGAAAAACTCTCTTTTCCTGAGGAGATGTCCAGAGGCTCCAGAAACCCCCTTTTCAGGACCAGCTGTTTCTTCCATCTCTCCCCAACTCCCAGCTGGCCCCTAGACCCTAGACAGAAGAGGCTTACCAAAGGCGGAGGGGGACATCTGCTGAATGAGGGCCCGGCACTCCAGAGCAGGGTAAAGGGACACGAGAGGGGAAGTAGCCCGGTCGGCCCCTGTCGAGAACTGGCTGCTTGTACCTGGGGCAGACAAACAGTCAAAGGCAGGGCTCAGGCCTAGGCAGGACTTCCTGACCCCTGCATGCTCCCTATCAGCAAGTCACTGACCTGGTGCACAGGGTGAAGGAGGTTTGGCAAGAGCTAAGACAGTGCCTGGGGAAGGGGGCTTGATGCCCAGCTCAGCATGCAGCTCAGGGTGCTCAGGTGACGATGCTGAACTCCGCTGCCTTGGGGACCGGCTGGTCCACTCCTCAAGACCACTGGAGGCTGCTGCTGTGGCAGAGCTGCATGTGGCGCTGGCTTTCCGGGGCTGTGGTGAGGAAGGTGGTGGTAAAGACCAATAGCAGTTGCAACTGTCCTCTGCCCCATTCCCGAAGGGCTCACTCCCTCCCAGAATCCTGGCTATGAAATAGCTTCTACATAGGCCACCAACAATGATCACATAATGGACCACAGGATCAAAGTAAGCACTTTAAAGCCCCACTCACACCTTTACAGCCAGTTTGACAGGAAACCTGTTACTCCATCTTCAAAACAGATCCAGAATCTATCCCTTTCTGACTGCCTNTGATCACATAATGGACCACAGGATCAAAGTAAGCACTTTAAAGCCCCACTCACACCTTTACAGCCAGTTTGACAGGAAACCTGTTACTCCATCTTCAAAACAGATCCAGAATCTATCCCTTTCTGACTGCCTCCCTTGCCAGTACTACCATCAATCATCAGGACTACTATAGTCATCTTCTCCTTAGTGGTCTCCTGCTTCCACCTTTGCCCCTTCGACTCCATTTTACAGTCAGCAGTCAGAAGGATCCTGTTAAATTCTAAGTTCCCACTCTCTTCCTGCTCATAACCCTCTCATCATTTTTGCTTCACTCACAAGAAAAGCCAAAGTCCTCACCACAGGCCAAATTGGAAGGTCACAAGCCCCTTCCAATATGGCACACCCACCTTTCCGACTCCATCTACTACTACATTCTGTTCTGCCACACTGGCCTCCAGGCTGCTTCCAAATCACACCAGGAGTGCACATACCTCAGGGTCTTTGCTCTAGCTGGTCCTCTGTCTTCCCTGGTATAGGCAAGTAATTCCCTCACCTCTGCAAGCTTTCACTCAAATCTCACCTGGTCTGAGGCCAACTCTGACCATGCTATTTAATACTGTGAATTCCCAGCCCTACTCAGTCCTACTCATCCCCTTTACCCTGCTCTACATCTTTTGTCCATACCACCTCTGAACTGATTTATTCATTGTTTATTTCGTTCCACTATGCATAAATGGAAGTACCACAAAGACAGATCCGGGACTGCCCAGCTCATCAATGTACTCCTATACACTAAGAATAGTGCCTGGCATTGACCTGCAATAAATACTTGTTCAACGAATGAGTCAGCTCTTGCCGACATCTATTAATCACTCTATAAACTCCTTGTGACTCCTCAAATACCTGGCTGCCCTGTCTCACTCCCTGCCCTAAAAATTCAACCTTTCTGTGTGAAGACTGACCAGATACCCCACCTCTACTGGTCTTCCAGTCAGAGTCAAGGGATCCACTGATGCATGTGTCTCCCCATCAAAAGACAGGATCACTGATGGTGGAGCATGCAGGACCTGATTTTACATCCTCAGCACAGAGTCTGGCACACAAGAACATTCAGCAAAAGCTTGTCCCTCTGAAACTATCCATGAATCTGGCATTTCACCACAAGTGGCTGCCCTCCCTCCCTCCTTAAAAAAAAAAAAAAGCTTGTTCTGCACAGGTGTTGAGAGTTCTAAGGCACAATGCCAAGACTAAGGCCAAGATGAGGTACAGAAAAGGCTAGGAGCTTCCTTCTCTCCCACATGTCAGAATTGCTTAGTTTGTTTCTGCATATTTGGGGACAGAACATGGGAAATAACAGGTTCTTCACCAGGCTAGTGACAGACCCCAGGACCCACCTGGCTGGGGCCACGGACTTGGCGAGCCTGTTTTTCTTGATCCCGCAGCCATTGTAAGTAGGATTCCCGGGCCACCTGCTCCTCAATGGCCTCATTTGTGGCCTCCCAGTCTGTGGCCCGCTTCTTGTCTTCCAGCATCTGCTGTTCAATCCATGATTCCTCTGATGTTTTTATGGCATTCTTCATCAGGGACTGCTCTGCAAACTACAAGGAGTTGGAGAGGAACACGGATGTGAGGCGACACTATGAACTCTGGCCAAGAGCCAGAAGTGGCTCAGGGAGGTGGGCTCACAGGCTCAGAAGAGAGGCAGGAAGGCAGATACTCTTAATAAGCACCCCCCTGGGCAGGCTGCCTATTCATCAGGGACTAGGGGAAGGCAGGCTTGGGTTGGGGGACTTGTCATTTCAAATTCCTATATTCAGAAGTCCTGCTGCCACCCCCAAGATACCTCAACTGATATACTAAGTCTGGGGCAGTCAGGTGCGCTCCAGCCAGGGTTAGAATTTAAAGACACCTCATCGATTGATGACTCAGCTGTTGAGGCCTTCTTCACCTATGCCCAGATGGGACAAGGACAAAAGATCACCTAAGAAGTTGAGTCCTGTGTGCACAGGGTACATTTGAGTATTGGGGCATTTAAGTAGACAAGAGGACAGTATTAGTATGGTGTGGGGTACTATGATTAGTGGAACACCGTATGAGGGTGTCAGGCTGTGAGACAACAGATTTTTTTAAAAGGAATAATGAAAAGTATCAGTGCATACCCCACGGAATAAAAGTAAATTTCATAATGCACATATACACACCATACACCAACATGTGTGTACACTAATGGTGTAAAATATAATTTTTTACCCATGGATACAGTCCAAAAAGAATGCAAAATGCTGTTAGAATAAGCCAATTAAAAATGGGCAAAAAAGTCTAGACACACAACTTCATCAAAGAAGATAGACAGCAAAAAGGCACATGAAAAGATGCTCAACATCATTTGTCATTAGGAATTGCAAATTAAAACAAGGTGCCCCTCAGTTAAAGGTATCAGTAAGAACCATAGTGTCATATAGATACTTACATACAGAAATATTTCTAGACATGTGTATATACACAGGTTAGTTTATACATATATTTTCTTGCTCAATTAGCTGAAAGGGCCTAAAGCAAGGATACCCCAATAGCAAAGAGCATACTCAGCACCCAGATCTTGGTTTCTAATATAACATTCTCCAATAAAAGGAACTAGGGCTCCATGGAGAAATGGCTAGTTCTAGAAATGGGGCAAGGAATATACAAGATGAGCCTCTAGCACCTTGTAGTGCCAGAAAGTATTCAAAATAAACATGAAAATGAAAAATAAAATAAAAATGAAAACAAGCCAAAAAATACCCCCTCACAAACACCACCACAATGATGGGGATATTTCAAAGAGATACAACTCTTTGAAACCAACTAAAAGAACTCCCAAAAGCCAAAACTGGAAAAACTTGGGCATCAAAATAAAAACAGTACTGGATTATAACCCAAAGTATAAAAGTATTAAGTAAATATCCATTATCCACAATGATATAAATAAATGACTAAATAAATAAATGGAGAATGAGATAAATCTTCCTTGCAGAAGAATTTCAAATAATTTATGTAGATACTCTGCCCTCAAAGAGATGGAGTATAACCTTCACCTTCTATTTGTATTTTTGCACTGCACTGCACTGCACTGCACCCAGGCCTTTGGCAGTGGAAGTGTGGAGTCCTAACAACTAGTCCGCCAGGAAATTCCCTAATCCTTAGTTCTTTTTTTATTATTTGTCTATATATTTGGCTGCACTGGGGTTTTTTTAGTTGCACCATGTGGGATCTAGTTCCCTGACTAGGGATCGAACATGGGCCCCCTGCATTGGAAAGGTGGAATCTTAGCCACTGGACCACTAGGGAAGCCCCCCTAATCCCTACTTCTTAAGTTTGGAGTATAAATGACTTCCTTCCACACAGTATAACATGGAAAAGGGAGTGGGGATAGGGAAAGAGTAATTTTACAGTGGAAAAAACTTGATAAACTACTTCTGCCAGATGATCAAGGTCAACATCAACAATTACAAATCATGTTCACGGTACATACTGTTGATATGACGTGGTAAGAATGGCACTTTACCACTGTGATCCCCCCTCTCTAAAACCCATAACCTCAAGTCTAATGAGAAATACATCAGACAAATTCCAAAAGAGAAACATCCTACAATATACATGACTGCTGCTGCTGCTAAGTCACTTCAGTTGTATCTGACTCTGTGCGACCTCATAGATGGCAGCCCACTAGGCTCCTCTGTCCCTGGGATTCTTCAGGCAATACTGGAGTGGGTTGCCATTTCCTTCTCCAATGCATGAAAGTGAAAGTGAAAGTGAAGTCGCTCAGTCGTGCCTGACTCTTAGCTACCCCATGGACTGCAGCCTACCAGGCTCCTCTGTTTATGCGATTTTCCAGGCAAGAGTACTGGAGTGGGTTGCCATTGCCTTCTCTGATATACATGACTAGTACTCTTCAAAACTGCCAAGGTCACCAAAAACATGAAAATGTGAGAAACCATCAAAAACAAAGAAACTAAAGAGGTATGATGACTTTCAGTTAATAACAATTTATCAATACTGGTTCATATAACAAATGTTATTACAGTCATCTGACGTGTGTGAATAATAGGGAAATTGGGCAAAAGGGAGGAAGGTATGTGGGAACTCTGCACTATCTTAATTTTTCTGTAAATCTAAAACTATTCTAAATAATTAAATCTATTAAAAAAAACACTTAGGGCACTCAGTTTTAACAAATGGAAAAAGAAAAGACACAAGTGGTCAAACCACTAAAAGTCAGGAGTGACTGTTAAATGCACAGTGTCGCCTAAAAGAAGCCATTGAAAAAACTATATATTGTATGATTCCAGTTATATGACATTCTAGAAAAGGTCATAGTCTATAAACAGATCGAAAACAAAGAAATTCGGAGAAACTGTCACAGCCAGGAGGAGCCAAAGGAGACATGACAACTAAATGTAATACAGTATCCTGGATGGGATCCTGGAACAGATAAGATCATTGGGGAAAAACTGAGGTAATCTGTTTTTGTTTTATCCCTTTCTGACGGTATCATCATTTACTGTTGTTATTTGGTCACTGTTGTGTCCCACTCTTTTGTGACCCCATGGACTGTAGCCCTCCAGGCTCCTCTGGGCATGGAATTTCCCAGTTAAGAATACGGGAATGGGTTACCATCTCCTTCTCCAGGCCATCTTCCACACCCAGGGATCAAACCTGTGTATCCTGCATTGGCAGGTGGAGCCTTTACCACTGAGCCACCTCAGAAGCCCAAAACTGAGGTAATTTGAACAAAGTATGGTCTTTAGTTAATATGTCAATATTGGTTAATTGATTGTGACAAACATACTATGCTAATATGTTAATCACAGTGGAATATATAGGAATTCTCTAATCACAATAATTACATAAATCTAAAACCGTTCTGAGATTAAAGGTTTATTTAAAAAAATGAAACCAAAAAACCTCTATGGGGACTTTTGGTGGTCCAGTGGTTAAGACTTCACCTTCTAATGCAGGGGGTACAGGTTTGATCCCTGGTTGGGGAGCTAAGCTCTCACATGCCTATGAGCCAAAAAAAACTGAAACATAAAACAGAAGCAATATTCTAACAAATTCAATAAAGATTTTAAAAATGGTCCATATCAAAAAACCTCTATGTTGGAGGGTATGCTGGTGTTAGGGTGTGTTTCCTAAAATGAGGCAGGAGTACTTTTGTAGGAAGTGAAACCTCAACAGAAGATAGCAAAAGCCCCAACAGACAACTGTTTGAGACAGAGAATGAAAATCTGTCAGGGTGTGCTGAGAAAATCTACTGCCCTTTCCTGAGCACCTAACGGGTACCAGGCCCTGTGTTAGGCACTTTCTGTATCACCCAAGCTGCTAGTCAAATCACTTATACAACCTGACTTAGATACCAAGGCCAGCAAGTGGTAGGGCCAGGCTTACATTCCAAGTCTCTGTGACCAAAGCTGTCTGTCCGTGCTGGGGTTTGAAGGAGGATCCATGTGGGTACCAAGACACATAGACTGAGCCCTGGTTCACACTTCTCAAGTTTGACTCTATATCTCAAAATGCCAACTCTCAACAGGCAGAAAAGATAGGTGAACCAGCTCAGACAGGTAAACTGAGACCACAAAATGAGCCCTGAGGGATCACCTTGGATAACTTCCTAATTTCAGAGGTGAGACCTTAGGGGCGACTCAGAGAGGTTAACAGGACACTTTTGTGGGCAAGGGGCAAAACTGAGGCCCCAACATGAGATTTCTGGTCTTCTGGTCTATCTCCAGTATCCATTCTAGGCACAGGGACCTGCTTACCCCCGGTTTGAATGATGGCAGGCCCAGTCCCACGCCAATGGTGGCCTTGTTAGGATTCACTACTGAGTTGTAGTGGATATTCCTATGGTAGCTGACACGAATGGGTTCATCCTCATTTTGATGGATCCCATGGAATGTATTGATGGGTTCTGCAGAGAAAGAGGAGACAGGATTCACAGTGGGCTGGGTGGAACAGGCTCAGACCAGGAGTGATTAACTGCTCACCTACCCACCACAGAAGTACCTGTGCTGTACTGGTACACCTCCACAGGCCGGTTGTACATCTCTGCCATGGCCTGCATCTCAATGTGGTTGCCATGGCAGTTGTTTTTCCGCTTCCGGTTGATGTAGGTGGTAAAATCCTCTGTGACATAGTTGGAGAAGTAGTCAGCATTCTTCATCTGCAGAAAAGATCAGAGGATCAATGTCTATGTGGAGAAGAGATCCTCCATTCTGCCCTCGCCCCAAGGTCTCTGCAAGGTCTCACCAGATAGTCCATGCAGTGCTTTCGAACAACCTCATGCATGTCCTGGTCTCCATATACCTGGTCAGCTGTGGGGACAGAAGGAGAGGCTGGAGTCAGAGCTGCCACCAAAGAAGAGTTCTGAATCAGAACATCCTTGTGGGTGAAGGACTGGGGGCCAGGGAAACTCCCTTACCTACCCTAAGGAATGGAGAGTTCTTGGCTTTGTGGGCTAGAATATGATCATGAAAAAAGAGGCAGGCAAGGACAGTCTTTAAGAACAAGAGTACAGGTAAGAGGGACAGAACCACAGGCATCTTGTGTAGATAAGCGGCCTTAAGGACCATCGATTCCACATATACCACTCTTCGCTCTTCACATGAGGACACTGAGGCTCGGGGAGTTTGTGATTTGACCAAGGTCACCCAGAAGTCAGTCCATAACAAATTCAACTTTAGAATTCAGTTTCCTGACTCTCAGGAGTCATTATGGCCCTTATAAGGTGAAAAAAGAGGAAAAAGGGAAGGGAAAATAACTGGGCTCTAAGCCCAGTTCTGTTCAGTTCAGTTTAGTCATGTCCGACTCTTTGCGACCCCATGAATTGCAGCACACCAGGCCTCCCTGTCCATCACCAACTCCTGGAGTTCACTCAAACTCATGTCCATCGAGTTGGTGATGCCATCCAGCCATCTCATCCTCTGTCATCCCCTTCTCCTCTTGCCCCCAATCCCTCCCGGCATCAGTCTTTTCCAATGAGTCAACTCTTCGCATGAGGTGGCCAAAGCACTGGAGTTTCAGCTTTAGCATCATTCCTTCCAAAGAACACCCAGGAATGATCTCCTTGGAGTCCAAAGGATTCTCAGGAGTCTTCTCCAACACCACAGTTCAAAAGCATCAATCTTCGGCACTCAGCTTTCTTCACNTGCAATGAGTCAGCTCTTCGAATCAGGTGGCCAAAGTATTGGAGTTTCAGCTTCAACATCAGTCCTTCCAATGAACACCCAGAGTATCTACTCAATTGTTTTAATAAAATTGTTGAGAAGTAAACTTTTTAAAAGCATATGCTCTCTTGTTCCGCATTTCTTCCTCAGCTCTACTCATTACTCTGAGAGCAGGAGCCGTGTCCTATAGCTTTCCATCTGTGGCCAAACCTGGCCCAGCCCTGAACATGAACATCCCTACCTCAATTTGCTTGCCAAGCATCGAGTATTTGTTGGGAAGTGGTATTTGCCGGGGCAGTCCGAGGCAGTGGCAACTGCAGAGGCCAGAGTGGATAGGAGAAGGCAATGGCACGCTACTCCAGCACTCCAGTGTTCTTGCCTGGAAAATCCCATGGACGGAGGAGTCTGGTGAGCTGCAGTCCATGGGGTCACTAAGAGTTGTACACGACTAAGCGACTTCACTTACACTTATCACTTTCACGCATTGGAGAAGGAAATGGCAACCCACTCCAGTGTTCTTGCCTGGAGAATCCCAGGGATGGGGGAGCCTGGTGGGCTGCTGTCTATGGGGTCGCACAGAGTTGGACACGACTGAAGCGACTTAGCAGCAGCAGCAGCAGAGTGAATCCATTAGGGTAACAAACGGACTGTGTTCCTCAGGACTCGGGTCTGCCAAGGGCAAGGGTTCCCAGCACCGGGCGGACATTGGCCCTGTGTGTGCAGCGCCTGGATCATTTTTCTTCCAGGAAAGAAAAATTTAAATTACACCCATGGAATTAGTGATGTATTAGCTTCAGAACGCTCGAGGCCATCAGGTGGGATCACGGTAAAACCCCAGTCCATGCTTGTTTTGAAAGTTAACAGGAGCGATTGAATGAGATAACATAAATTACAATGTCCCCATCTATGGTTAAGACACCATAAGGGCATCTCAGGAACACCATTCCCATTGGGAATGATGGGGGGCCGGGGGGGCCCAGGGTAAGATTACAAATGGAGGCCTACAAACCACACAACTAATTATTTTAAAGAGATAAATCAAGTAGAAAAAGGGTTCATTTGAGTCCTAGCTTCCACCTTTTTTCCCTTTTATACAGTCCATGGAGTTTTCAGAGCTAGTATACTGGGGTGGGTTGCCTTCTCCAGTGGACCACGTTTTGTCAGAACTCTCCACCATGGCCCTTCAGTCTTGGGTGACCCTACATGGCTTCACTGAGTTTCAGAAGTCCTTTCGCCACAACAAGGCTGTGATCCATGAAAGGGGTGTTGACAGATAGGGAAGACGTCAATCTTCCGGGAGATGGTGAAGGACACGGAAGCCTAGCCAGCTGCAGTCCATGGGGTCACGAAGAGTTGGACACGACTTGGCGACTGAACAACAACAAAATTTGATAGACAGACTTCACGTGCTGTGCTAAGTCAGTGACGTCTGACTCTCTGCAACCCTAAGGATTGTAGCCCGCCAGGCTCCTCTGTCCATGACATTCTCCAGTCAAGAAGACGGGAGTGGGTTGCCATGCCCTCCTCCAGGGGATCTTCCCGAGCCAGGGATCGAACCCGCATCTCTATCGGTCTCCTGCAGGCTCATTACCACGAGCGCCACCTGGGAAGCCCAGACAGACCTTGTAACAAACCCGGAAAGCTGCTCTTGAGTCTGCAGGGCTCCCTGCCCAGGAGTTCTGGAACCCCATGGAGTGGGGGCGGAGCTGGACCCTACCCACCCTCCAGAGCCACCCCTTCACTCTCCCCTCCTCTCATCCCCCAAACCAGCTCTGTCCGCTCCTAAGAAATCCCACGGGCACTGTGGTTGTCCCTCATTTGTCTCAGAAGCAGCCATTCCACAGCCTCCTCCCTGGGCCTGAGTGGGGGCAACACCCGGCTGCCCGTTCATCCTTGTGGTGGGGGGGCGGCAGCAGGTGGACAGACCTTGGGGAGAAGCAGACTTGGGACCCCAGGGGTGGGAATTTCAGAGTCCCTGGCATGTGGAGCAGGATCTGGGGGTGGGGCTGGCCATGGGCTTGGCCCCACAGACTTCTGGCCCCGTGGGGACACCAAGGAGGGCGCTTCTCGTTGGGACCTTGGGGCAGAACAGATGGTGATCTGAATGAAGCTCAGTGATTGTCATCATAAAAATCATAACATCAGCAAGTGCTTCCTGCTGAGGCCTCCCTACTTGCCAAGGAATCATCCACGCGCTTCACACATTAACTGTGTGCAGAGTGGCTTACCTGTCTGCGGCTCAGGGAGCCTGTCTCTTGGGAAGCCTGTTCCCACTGAGGAGGAGGATTTTCTAAGTTCAGATCATCAAGGCGCTTCCCTTGTTGTGGCCACGCCATGGGGAAGAGATCATGAAGCTGAAAGTGTTGTTGAGGGNTTACCTGTCTGCGGCTCAGGGAGCCTGTCTCTTGGGAAGCCTGTTCCCACTGAGGAGGAGGATTTTCTAAGTTCAGATCATCAAGGCGCTTCCCTTGTTGTGGCCACGCCATGGGGAAGAGATCATGAAGCTGAAAGTGTTGTTGAGGGAATTTCCTGGTGGTCCAAGGGTTGAGACTCAGGGCTGTCACTGTGGTGGGCCCAGGTTCAATCCCTGGCAAAGGAACTAAGATCTTGAAAGCTGCCAAGGTGCGGCTGAAAACAAATAAGTTAAAAAAAAGAGATAATCTCAGAAACTCAGCTCCTGTATCATGTGATCAGGAGGTCAGCGACAGGAGGAAGTGAAAAATCTGTCCCCTTGGGGCCCACACCTTTATGGTTGGGACTCAGAGCCTTTAGAAAAATCCAGAAAGATGTCTGGAAGGCTTAGAATACCCGAGGCACAGAGAAAGGATGTCTTTAAGCCCCTGTGGAGAACGCCAAGCCTCAGCTCGAATCAGAACCTGGATGAGGGTGAGAAACGTTTCCTCCCCCCACCCCACCCCATCCTGGTCCATGTACAGCATTCAGGGGACCAAGTGCCCGAGCGAGGGGTCAAGGACTGGCTGATGGTGCGGGTGAGCTGGAAGGAACCTGGGCAGCAGCAGAGGTATTGAGAAAACTTTTCCTCCTGGATAAGGCCATATGAAGAGAAGTGTGTCTGCCTCTGAAACAGGCTGTGCTGATGTGATGGCTGGAGCAGCAGCGCCATCTTTTGACCAGAGGAGGACAAAGCTAAGAAGCCGTCAGTCCAAAGAGGGAAAGGATGCTGGTCCTTGATGACACCCCTGAGCCACTTGACTCCGGAGCACTGCCTCCAGGCTTTACAACACAGTTGTTTTCACATTTAAGCCATTTTCACTAGGATTCTCCAGGGCTCACAGCCCCAAACTTCCTAATGACAATACAGCCTTTCCTGCTCATACAGGGAAAGTTTTTCCCCCCATTTCTCCCCGCCCCGCAAAGGGACTTAACATCTTCAATTCTCCTGGAGAAAGGGAAAAGAAGGCAAGCAGATCAGCAGCAATCACCAATGTATGTTGTGGGAAGAAACTGTCTAAGCTGAGACTGCTCCTGTGAGAGATAAATACCTGAAAGTATTTAATGGAACAAAGGCCATCTGGTTAAATGACAGCTTTGACAGAGCCACCCAGAATGAGAGGTGAGGAAAAGAGGAAGATGAAGTGTGCTGAGGAATGGAAGACCTCGTACTTCCCTCAGGTCCTTGGCCCCCAGAGGCCAAGAGAGGCTGAGAATGCCCAGACTCTCATCAATGCACACAGTGACACGCATGAGGGGAGATGGTTAAAACAAATTGGCGTACAAACAGGGATTGACCGCTCATGCTAGGGCTGTTCCCAGGTGCTTATAAACACAGTTTATTTTAAAAAGGAGCCAAACGCCATAACCTTTAGTTGTCGAAGTACAACAAGTCCCTCTCCAGTGGGTTCTGTCTCTGTCTCTGCCCTGAAGATGGCAGGAATCTTGGATGTAGTGAGGAACTGCAGCTTTCCAGCTGAATATTTCTCTTACAATCCACCAATTGTAATTTCTATGTGGACTCAGAAGTCATTACTTTAGAAAATATCCTTTATTGATAACCTGGGCGGGGCCTGGCAGGTAGAAGGCACTCACAGAAAAAGTCGTGTCTCCTGCAGTTTACAGCTCACGTTACCAGGGACCAACGATGCGCCTAGAGACACAGAAAGTGAAAGGTGAGTCTCTCAGCCGCATCTGACTCTTTGAGACCCCATGAACAGTAGTCAGCCAGGCTCCTCTGTCCATGGAATTCTCCAGGCGAGGATACCGGAGTGGGTAGCCATTCCTTTCTGCAAGGGATCTTCCCAACCCAGGGATCAAACCCAGGCCTCCCGCCCTGCAGGCGGATTCTTTACCAGCTGAGCCACCAGGGAAGCCCAGAGGCGCAGAGTGCCTGTGAAATTTAAAAATAAGTAAATGAATGAAGTTAGTGCATGAATACTGTCCACTGATATTGTCCTTCACCACCTCAGCTATTCAAGGAAGACAGAGGAGGGGCAGAAACAGCAAAGCTATCTCATCTTGTTGCTGTTCAGTAGCTCAGTCTTGTCTGACTCTGTGACCCCATGGTCTGTAGCACACCAGGCTTCCCTATCCTTCACTATCTCCCAGAGTTTGCTCAAACTCACGTCCATTGAGTTTATGATGCCATCCAACCATCTCATCCTCTGTCACTTCCTTTCTTCCTGCCATCAGTCTTTCCCAGCATCAGGATCTTCTCATCAAGTGGCCAAAGGGTTGCAGCTTCAAATTTAGTATCAGTCCTTCCACTGAATATTCAGGGTTCGTTTGCTTTAGGATTGACTGGTTTGATTCCTTGCAGTCCAAGACACTCTCAAGAGTCTTCTATAGCACCACAGTTCAAAGGCATCAATTCTTTGGTGCTCAGCCTTCCTTATCTTGGGCCTCTCAATTTTTTAAAAAAAGGAAATCCATTAAAAATTTTATTTATTTATTTATTGACTACATCAGGTCTTAGTTGTAGCATGCAGGCTTCTCCCTAGTTGCGGAACGAAGGTTTAACTGCCTCGAGGCAGGTGGGATCTAAGTTCCGCAACCAGGAATTGAACTTGAGTCCCTTGCACTGAAGCTGGATTCTTAACCACTGGACCATGACGGAAGCCTCCACGTCTCTAACGCTGTTCCTATAATATATTCTGCACTTGCCAGCCATTCAAAAAAAGCTGAAAGGGGAAGGGGAGATAGGAACAGCCTTGGATAAAACTTCAGCCTCCAAGTCGAGAGGCTAGACCATATGCCTGTCTTTTGTGTGGATTGAAATCTTTTTTCTCTGGATTTGATGGATAATTATAGCACCCAAAGTTCTCCCAAAAATGTCAGATGAGTTTACCACAGCAATTAAGCTGTCTGCCATCTGCAAGAAACTTGGCTTAAGGTTTACTGAAGTTAAATATATTTTGGAAAAGAAAAAGATTTCAGTCTTTCAGTGTCTCGCGTATCTGTCAGACTCAGCTGCGTGAGGCCTTGGTGATTCTCAAGGGACAGTGGTTCTCTCTGAAGGGATGGTTTAGTGTGGGCACGCTGAAATTTCAGAACCCAAGAAACACCCTGAAAATGACTTATGCCTTAAGAAACAACTTTGTCTGGTTTCGGGATTGGCAAAGTTAAAACTGTACTAAGAAATTCAGCCAAACCATTGAGATCAACACTCTTTATCATCTTCCCAAATGGCAAGTTATTTTCAGAAAACCAGACTTTGTGATATTAGCTGAATCTCACATTCCTGCCCTACAGTTTCTTTAAAGTAAACAAGTGTCTAAAATGATGATGGTAAGACCTGTGGTTTAACATTCTGAGCATCTGTAAAGAATTGTGTTCTCTCAGCAAAATTTCAAGCGTACATGAGAAAGGGGAGGGGAGGGGTTATTTACATTTCCACAGCACATGTGCCTGGGAATATTATGAGTATTTTCAGTTGCCCATCCTTAACCCAGAAATTAAGGGAAAAAAAAAAAA
>SJYV01012864.1:0-30135 GCA_006410875.1 Neotragus pygmaeus | reverse complement strand
TCCCTTAAATCTATTTCTCACTTCCACTGTATAATCATAAGGGATTTGACTTAGGTCATACCTGAGTGGCCTAGTGGTTTTCCCTACTTTCTTCAATTTAATCTGAATTTGGCAATAAGGATGGCTAAGCCTTTAGGATACAGAAATAAAAGATGCTGAGATTCCTCGGTTTAATGGTTAGATGAGTTGTACCAGTGGGTAGAGAGAGAAAGAAGAAATTAAATGCATAATTGCAATACAAGATAAATCCCATCATAATGTAATTTCAGAAAAGTGACACTTTTCTTATTTTAAGTATGAAAAGTAAAAGTCTGAAAGCGTTAGTTGCTCAGTCATGTCCAACTCTTTGGGACATCATGGACTATAACCCACCAGGCTCTTCTGTCCACAGAATTCTCTAGGCAAGAATACTGGAGTGGGTAATCATTCCCTTCTCCAGGGGATCTTCCCAACCCAATGATCAAACCCGAGTCTCCTGCATTGCAGGCAGATTCTTTACCATCTGAGCCATCAGGAAGTCCAACTTCAAGTATAAAAATGATCAATATTTGAAAAATAGAAAACACATAAAAATACAATGAAAGAAATTCTATATGAACTATATGAAAATGATATTTTTGTAGGCCAAAATGAGAGGCTCTCAGCAATTTCATAGGGTTCAGCCTACTAAAATTCATAGTTTCAACTCAGGGTTAACATTTAGTAACATTTAGGAATACAGATCTCTCAAATGCTTCTGTGATATTATTGTATCTTCCTAGACAATATATTCACATTTAAAGTGCTTTGTTCTTTTTTAAGCAAAAATATACTCTAAATTTTCTCTGTAAACTTTTTTCACTAAAGAATACTATTACTTAATAAAATATAGGTCTACAGAATTTTTAGTAAAGGAAATCAACCCTGAATATTTATTGGAAGGACTGATGCTGAAGCTGAAGCTCCAATACTTTAGCCACATGATGTGTAGAGCCAACTCATTAGAAAAGACCCTGATGCTGGGAAAGACTGAAGGCAAAAGAAGGGGGCGGCAGAGGAGGAGATGGTTGGAGAGCATCACTGACTCACAAGCAAACTCTGGGAGACGGTGCAGGACAAAGGAGCCTGGAAGGCTACAGTCCATGGGGTTGCAAAGGGTCGGACGTGACTTAGCGACTGAACAACAAATTTTTAGTGACTGAATATCATTGCACAGGATGAATGGACCATAATTTATTACATCTGCATTATTGAATGCTTATGCTATTTTCCAGTTTTCACTGTATGCGTTATAATGGCTACATGTAAAATGCTGACGTGAACGTGATGACATCGCTCTGAATCATTCTTCCTAAACGACTGCTAAAAAGTCAACCAAAAATTTTTTAAAAATAAGTACTTGAGTAAAGAATGACTTGACCACCAAATCCATATTTTGTCCCTGTGATTTCTGTATTATAGAGGATGTCTTAGAACATTTAACAAAACCTTTCTATCTTGTTCACTCACTTTCAAACTTTGTGATTTTTTTTTTTAATAGGAAAAGAGGCATAGACATGAAGGATGAGGCTCCTGAAGGCAGGTCCAGGGTGAATAACCACTCTAAGAAAAGGAGCCAGATAAACACCACTTCCCAGTAAATAAATAGCATCATGTTCCACTAACAACTGCTCTGGTCCTTCCCCTGAGAAGAACGAGGTGCTTCCAATTGTTCGGCTCTCTTTCTGCGCCCATGTTATTGATTTGGAACATGACATGTTTGTACGATTGCAACTAAGTCACCAAATGGGAAATGTCTAAATCAAGCTGCAATTAATGTGCCATAAAGTGCTGGGTAATAAGCCACACATTAGCTCCAGGAGTGACACATTTTAAGAACTCAAGTCCGGTGTTCTTTTGCGGCTCTCAAGTCTAGAGCTGCAAAAGAAGCCCAAAAAGGAAAAACAAAACAAAACAAAACAATCCTTGCTAGGTTATTGTGGGGTGTGAGAGCCTCGCTGTTGTGGAAAGGCAGTGTGAATCCATATTATGCAGAAATCAATGGTGGCCCAATCTTTGCAGGCTGCCCCGGGAGCCTTGTGACAAGGCCACAGCCATTCTCCTAATCAAGCAGGTTGTGTGAAAGCAGAGTCCAGCTGAGCTTGATACATCCCGCTGGACTTTGTTTGCTACTTAATGGAGCAGGTCAGAGTGATAGCACCCCCAAAGAAACCAACCCGCCTCGGCCGGAGGAGCCCGCGGAAAGTGCGGGAACTCCAGCAGATCCATGCTAAATCACTTCTATAGGTCATCTGCAGAGAAAGAACTCAAAGAATAATAAAGGCGCGTCATTCTGCGGTCGGTCTGTGTTTGTGACTCTGCCCCCGGGAAGGGAGCTGGGTGGGGAGGAAAAGCCTCGTGGCTGGAGAAACATTTTGTCTGTTTTATTCTGTGCATTATAAAGCTCTTGGCAGGGCACTGGGCCCTGAACTGAACTCTCCTTTCCAGAAAGCCACACGTTCCGGGGGTTTATAAGCCAGAGTGACCGTTACAAAAGGCCAATTCAGGGCTTGGGGACCATTTTTCCTAACAACGTCCTTTTGCCTCTTTGCCTCCTTAAACACCTGGTGCTTTGCCCAGCCACCTCCAGCACAGCCTTCTGGGTAGTTCGGTCTCTGAGATGAGATGGTGAAATTCAAAGTGAATGTCTCTCTTTACTGTCTTGTCGCTGCCAGTAGACACTGAAAAACTAGTGTCTCTGCCCTCAGCCTGGCCTGAAAAAAGCCAGCCTCCGAATACGTACAGAACTCAGAAGGGTGAGCCAGGATTCCTTGAACAAGCACTGAGATCCTCTTCCCTTCTCGGAAGATGTTTTGGAGGAGGAGATGGCCACCCAATCCAGGATTCCTGCCTGGTAAATTGCAGACAGAGGGAGCCTGGCGGGCTATATAGTCCATGGGATTGCAGAGTCAGACATGATTGAGCCAGTCCATTCTCAGTCAGAGTCCTTACAAGTGTTTGAGCCACTAAAGCTTAGGATTAGAGCATGCTGTATAAAGAGGGCCGACAAACTGACACTTGAATTAGATAAAGGAGTGACAAGTTTTCTGAATACAGGTATATCGAGGTGCCCCAGGCAGGGGAAATGAACACACTGTTGATGTGAACAGGAGCCCAGCTCCACTCCACCCTCCCCAGGACCATCGGCGCTCACTGCGGGAGAGCTGGCCATGGGCCCGGGCAAGGGTTTAGCCGCTGAAATTTGGGGAAGAGTCAGTGGGAAAAGCCCGGGGCCCTGCTCACTTATTCTGGGAAACTTTGTATCTGAGAAGACTGTAGCCAACCGACCAAAGTAGGGCTGCCTGCTGAAAGCCCCTGTGAACGAACATGAGTGCTCCCCGATTTCCTTGAGGGGCAGCAGCTCTCGGGAAGGAACATGGGACAGCGGAGCACTCCCCCCCCCCCACANCCGCTGAAATTTGGGGAAGAGTCAGTGGGAAAAGCCCGGGGCCCTGCTCACTTATTCTGGGAAACTTTGTAACTGAGAAGACTGTAGCCAACTGACCAAAGCAGGGCTGCCTGCTGAAAGCCCCTGTGAACGAACATGAGTGCTCCCCGATTTCCTTGAGCGGCAGCAGCTCTTGGGAAGGAACATGGGACAGCAGAGCACTCCCCCCCTCCACCTGGCCCACGAGTCTGAAGGTGAGGGGACCCAGTCAAACCTGCAAACAGCTCACCTGCTGTGGGCAGAGAGGTGCTCTGGGTGACCGCCGCTTATGCAGCCGGGAAAAGGAGTGGGAAGCTTGAGATGTCCTCCTTTCCTCTGTGCCAAGTTGCTTCGGTTATGTCTGACTCTCTGCAACCCTATGGTCTGTAGCCTGCCTGACTCCTCTGCCCAAGGGATTCCCCAAACAAGAATACGACAGAGCGTTGCCATGCCCTTCTCCAGGGCATCTTCCTGACCCAGGGATCGAACCCGCATCTCCTGTGTCTCCTGCATTGCAGGCAGATTCCTTGCCCACACAATCACCTGGGAATCCCTTTCCTTTCCTCTCCTGTCCTAACAGATGGCGAACGATGAGAACGCTGAGTCCGTGGGTCCCGGCTGAGGGACGTGGGCATCTTTTGTGTATGAGGTACCATGATGGAGTGCAGGAGGCTGAAGCTGAAAGGCAGAGAGCTGGCTTCAAATTTGGCTCTGCCGATCTTGAGAAGAGCCCTCTAGTAAGTCTCCTCACTTCTCCAGGACTGGGTTTCCTCCTCAGTAGAAGGAAGGCCTGAGGCCCTGACTTTTAAAGCCCTGCCTGCCATCCAGTTATTCTTCTGGGTGCAGTTCCTCTTAGGACCAGAAAGATACCTTACAGCAGGGGCTTCTCCATGGTGGGGCTTTCCTTATAGCTCAGTTGGTAAAGAGTCTGGGTACAATGCAGGAAACCCTGGTTCAGTTCCTGGGTTGGAAAGATCCCCTGGAGAAGGGAACAGCTACCCACTCCAGTATTCTGGCCTGGAGAATTCCATGGACTACAGTCCATGGGGTCACAAAGAGTTGGACATGACTGAGTGACTTTCACTTTCACTTTCTCAGTGCTAGAGTGTTCCTCCCTGGCAAACTATCTCCTACTTTCTACTTTTCCTCGGTGCTAAATGACAGCACTCAGCAGCTACCTGCCTTTGGCCACTCTCTTCTGAGTAAGTCCTGGCCATCAGTCCTGGCCTTTGGATTCACATGTCAGAGACTCTGGCATGGTTGGTAAAGAATCTGCCTACCAGTGCAGGAGACATAGAGACATGGGGTCTCATCCGTCGGTTGGGAAGATCCCCTGGAGAAGGAAATGGCAACCCACTCCAGTATTCTTACCCAGAAAATTCCACAGACAGAGGAGCCTGGAGGGCTACAGTCCATGGGGTTGCAGAGTCGTGGACTGACACGTGGGGTCAGTCACGACTGAAGACTCACACACATCTCCTGGTTGAGGCCCAGCCTCACCCCGACTGCATCCTTAATACTCCAGAGGGAAAATTCACTGTTCACAGCAAAGACCCAAGACACTGAAGATGCCAGGCTCATTACTGGGACAGCAAAAGAGGGTCCGTGGTTTTCGGCACAGTTCTTAATTTATAAGGAGGAAAGTAGAATTATTTCACTAGAAAGATTTAGAAATAGTGCAGGCTGAAAAGGAAGAGTTGACTTTTGTCATAGGAAGAAGATTGGCCCTCCAAAGATGTCCACAGTGTCGTTCCAGAAATCTCTGAATGTTGTCTAACACAGCGAAGGGATTCAGCAGATGTGATTAAGGACCTTGAGATGGGAAGATTTTTCTGGATTATTTGAGTGGGTTTGATACAATCATGGGGCTTCCCAGGTGGCTCAGTGGTAGAGAATCCACTTGCCAAAACAGGAGACTTGGGTTTGATCCCTGGGTCAGGAAGATTCCCTGGAGGAGGAAATGGCAACCCACTCCAGTGTTCTTGCTTGGAAAAATCCCACCGACAGAGCAGCCTGGCGTGTTAGAGTTGCAAAGATTTAAGGATTCTTAAAAGAAGGACCCAAGAGGAGCTTGAGTCAGGTGACCAAGTAAGATAAAGACAAAAGCAGAGGGGGAGAGATATGGCTACAAGCCAGGGAATATTGACAGCCCCTGGAAACTTGAAGAATCAAGGAACAAATTCTCTCCTGCAAAAACAGTCTTGCCTGTCTGATTTTAGCCTGTAAGACTAATTTCTTGCTTTAAATTAAAAAAAAAATTGTATTGGCAGTATAGTTGATTTACAATGATGTGTTAGTTTCAGGTGTACAGCAAAGTGAATCAGGGATATGTATACATATATCCACTCCTTTTTAGATTCTTTTCCCATATAGGTCATTGCTAAGTATTGAGTAGAACTCACGCAGTAGCTCCTTATTAGTTATCTAAGGACTGTAAGGTAATAAATTTGTGTTGTTTTATTTGAGCCACTAAATTTGTGGTACTTGGTTACAGCAGCAAAAAGAAACCATGCAACTTACAAAATATAAGAAAGTTAAATGTTCAAAATGGACATTCCCTGAAGCGCCTGGCTAACTTAGGTTTTATTTGAACGCAAAGTTCTTCTAATGAATTAATATTTTCCTAAATATCTTTCCTCAGCTAGACCTAAGAATTCATGATTCATGCTCCTTTCCTTCCAAATTCTTCCAAGTGAATAAAGATATCCCATGATGGGGGGCAGTTGCTGTCCATGGGGCAAGATGGCCCCAAATAGGGCCTATTTATTTTTTACCATTCAGGGCAGTCAGTAGTTCCTGTCCTCAGTCTATCAGTAACCCAGGAGAAGCAGTCTCACAGGAGGTGTCTAAGACTTTAATCTTTAAATTGCAGGTAGGAAAATTTGGCCTCTTCAAACTCCCTGAATCTCCTGAGAAATACAAGGATGAAGCATTCTCAGTTCTCCGTTAAGAAGAGAAATTGGGGAGGAATTACTGCCAAACAAAGGGGACCAGAACTCTCCAATATCTGCTTTTTCTGCTTCCACCATTTTGAAAAAGTGAAAATCTTAGTTACTCAGTCGTGTCCAACTCTTTGGGACTCCACAGGCTGTAGCCCACCAGGCTTCTCCATCCATGTAATTCTCTGGCAAGAACACTGGGGTGGGTAACCATTCCCTTTCTGGGGGATCTTTCTGACCCAGGGATCGAACCAGGGTCTCCTGCATTGCAGGCTGATTCTTCACTGGCTGAGCCACCAGGGAAGCCCATCATGTTACCCCCAGGCTCTTCTTTCTAAACTATCTCTGACAACCCTTCCTTGACTACTGGATCCATCTTGGTGTGATTAAACTGAAAGTGTACTGCGTGATTTAGGGTTGAATGTCTAAGAACAATGCAAAGATTGATGTTAAAATAATGTAAGAGAAACAAGTTTTAAAACTATCCTTTCTTTAAACTTCAAAAAGGTCACTATTCTTAATTGGAGAAGCAGGTGTTAGATAACAGTGGTTGCTGCAAATTCTCTGCAGATGTCAGCTTATAACTCCACCAGAGCAATTGTCAGCTAATATGGGCCTTGAAATGGAATACTTACTTCCTAAAGCCTTGTCGTTGGTTCTAAATTTGATGCTCTTTCACAAAGTTGCACACAGATTTCCACAATTGGTCATCTGCATGGGCGAATTTTCCACTGGGAGGCTGATTTTGGAATTTGCTACTTGTATATACAAGACAGTGACAATATAATTAATTTAAAAAGTTATATATAGAGCTGAGGAAATTTTTAAGATCTGAAAAGCTCTCAACAAGTCTTGTTAACTTATTTGGTATAAACTTTCAGATGTATAGAAGTAAATTTTGTGTTTGTTTGTTTTTTTTAACTCTTATTTCTCTTTTTTTCTTTCTTTTTAAAATTCCCTTGATGTTTCAGGTATTTGAACAGACTACCTCAAAATGTGGTAGCTTAAAATAATAACCTTCCTTTGGACTCTGTGAATGGCTGGGGCTCAGCTAGCTGGTTCTTCTACTGGTCTCATAGAATGTCTCATATGGTTGCAGTCAAATGGCATCTGGGGTTGGAATTACCCAGAAAGCTCCAGTTGTTTCTGGGACATTGGTGAGGATGGCCTGAAGACTGGAATTTCTCTCTCTCTCCCTGTGTGACAACTTTGGGCTTCTTTACATGACAGCTGGATTCCAGCAGTGAGCTTTCTAAGAGGACAAGCCATAATGAGCAAGCACTTACTTATTTCTCTCTCTCCCTTCCTTCTCTGTCTCTCTCTTTCGGATTTCATAGGCTTTTTAATCTTTTTATTGGCATACAGTTGATTTATAATGTAGTGTTAGTTCCAGGAGTACGGCAAAGTGATTCCATTATACACACACACACAAATATATATATACATATATCCATACATATATATTCTTTTTTGGATTCTTTTCCCTTACAGGTTATTATAAAATATTGAGTATATTTCCCTGTGCTATAGAGTTGGCTATCTATTTTATATATAGTAGTATGCATATGCTAGTCCGAAATTCCTAATTTATCCCTCCCCTTTGCCTTTCCCCTTTTAATTATCATAAATTTGTTTTCTATGTCTGTAGGTCTATTTCTGTTTTGTACATGAGTTCATTTGTATGATTCTTTTTAGATTCTACATAAAAGCAATCACATATGATATTTGTATTTTTCTGTCTGGTTTATTCACTCGGTATGATATTCATCTTTTACAGACATTGTGTTTGCTAGTATCCTGTTGACCAAGCCAAATGTCAGTGTGGGAGAGGATCAGACAGGCACGACTACTGGGAGACGTGAGTCACTGGAGTCAGAGTCTAACGCACTTTGGATTCATGGCGCCATGCCAAAAGAAAACCCTTTGTTTGTCCCCGTATCAAGCACGTATTTAGAGTATTGGAAATAAGAATAGATCTAAAGCTTAGATCAGCCATGAAAACAGGTAAACTGAGCTAATGAACGCATCGTTTACTTGCAGCATTCCGTATGTGGTTGTAACGTTTTATAGATTATGGTATTTTGATGCAGAAGGGAGCACAAGGCAAGAGCCACATGTCCCAGGTTCATGCCTAACTGTCCACAAGATTCTCACTCAGCCGCCAGAGCTACCTTTAAGGTCCAACTGGGTGATGAGCATCAGAAGTTGTTAAAAGCAAGAGTCCTGGCCAAGCGCATCCAAGTCCCACTGCTTCCGTCCTCTTCCCAAGAGACAGAACTTGCTTCTTTGTATCTTGACCATCCCCACCCACACTTTAGGTCAACACAGAACTTCTTGCACATCCTCCATTCATTATTGCAGTGGATGCCTTTGGACATGCATTGGCCCCCAACTCTTTCCTAGGAATCAGCCAACTTCCTAACAATCTGCTCTAAAGGTAGTACTTACTGCAGAGTCTAGTATATAGTATGTGTGCAATAAATAATCTTTCCCTGAATAAATAAAAAGATAGGCATACTATCTCAGCATAGGTTTACTTTTCTCATTCCAACTTAGTGAATTTTTTTTAAATCCATAAACTTACTTTGACAATTTTGCCTTTGGGGTTAAAACTAGGATAGGACTTTTTCTATGATAGAACAAGGCAGAACTTTGGAAAACGGCCAACCACACAATTTTTACCCCCTCACAGGAAAACTTTCCCTTTGTCATCAGTTAAAGTTATTAAACATAATCAAGTAAAAAACTTATTAAAAAATAAAGAAGTCACCCAAATTCAGAATTTGAAGAAAACATGGTGACTTGGCCTCTGCTATTAACAGCCTCCTATTTAAAGTCTTTGTAAGTGGTTACCCTACAAAGAAATTGCTAACCACCATGGTTTTTACCTGTGACTCTGAAACATGCTGATAAAATGCTCTCTCATTTCCCTCTCTTTTTTGGACCATTAGTGTTATTCTGCTATATTTGGAGCTGAGCTCAAACCAAATCAATAAAGTCATTTATTATAGAGAAAACAGATTTAAGAAACAACAGACTTGACTACTCAGATAAAACATAGCAAGCTCAAAGTATGAATGCAGCGTTGAGTGAAGGATTTGATTTATATGCTGTACAGAAAAATCCAGTAAGCAGAAATGGAAGTTTTTATTGCTTGTCTATAAATGACTGTCCATAAATATAAAATTATTATTTATTAAAATAAATTTAGCATTTTATTGTAAATAGTGCCATTGTAAATAACAACCTTTTATTATCTTCTACTCACAATACTGCCTTTTAAATTTTAATCACCTCTGTAAAGTAGCTGCCTCAGTTTGCCAAGATTTACATAAAAATAAATATCCATTTATGAGACCAATTTATGCTTTACAAATTACTCACCATGTAAAAAGCTTTTGTTTGCAAGAGGGAATAACACTAAAGGAGCAAGGGGGGAAATCCCATGTCTTGAATACCATCTGGTATCAGGAATGACGAATCCTGGTCTGAGATATGAATGTCTACACTATAGGGTGTCTTCTAAATACCAGCGTTATTACCATTTCAGGTTGGGAAGGGCTGGGTGCTTTTATAGAAGGGGACTGCCTGTTTTTCCATGAAAGGGGACTCCAGGGATGGTAGGAAATCTTTGTTGCAAAATATCTCCTCGAAACAGGGACCAAGGCATTTGGAATTTTCCTTTTAACCTCATTTCCTTTTTTCTTCTTCTTCTTCTTTCCTCGTGGAAACAGAGAAAGCATGTAAATAGTCCTGGGAAAGGAGGCATCCAATTAAATCAACAGCAAAGCATTGATGAGATCTTTCCTCCCAAGTGGAAAATCTCAAGGCCATGGCAGCAGACAGAAGCTCAGAGAAAAAGGAAAGGCAAGCTCTAGAAAAACCATAATGAAGTTACAGTAGAGAGCCTGACGACAAGCCTTCCACGTGGCTCTGCCCAGGCTGACCTTGCAAATTGGTGATCACTAGGAATAGTACTCTATTGAGGGGTGACAACCAGGCAGAGCGATGTGACACAAAAGAGTCCATGGGAGGTGATGGTCCTCAAATACTGGCATATTTCACTGATACACTAAGAGAAGGACCTGAGACACTGAAGCCCTGAACTTTGATCTCGGAATAACTCTGATCTACTCCAGCTGCAGCATCCCGTCTCGTAGTCATTCACAAGAAAGGGTACGGTTGGTGCTGGATTGACCTGAACCATCCTCATCAGTCACCATGAAAGATCCCTCTTTTGATTAGAGCAGCAACTAAGTGCCTTCCTCATAAACTGTAACTGTTAACCTTTATGAAATCACTATTAGGAATTACTGAGTTCTCAAAAGTTAAATCAGTCATTATTTTTTCATTGGACCTTCTTCCTTCCTTTTTAATCTTCAAAGATATCTATAACACTATAAAGATAGATATTATGTATTATCAGTTTAATTCAGTCACTCGCTCGTGTCCGACTCTTTGCAACCTCATGGACTGCAGCACACCAGGCCTCCCTGTCCATCACCAACTTCCAGAGCTTGCTCAAACTCATGCATCCATCGCATCAGTGATGCCATCCAACCATCTCATCCTCTGTCGTCCCCTTCTCCTCCTGCCTTCAATCTTTCTCAGCATCAGGGTCTTTTCAAAGGAGTCAGTTTCTCACATCAGGTGGCCAAAGTATTAGAGCTTCAGCTTCAGGATCGATCGTTCCAATGAACACCCAGGACTGATTTCTTTTAGGATGGACTGGTTGGCTCTTCTTGCAGTCCAAGGGACTCTCAAGAGTCTTCTCCAGCATCACAGTTCAAAAGCATCAACTCTTCAGTGCTCAGCTTTCTTTACAGTCCAACTCTACTGAATTACATTTTTTTAAAAGTTTTTTTTGATGTGGACCATTTTTAAAGTCTTTGAATTTGTTACAATATCGCTTCTGATTTCTGTTTTGATTTTTTGGCTGCGAGGCATGTGGGATCTTAGCCCCCGACTAGAAATGGAACCTGCACCCCCTGCGTTGGAAGGTGAAGTCTTAGCCACTGAACCGCCAGGGAAGTCTCAATACTGACTTATATTGTTGATTAAGGTAACTAATATCCTAATTTACACTAACATAAAATGGGTCTTTGTGGATGCAATTAAGGTAAGGGTCAAGACCATCCTGGCTTAGTGTGGGCCCTACAGCCATGAAAGCTGCGTGCTTTCCTGTTCTTATAAATAAATACAGGAAATGGGTTCCATCCGTGGGTCGAAAAGATTCCCTGGATGAGGAAATGGCAACCCACTCCAGTGTTCTTGTCTGGAAAATCCCATGGACAGAGAAGTCTGGCAGGCTACAGTCCATGGGGTCGCAAAGAGTCAGATATGACTGAGCGTGCACACCCACATACACATTCACACACACACTCCCCATCTTCTCTCTGCTCCCAGGCACTCCATTCCTGATTACTTTGTTTGGCAAGCTAAGTTTGATTCAAACCCCAACCCATGTTAGGTTCAGTCTTTCCCATTTAAGCATTTTCTGATCAGAAAAGTCCTCTTTCTCTGATCGGCACACTCAGGTACATGCAAAATGAGCAGAGGCTTGGAGGAGGAGCTGGAGGAGAGATCCAGCTGCTCACTGAGCAACTTGTATGCTTGTTTCCACCACAGTGTTGACACTGGAAAGTGGCTGCCCCTCCAGGCTTTGCATTTTCCAGCATCCATCCTCCTGGAGTCAGGGCTTCACTCTCACACTTGCCGCTTCAGCCTGGACCTCTTCTCTGAACTCTGCTGCTGTTGCGGCATCGCTTCAGTCGTGTCTGACTCTGGGCGACCCCATAGACGGCAGCCCACCAGTCTCCCCCGTCCCTGGGATTCTCCAGGCAAAAACACTGGAGCGGGTTGCCATTTCCTTCTCCTCTCTGAACTCTAGACACCAATATATCCAACTGCCTATTTAATATCTCCCTTTGGTTGAGATGGAACTTCTTGGTGGCTCAGATGGTAAAGAATCCACTTGTAATGTCGGAGGTACCAGAGACTTGGGTTCGACCCCTGGGTTGGGAAGATCCCCTGGAGCAGGCAATGGCAATCCACTCCAGCCTTCTTGCCTGGGAAGTCCTATGGACAGAGGAGCCTGGTGGGCTACAGTCCATGGGGTTGCAAAGAATCTGACACAATTGAATGACTATCACTTTCACTTCATTTTCACTTGGTTGAGATCTCTCTTCCAACTGAGTTCCACCCAATGAAATGAAGGGAAAAAGCTATGGTTCTTTCCTAGACCTGTTCCATATTAATCCTCTCCCCACAACACATCCGCTTTCCATGCTGTTCCAGTTTTTTTCCCTTTCTGGAAATGAGGATCACCTCCAGAGTGACCTTGAAAGCCACACGTTGCATTTGGCATCAGTCTGGATCTTTGAACAATGATGTGGAGGAGGACTGCTTGCCAACCTGTTCACCCGTTCTATGCTATTATGTGATCAAGAAATCATCATCTAATGTGTTAAGCACGGAACTTTGGGCTAAAGTTTTTAAAGTAGCTAATTAAAAGACAGTTTCCTGTTTGGCAACACCAAGTTCCTCGATAAGGACCGTCTTTTCTCAAACAACCATCTCTATAAGTAGAAGAAAGCTAGTGCAATAATTTTTCTCTCTCTTGAATCAAATGAGGCAGAAAGGTATGTATATGTGTACACACACATGTACATATTTATGTGTTCATTTAGCTTCCTTAAATAATAATAATAATTGGTACTAGTAATATTATATAAACATGTTTTTTGAAATGTCATTAATGAGTGCTTGTTCTGTGGAAGCTCTATTCTAAATCCTTTACATGTGTTACATCATTGAATCCTTGAGTGGTTCTATTACAGCTAAATCATGTGTCCTGGGTGGAGTCAGAACACAAAGCCGGGGGCTAAGCTCTCACACAGCCCAGTATCCATCCCCATATGCAAAGCTCAGGTCAGTTTCACATTTACATATTTATCCTTAGACTGCAGAGTCAACCGCTGTTGTCCTATTTCCTCCATGCAATTACATTCTAAAGTGGCTCCTTCATCCTGGTGAGTTCTTCAGCCACAATGGTGCTCTAATCATGCTAAATAACCCATTGTTCTGAGATTGTCACAATCTTTAGTTTGTCACTTTTTTTTTGGCCATGCTATGAAACTTGTGGAATCTTAGTTCCCCAACCAAGGATCAAACCCGTGTCCTTGGCAGTGAGAGCAGTAGCCCTAACCACTGGATCACTAGAGAATTCCTGCTCAAATTTTTTTTCATACAGAGAACAGAGTCCAAGGAACCTGACTCCCTACTTCATAGTAAGGAGAAGGCATGAGATAATGTCTTTAAGGTCCACAGAGCTCGTTGGAACATGAGGTTAGAAAAACAGAAGCTTTATTATTTATGTTACTTAACAAGCCCCTTCACCCATTTGCTCTCCAACCTGCATGAATAGGCTAGAGTCTCCCCTCCCATCTCCCCCACAGGCAGGCTGCCTATTTCACTTGGACTGTGCTTCTGGAGCATCAGTGGGGAGGGCTGGAGGATGGGGCTGGGTATAGGATGTAATGGAGCTACTGATGTAACAAAGATGTGTTCCATTCCTTAAGCATATTTGGGTTCAGCAGTGTAGACACAGCTCATTGCTTGCTGGTGTAAAAACTTTAAAAACTTGCATTCCCGGGCTAGACTGCTCAGGACAGGCCCTTTTCTGAGAGAAAGAGAAGGTAGTTTCTCCACTTTGTTCCCTCCTTCAAAGGGAGCAACCTTACCAGGCCATAGAGTAAATAAAGGCTTAAAAACATCTATGTCAAAGTTCACTTGCTCTCAAAACCTTTCTCCCCCTCCCCTTTCTCTGGTACACCATCGTGCTGCGGCCCCACAGACCCTGACCCCATCAAGCACTGATGGCTCCCACCTGCCAAGGTCAGTGGCCAATTTTCCCTCCTCCCACTACCACTGACCAGCTATCCTCAACACACCGCTTACTCCTCGAAATTCTTTATTTCAACGTCCTTCTCATTTTCCTCTTGCTCAATGACTGCTTTGTCTCCTTTTTCTAGACTATTCTCAGATCCATGACCTCTAAATATTGACTGCTAGGAGGAGTAATGCCCACCCTATTTTCTGTTTGTCTCAAATCCCAGGCCAGGTGATCTCATCCAGTACAATGGCTTCGTATGTCACTGCTACGCCAATGACTCTCGTATTTTAGCTCCATCCTTGACTTACTCTGTTGACTCCAGACTCATATATCCAGTCAGCTATTCAACACCTCTCTCTGGTTGAGAAATGTATCCCACCCGTGTCCAAAACTGAACTCTGATCCCCAGCTGCAAACTGTTCCTCCCACTGTCTTCCTCACCTCAACATTACTCAAGTTTCTCAGGCCCCAGACTTGGAATCATTTTTATCTAACTTTTTACTCTCCATAGTCAAATCCCATTGACTTTATCCTCAATTATCTGCAGAATGCAGCAATTTCTCCCCGCTTCTGCAGCCAATTCCTTGGTCTGAGCCCGTCTCACCTGGATTTTGGTAAGGGCCTCTGAGTTGGTCTCTCAGCTTTCATACTTGCCCCATAAAGTACATTCCCAACACAGGAGCCAAAAGGATTCTTTGAAAATCTCAATGAAATCGGACCACTCTGCTGCTAGATATTCTGCAGTGGCTTCCTGGACCATACAGAATACAATCTGAATTTGTGATCTAAGCTTACGATTCTTCCTGCCACCATCACCTGGGTCTCATCTATCCTCCTCTTCCTCTCTCACTATGGTGGCCTTCGGGGTTATTATCCTGAAATGTGCCCTGGAGGCTCTTGCCTCAATACCTTTGACTCACTATCTTCTCTGCCTCCAACAATCTTTCACCAGATGTCCATACGGCTTATTCCTTCTCTTTATTCTGGTCCCTGCTTCAAAGTCATCTTTTAAGAGAGGATTTCTTTGGCCAGTATATCCAATAAAACCTCTTTCCATCAATTCACAAATCTCTTACCCTGCTTTATTTTTCCCTTAGCATTTTATAATAACCTAATAGATTATTTATTGGTTTATTTTGTTTATTACTGTTACTTTCCTGGAAATAGAAATATGATTCATTTAAACAAGAGCTTTCTCTGTTTTCTCCCTCACTGTACCTATATGGGAGTCACAACAAATATACATTGAATTAATACATGAATTTCTTCTGATGGGCAGAGGTTAAAATACGTGTTTATGTGTGAGTGTGCTGTGTGTGCATGTGTGTATATGTGGTATGTGTGTGTGTGCATTCTCTCTGACTTACCAAAGGCTATATGCATGGGAGGTTAGACTTTATTACTCTTTTCTCAGAAAGTCAATGTGTTTTTCTATGTAGTTTTGTGTCATCAAGGCTTCAGGGAAAGAAGCAGAGGAAATGTATTTCTGGAAAGAGATGGGATGATGCAGAGGGGAAAAAGTCTACCTGTTAGTCCAAGATGATTGTGGGGAAGGGAAGGGAGAGAAAGATGCAGAGAAGAGATCAGAGACAATCTTGCCAGATTCATGCTCCATGTTACCCTCTCACCCCAGTGGAAATCACAAGAAATCTGAAGGTAGTTTCCCTGTTTCTTAGGTAATATTCTGAGAGGAGACCATATCATACAGCAATTTTCCTACCCGCCCTACACCAATCTATGAATCAAAATAAAATTGCTGCTATGACAATTAAGGGGGAGCAAGCTGAATCCTCGGTGGCCTTCTCTGGTGACTGTGTTGGTAAAGAGAATACCTGCAATGCGGGAGACCTGGGTTCAATCCCTGGGTCAGGAATATCCCCTGGAGAAGGAAATGACAACCCACTCCAGTATCCTTGCCTGGAGAATTCCATGGATAGAGGAGCCTGGCGGGCTACAGTCCGTGGGGTCACAAAGAGTCGGACACGACTGAGTGACTAACACAAGCTGAACAGCCCCTTACCCTGGTTAGTTCCCTGCCCAGTCACTCAGTCATGTTTGGCTCTTTGCGACCCTATGGACTGAAGCCTGCTGGGTTCCTCTGTCCATGGAATTTTACAGGCAAGAATGCTGGAGTGGGTAGCTAAACCCTTATCCAGGGATCTTCCTGACCCAGGGGTCAAACTCACATGTCCTACAATGCATGTGGATTCTTTACTGCTGAGCCACCAGGGAAACCCACTTAGTCTCCTATGCCTTCCAGAATACCTAGAAGTTCCAGCTTGCTCTATGGAGAAGCACAGAAGGAAGGTGGTGGTACTTCTGGTGGATGAGATTTCTGGGGATCACTGTAATCTGAATTACTGTAATGAGATTACTGGGGAAATCTGGCCTTGTTGCCTTGGCCTGCCAAAGAGGTTACAACCCAGGGTAAACATCAAATGAAAATCACTCCTAGATGTCAGAGTTAAATAGCATGGGCCTAGGTCACCTGAGCAGACCATCAGGTCCTTCCTGAGCCAAGAAGGAAAAGCCCCCAAATCTATCAGTTGCAGACTTCAGAAGTGACCCATAGAACAATTAAGGCATTACACAGAAGCCAGCTATGAGCCACATGCTAATCCATGACCCCTTTCTTTGCTGGTACAAGGATATGGAGAGCTACCTTACACTTCCATCTACCCAGACATGATCTTCGAGACTTTTAACAATGATGTGGTCCAGGGAATGACACTGTCCATAAGGTGGGTGGATTCCTTCTTCCTTGCCCTGAGGTCATGTAGGTATTTATCTGTATTGGTTTCATGTAATATAAACTTTACAGTTATTCCTTCAATCTCCTGTTATTTTAATATATTTGGAATTGAATATAATTCAATTTAATAATTGAATTTAATATATTTGGAATTTTTGTGTACAGTGTTAGGTAGAGATCCAAAGTAATACTTTCCTCATTACTGACCCAAGAAACTTCCAAAAGTTCCTAGGTTTTTCATCATGTGAAGTTCCCTGTAACAGAGTGGGTTTGATGGGCTGTTAGTGACCATTTGCATGTGTGGATTATTTGTAAGTCAGATGTTTATTAGTTGGATATTTTATGCTTCTTCCTCTCATTGTCCATTAATGTTCCATGTACCTTGTAACCTTCAAGTCCAAGTTTTCATAGGTTGATAGACTAAGTCAAGTACATTGGTGGGGATCATAACACCAGAAGATGTATTTGTCCAGGTTCCTCAATGGAACTAAAATAAGAAATAATTATGGCTCAGCATATGACACATTTGCCTTTCCATATTACAAGGGAAGCCCAAGACAGAGAAACTATGAATCAGCAAGGAAGAAAATGAAATCTCTAAAAGCCTAACAGTTCTAGGAATTTCTTTGCAGCAAGGCCATACATTTTGTGAGTAAACAATAAGCATCGATTCAACATCTATGAAATGAATTTTAAGTCTGCAAAGCTTTAAAAAATGGCAAAATCCCTAGTTCTCTGCAATAGGCAAACCAGAAATTCACTTAATTTGTTACTCATCGTTTTGGCCTATAAACTCAAATACTTATTAACGCTGTAAATATGCCTTTTTACTGGCTGTCTGACAGCTCCCATGCTTTCTGTGCTGTCTCCTTAAACATTTATGAGTGTTCATGAATATGCAAATATACAATCTAATGTCTGCAAATGGTTACAAGTACAAATGCTATGTTAATATTTCATACAGTGATGGGAGCAAATCAACAATCATAAATTTTGAACAAATATGTCGCCTCATTAATAACTAATGAAGCAGTGCATAGAACTGAGGATTTGGCATTTAATTCTAGAAGTAATGTTTAAATAGAGCCTATTTAAACATTTTGGAGGCTACGCTTCCAAAAATTTAACTAAGATCTGCTCCTTCCAGGTTGGTTTCTGCTTGGGGAGGTCATAGAGGTTGGGGGAGGGGGGTAATTGAAAAGAGAAGATTCCATAATAGCTGTTTAAAAACTGAAACTCTGTTACCTGGTAGGAATAAAACTCGTTCCTATAACTGATGAATTGCCTTAAGTGGACAACTGCACTAGGAGTGTGCTTGATCTAGTGTTCCCACTTTCCTGAGAGCTGATGGAGACAGGTAATACCAGTGGAAAAGAGCTTAAACACTTGCTGGAGACAAACAAAAGCAAACCTCAAAAGAATCTGATGAATTAACCCCTTAGTTCCTCACAAGACTTGAAGAGGTTAAGTATCACCTTTAGTGGCAGGGCCTGTTCTGGACTCATAGCTTTTGGCTCGCGATCTCAGTCATTCCATACCCGCCATTCTGCTGCCTCTCTGGGGTACTAATTTCTTCTGAAAAGCAGTGTGCTGGTCAATCAAACGTTGAAGCGAAAACTCACAGTTACTACATGTGCAAGAGATTATATGAGAGATTTAGAATAGAATAAAATGCCAATACAGACTCAAAAGTCCCATGATATTTTGGGGAGCCAAGATATTCCTTTATCAATTGGATTAAGATCCTTTCCTGGTGGCTCATCAAGAATCCACTTACAAGGCAGGAGACTCAGGTTTGATCCCTGAATTGGGAAGATTCCCTGGAGAAGGGAATAGCTACCCACTCCAATATTCTTGCCTGGAGAATTCTATGGACAGAGGAGCCTGGCAGGCTACAGTCCATGGGGTCGCAAACAGTTAGACACAACTGAGCTTCTAACTAAGGCAAGATCTTTTTTGTCCTTGATAGTTTGAATACTCTCACTGGGCTCTTCCTTGGATGAGATAAAGATGCATAAAAATTGTTCAGCTTCCCTGAATTATCATAGAGAGTATTAGTGACCTTTTTTACAGGCCAATAGGAGTAAGATGTATGGTAGATGGATAAACTAGTATCGACCATATGATATATCCTGGAAGACTCCCTTTGAAAAGAAATTCTTTATGTCAGCTTAATTATTTATCACTTGTGTTAGCTTCAGGAAAATCATCACAGTACTTTTTTTTTTTTTTAGTCAGATTTTTATCTAACGAGTATAGCAGAAAAATTTCTAGTCTTTTATTACATGAAACATAACACAGTACTTTTAATAGTAGTTGTACTCTGCCATTTTTAAAGTACTTTCATACATATTATCTCATTTCATCTTCACAAGTTGCCCCATAAATAGGTATAATTATCCACATTTACAGATGAAAAAAAATCTATCTGAGAGAAGTTAAGTCATTTGCTATGGGAGGAAAAAATGACAAATATGATCATTTGAATGTGTGAAACATGGAGTTTGTTATTATATACAGCTTTATAAAATAGTTTCTTAAAATATTCTTGACTTTTAAAACCTGGGATCCATTTATGTACCTGGACCAATTTTCTTTCATCTTCTTTTACTCATATTCCACATTTGGTTAGCCTCATTCTCTTGATTACTCAGGTCCCTACCCATGTGGAAAATAAAGTATTTACGGGTTGGCAATAATATCTTTGGTTTTGAATTTCATGCTCAGTGGTAATGATGTATAAAAACCTCCCTTTGTAAGGCTCTTTGTGGTGATGAAACTCCTGTGTATCTTGACCAAGGTGGTGACTATGGGCATCTACACATGTAATAAAATGGCATAGAACTAAATACACACACATGAGTGCATACAGATCCAGGGAAATTCAAATAAGATTGGTCAGTTGCATCCATGCTGATCTCCTGGAGGTGGCATTTGACTCGAGTTCTGTAAAGTGTCGCCTCTGAAAGAAAATGAGAAAACGTACACAGCATCTCTCTGTACTGTTTCTTACAATTGTATGTGACTCTGCAGTCATCTTATAAACTACAATGTATAAAACGACAATTAAAATACAATTAAGCTAAATAACTCTATGCTGTGCTTAATTGCTCAGTCGTGTCTTTGCGACCCCATGGACTGAAGTCTGCTAGCTCCTCTGTCCACGGAGATCTCCAGGCAAGAATACTGGAGTGGGTTGCCATGTCATCCTCCAGGGTAAATAGCTCTCGAAAGACCTTTCTGATTAGTTGATATAGAATTGTTTGCACCATCCTTCAGGACACTTTGGACCCAGAGGGGCATGAAAGATACTTGAATGTGACTTACCCTTTAACATCAAGCCATTAAAAACTTGTGGGGTGGGATGGGTGTAATGAGGAGGCTATTAGGCGTAGGAGCCTGGACACGACCTAACTGCCTTTCTCTAGCAGTATGATTTTGTGCAAGTCACTTTCTTCTCTGAACCAGTTTCCTTGTTTATAGGGCAGTCTGATTAGTTGAGGATAGCATTCACCTCTAGTGTATAGGGAGATCTCACTGCCCCATCTCTACCACTCTTTGAACTTGACCTTACTCACCATATTCATGGGAAGTATTTCTTTTACTTTCCTTTAAAATCATTTTTGAGTCACCTTTTTTAAAAAAGTAAATTTTGTATTATGCAAGATTGAATATTTTAATGATTCCTCGGCAGTGATCAGCTTAAGTCAATCTGGTTTCCTCTACTCCTCCACCTACTTCCCTTTCCAGCACCATTTCCCATTCCTCCATCATTTTTGAAACAAATCACCAACATAATAGTCTTTCATCTGTAAATATTTTAGAATGTGTTTTTGAAAGAAACAATCACAAAAACATAAACACAACACCATTATCACAGCTAAAGCATTAATAATTCCTTAATATCATCAAATGTTCAGCATTCAAAGTTCCCTGATGTCTCATGATTTTTTAAAATAGATTGCTCAAATCATTATCTAGATGAAGTCACAGTGGATATTTCTAGTACTTGTTTTTTTCTGCATATCCAACTATGCTTCAGAATCTTTCTCAATACAGCACTCCAAACCACTATCATTCCACAGATCAGAGGGGCCACAGAGGGGAATAGAATCCCATTTGTTTTCCCTGGACGAGGGCGTTCTCATAAGTCCACGTAGATTAGTGGTTTTTAATTGATTAAATCATTATTGAGACTCTGATAAAAAGCTGGTGGTTTCACGTGCACAAAATGAGACTGCAATGATTACCTTCTGACCAGGAAATGTTCCCTGGAATTTAAGCTTACTGGGTTGTCTTATCTTTGTATATTTGAAATGTCAGTATGTACCAAAAGAACTTTGTCATGAAAAGCAACATATTTAGTATCAGCATTCTTGTAACTCACTTTAATTAAACTTTGTTGTTGTTTAGTAAAAAATAAAAAGCTGGTGGTTTATTTCTCCTAAGATTAATCATTAGCATATTTTCCAAAAAATTTTAAAAAGCTTAACAGAAGCATAAAATACATTAAAATTTTTAAGTTTATTTTATTTTAAAAACTGTATTTTAAAAATAAAAGTCATAGTTTTGATCTAGGCTTCTATACATGTAGTTAAAACCAGGGAAGTTGGGGTCCAGCTTATCTGTATTTGAATTGAATTGTCATCACTTATCTTATTAACTCTATTACTTTAGAATATTATTCTAACATAATTTTTGGAAACCAGAATGATAATACTAGAAATCCCCACTTGTCTGGAGGTCTGATTTCTGAAAACCTCAGTCTTTCCGAACATAGCCATCATCCTGAAAATGACGGTGGCAGAGGAAAGAACTTATAAGGAAGTTTTCTAGGTTAAAAATGGTGCAGCCCTTACTTTGAGACCTGTCAGAGCTGTTAGCAAGAGATCCCACAGGAGAATTAGGAAAAAACAGCATCACGGGGCAAAAGGGGCTCTGACTTCCTATGAGAGCATGGTTGTGCTGCAGAAGAACCAGGAAAGGAATTCTTAGGATGATCCAAGAAGGTATCAACATGTATTCAAAGACCCTGAGGAAGAAGAGAACTGCGTATCGCTTTACAGAACTAGAGGGTAAGGTGCCAGGCACTCACAGAAGATGAAAGCACACAGATACGCAAAATGGGGCCACACTACTCATTTAGACAGAAAACCATTTTGCACTTGTTTTTACAGCCCTTTCTGGCACTATGCCGGTTGTAGGTTTCACACTGGACAGAATCTGCTGTTCTTCTGGGGTCCAAAAAGGTAAGGTTTGGGTCCCTATTCTGGAGCTGCTGAACTTCGTCTTTTAAGAGACCTGTCTGGGCTTCCCTGGTGGCTGGGTGGTGAAGATTCCGCCCCCTAGTAGCAGAGAACAGGTTCAATCTCTGATCTGGGAAGATCGCACACGTCTTAGAGCAACCAAACCCGTGCACCGCAACTACTGAGCGGGTGCCCTGGAGCCCAGGAACCGCAGCTACTGAAGCCCGTGCACTCTGGAGCCCACGCTCCCCAGCAAGAGAAAGAAAGAAAGCGAAGTCACTCAGTCGTGTCCGACTCTTTGCGACCCCGTGGGGTGTAGCCTCCCAGGCTCCTCCATTCATGGGATTTTTCCAGGCAAGAATACTGGAGCAGGTTGCCATTTCCTTCTCCAGGGGAATCCTCCTGACCCACGGATTGAACCCGGGTCTCCAGCATTGCAGGCAGACGCTTTACCCTCTGAGCCACCAGGGAACACAAGAGAAGCCCCGGCAGTGGGAAGCCCGCACATTGCAACCAGAGCGTAGCCCCTGCTTGCCGCAGCTAGAGAAGGGCCGGCGCAGCAATGAAGCCTCAGCACGGCCAGCAATAATTCATTAAATTACGTATAAAAAAGAGTCCTGTCTACTTGCAGTGCGATCAGTCAGCACCTCCTGTAGTTTTCCGTTTCCGAGATCTTCTAGAATAGAGAAGAAACGGAGTCATGCTTAACTCATCAGCAGGGCAAAGTTATGAAAGAAAGGAAAAAAAAACCATCAAGCCAGGAAAGGGCAAGAAATTATTCTGGAGCCAAGAACACGGCTTAGTCACGTGGGCCGAAAACTGAGTCTGGGTAAGTGGGCTGACTAGGCTTCAGGGGAGTGGAACACAGAGGAGACAGAGTTTAGTGAAGTTAAAATCAAACCCTCTCTTGGACCTGATATTGCCCAGGAATCTTGAAAACAGATTGTGTTTGGAAGACAGGGTATCTAAGCCAAGAGCTGTCTGAACCAGCCCAGGCCAGGGAGCCAGCCAATCTGGACAGGATTACTTATTTCCTCCCCTTTAATGATGCTTGGGACTCTGGACTGACATAAGGGCTGGTGGGTGGCAATGAGAGGCAGCGGATGGGAGAGCTTCAGGATTTTTTCCCGTCGGAGTGAGAGAGAGAACCAGCTGTAGCCACCAAAGGTGGTGAGTGGATCAAGAACAATGACATTTTCATAATGCATCAGACTGATCACTGACTGGGTGCTGGGGTGACCACTGGGTGCTGGGATGGGGGATATTGTTAAGAATTACCAGAAACCTTTATGAAATCACTGGCTTGAGTACCACTGGGCTTCCCTAGTGGCTCAGATGGTAAAGAATCTGCCTGCAATGCAGGACACCCAGGTTCAATCCCTGGGTTGGGAAGATCCTCTGGAGAGGGGAATAGCAACCCACTCTAGCATTCCTGCCTGGAGAACCCCATAGACAGAGGAACTTGAGAGGCTATAGTCTAACAAAAGTCAGACACGACAGAGTGATAACACAACAACAGTTACTTTCCTCTGATGATGAATTCCCATTTTGAAATTGGAGAGTCCATGACCTCACCTCTCCTGTTCATTCTCAAAGTTTTCCCAGCCTTAGCATTATGCCTAAAGCTTAAACTGCACACTCATGACTTCTTTCAGGAGAGGAGAGAATGAAACACAAGAATAAGGAAAAACCACCAAAAAGAGCATCTTTCTCTTTGATTTCTTCCTTCTGTTTCAAAGCTCCACGATAGGTGTCCAATTAATCTGTGCTAAATTGTTCTCGGAATTGCTCACGTTTTCCCTGAGCTGTGAAGTATTGACTTGTTCTTGCCCTCGAAGCCTGAGAAAGTTTTGTATTCTCATAGCTAGGCTAGACCTTTGTATGTTTTAGAAGAGGTGTTTTTTTTCCCCCCTTCGTAAACTAAACAAACTAAAGTGGAAAAACCATCACACAAACTAATTAGAATAGAAAGCATGAAAATTATCCTTCAGTTAACGGCCAGGCAGCAGATAAGGAGGGCTTTCCTAAGGGGAAGTAATCCAGAGGGCATCTACTCTTATTTTATAAACCAGATGGTGCCTTGTGGGGCCAAGAAGACCCAATTTACTATGCGGTAGTTGAACTTTTATGACGTCTATTAGTGACCTAAAAAAACTTTTTTAAGTAGATGCAACCTTCAGAGCTCTTATTTATGATTAGTTTAGAAGTGACCAAAAATGAAAGGATCCAGAACAAGGGAAGAGTGTGTAAGCAAGATTCACCCACCCACCAAACACGTCCCCTCCTGCTCTGCTAGGAATGACCTCTCCTCCTCACTGCTGAGCCAAACCCTCTAAACCCCCTCCTTCCTCCACGCTACTTCTCTGACCACCTCACACCGGATAGCAGAGTTTCTCCAAACATGGAATCTGACCCTGATTGGAAAGTTGCATCCCTACTTCCCAGGTGCTTTCCCTGATGTGAGTTACTTCTGTTCCCTGAGCCTGTTGCCTCGTTTGTAAAATAGGCCTGCTAATGATACTCTCTTGAAAAATCTTGAGAAATCTGTATTCAGGTCAAGAAGCAACAGTTAGAACGGGACATGGAACAACAGACTGGTTCCAAATAGGAAAAGGAGTACGTCAAGGCTGTATATTGTCACCCTGATTATTTAACTTATATGCAGAGTATATCTGGAGAAACGTTGGGCTGGAAGAAGCACAAGCTGGAATCAAGATTGCTGGGAGAAATATTAATAACCTCAGTTATGCAGATGACACCACCCTTATGGCAGAAAGTAAAGAAGAACTAAAGAGCCTCTTGATGAAGGTGAAAGAGGAGAGTGGAAAAGTTGGCTTAAAACTTAACATTCAGAAAACTAAGATCATAGCATCCGGTCCCATCACTTCATGGCAAATAGATGGGGAAACAGTGGCAGACTTTATTTTGGGAGGCTCCAATATCACTGCAGATGGTGATTGCAGCCATGAAACTAAAAGGTGCTAACTCCTTGGAAGGAAAGTTATGACCAACCTAGACATCATATTAAAAANTTGATGAAGGTGAAAGAGGAGAGTGGAAAAATTGGCTTAAAACTTAACATTCAGAAAACTAAGATCATAGCATCCGGTCCCATCACTTCATGGCAAATAGATGGGGAAACAGTGGCAGACTTTATTTTGGGAGGCTCCAATATCACTGCAGATGGTGATTGCAGCCATGAAACTAAAAGGTGCTAACTCCTTGGAAGGAAAGTTATGACCAACCTAGACATCATATTAAAAAACAGAGACATTACTTTGCCAACAAAGGTCTGTCTAGTCAAGGCTATGGTTTTTCCAGTGGTCATGTATGAATGTGAGAGTTGGACTATAAAGAAAGCTGAGCACCCAAGAATTGATGCTTTTGAACTATGGTGTTGGAGAAGATTCTTGAGAGTCCCTTGGACTGCAAGGAGATCCAACTAGTCCATCCTAAAGGAGATCAATCCTGAGTGTTCATTGGAAGGACTGATGTTGAAGCTGAAATTCCAAATTTTGGACACCTGATGTGAAGAGCTGACTCATTTGAAAAGACCCTGATGCTGGGAAAGATTGAAGAGGGTAGAAGGGGATGAGAGGATGAGATGGTTGGATGGCATCACTGACTCAATGGACATGAGTTTGAGTAAACTCTAGGAGTTGGTGATGGACAGGGAGGCCTGGTATGCTGCAGTCCATGGGGTCACAAACGGTTGGACAGGACTGAATGACTGAATTGAACTGAATTACACCCTCAATGGGTAATTATAAATGTTAAATTGGAAGATAGTAAGTGATTAACTGTGTGCTCAGCCGATCAGTCATGTCCGACTCTTTGCAACCCCCTGGATTGTAGCCTGCCTGGCTCCTCTGTCCATGGGATTTCCCAGGCAAGAATACTGGAGCAGGTTACCATTTCCCATTCCAGGGGATCTTCTCAACCCAGGGTTTGAACCCACGTCTCCTCATTAGCAGGCAAATTCTTTACTACTTGGGAAGACCGATTAACTAATAGTAGTCAATATTAGTTGTAACAATGATAACGGTCAGACAGATGATTTGGCACCTAATACAAACTCAAGGGTGATATTCTAAATATTTAACAAAATTCAGGCACCATCCCATCAGAGCAGAGAGTTGCCCTGATCCCTGAGAGTATGGAGGTCACTGTTGTGCTCCACATTACCTCTTTGATTGCTCGACTGTAAGGAAAGGGAGTGGGTGTTCTGAACGAGGGTTTGAAGGGAACTTAGTAGCAAGTGGTGAATTGAGGAATCTTACAGCACTAGTCATATACCACCCAAAGAAAAAGTATTGAAATATTTTAATTGTACATACCACTATAATGGGGAAGATATTAACAATTAAACCTGCATAGAATGCCTGGTACTAGTAATAACAAGATTACTTATGTTATCAAATAGATTACAAGCTCACAATTGAATGTTGAAATGAATGAAATTTTGTGCTTTTAAAAATTGAAATATAGTTGATCTACAATATCATGTAAGTTTCAAGTGTACAGCACAGTGATTCAGCTATATACATATATGTACAAATATACATGGGTTTCCCCTGTGGCTCAGCGGTAAAGAATCTGCCTGCAATCCCAGAGTTGCAGGAGACACAGGTTCAATCCCTGGGTTGAGAAGATCAGTTGCAGGAGACACAGGTTCAATCCCTGGGTTGAGAAGATCCCCTGGAGGAAAGCATGGCAACCTACTCCAGTATTCTTGCCTGGAGAATCCCATGGACAGAGGAGCCTGGCGGGCTATTGTCTATAAGGTCTAACAAAGAGTCAAACATGACTGAAGCGACTTAGCACACACATGCTACACACACACACACACATATTACTGAACTGATGTGTGTATATCACACACATGCCACACACACACACATATTACTGAACTGATGTGTGTGTATATACACATATATGCTTTTTCAGATTATTTCCCCTTATATGTTATTACATAAAATTGAGTACAGTTCCCTGTGCTATACAGTAGATTCCTGTTGGTAAACCTCGTGATTTTTGTCTCTCCAAATAAAAAAGTCAACTCTCAGAAATGTTCAAGAAACATTTACAATTTGGTTGTCTCATAGAAGGTTCTACTACATATTATTTCTAGGTATCACTCATGTCTTGATTACTTTTTAAAGGGTATTTATGGTGCTTTAACCAATAGGACATTGGATGCCTTTGTTAAGGGCAATAACACAAGATCCTAGTAATAAAATGTGGTGAATCAAGTGGTCTGTCCACAACAGAGCCCAGAGTTTTGCAACAACCAAAGCAAAAGAGAAACTGATTTGTTGCACAAAGTCAATTATTAAAGAAAAGGAAGCACAGAAGCACAGCAGTATGTCAGTCTAAGAAGAAATCATTACCCTTAGTTATCAGAGTAACACCGGGCTTCCCTGGCAGCCCAGGCGGTAAAGAATTCACCTGCAATGCCAGAGACCCAGGTCCAGTCCCTGGGTAGGGACGAGCTCCTGGAGAAGGGAGTGGCCCCCCAACCCAGTAATCTTGCCTGGGAAAGCCCATGGACAGAGGGGCCTGGTGTGCTGCTCTCCATGGGGTCACAAAGAGCTGGACATAACTGAACAAGTAAGCACGCCGAGCAGCGTGATGGGCCTTGTTCCAAGAGCTGGCCTTCCTCTGCCTTTGACTCTTTGCTCCTGAGCCCCTGACCCTCACTGTGCAGGGACTCCACGTCCCTACTGCTCCAGAAATCTTGGTGCCCTCTTATCACTCGCAGCCTCCCATTCCCTGGAGTTTTGCAGTAATCCCTCTGCCTGGAATTCTCTTTCTTCATTTCCTTCCTTCATCAAATTCACCCCCTCTTTGACACCTGTCCCCATCAGGCAGCTCTGTGACCTCTCCCCTGCCACTCACAACCTCGGCCACCTGTCTCCACTGCAGTCTCTGTAGCTCAGTGAGTAGTTCAGTGAATTTATCCTATCTGCCTTGGGCCTACAATCTCAAGCCTTTATGCTCCTGTCTGGTTTCAGGTTCAGATACCTGGATTCTTTCTCTCTGACTTTTAGATGGAAAATTCACCTAAAGAGTTGGCTGGCTCTGATTTTGCTTCTCCCTGAGGAGAAGGCAATGGCACTCCACTCCAGTACTCTTGCCTAGAAAGTCCCATGGGCCGAGAAGCTTGGTGGGCTGCAGCCCATGGGGTCGCAAAGAGTCGGACACGACTGAGCGACTTCACTTTCACTTTCCACTTTTCATTTCCTTGGAGAAGGAAATGGCAACCCACTCCAGTGTTCTTGCCTGGAGAATCCCAGGGACGGGGGAGCCTGGTGGGCTGCCGTCTATGGGGTTGCACAGAGTCGGACACGACTGAAGTGACTTAGCATTCATGCACAGAGAAGGTAGACTTTTGGATCTCTCTCTCTGTTAACATTTATTATTAACTCACTTATTACTTATTTTTGGCTGTGCTTGGTCTTCACTGCTGTGCATGGGCTTTCTCTAGCTGCGGCGAGCGGGGGCCACTCTCTAGTTGCGGTGTGTGGGCTTTTCACTGCCGTGGCTTGTCTTGTTACAGGACACGGGCTGCAAAGCTCAGGCACAGGCGCTGTTGCACGTGGCTTTAGCTGCCCCCTGGGATTAGGTGCCCCATGGCATGTGGAAGACTCCTGGACCAGAGATCGAACATGTGCCTCCTGCATTAGTCTTGACCACTGGACCGGCAGGAAGGCCCTCCACCTCTCTCCTTTGTGACGCACACCACAGCTCCAGGAGGGCATCAGGTCATCTTTGTGTGCATCAGGGAGAGTTGCCCAGAGGGAAGAGTCAGTGTGAAAACCTTGGGTTGCACGGTTCCATGTCCAATCCTTCAAGCAGGCAGGGCTCCGGGCCAGGGCACTAGCTAAGCACGTGGAGTGTTGCAGGAGTACTGTTACATCTTTAAGTAAAGGCCCCACATCCCAGATTCCTGGGCCAACTCCTCCGCCAGGGCTCAAAATGGGAAGCTAGCCATACAAAGCCATCCCTGCTTCCTCCAGGAGAAATTGCTTTCCTTTGAGTTTAGCTAAAGTTCTGTCACTGCAGATAGTAACTGCAGACACGAAATTGAAAGATGCTTGCTCCTTGGAAGAAAAGTCATGACAAACCTAGACAGCGTATTAGAAAGCAGAGATATTACTTTGCCGACAAAGGTCCGTATAGTCAAAGTTATGGTTTTTTCAGTAGTCATGTATGGATGTGAGAGTTGGACCACAAGTAAGGCTGAGCACTGACGAATTGATGTTTTCGAACTGTGGTGCTAGAGAAAATTCTTGAGAGTCCCTTGGACTGCAAGCAGATCAAGCCACTCAACTTCCAGGGAAGTCCCTCCAAATTTATTTTAAATGAATCAACAAATGAATCTATGGCGGGAAGTTGAACGGATCTCCACCATTTTCTCGCTTCACCCCATTTCACCACCAGTAGTCAACAGGACTGCAGTTAGGGTTAGCCTTTCTGTTCCTGGGCAAAATGTCAGATCAGGAGACTCGGCACCGACTTTTTTGGATAGAAGCTGGAGTCAAGTCCAGACAGGATATCCAGCCGATTGTTGGGTCAAAATTTTGCCAAAAGACAGAGAATGTCTCATTATTAACAAGTTAATTAGAAATAAATCATTGTGCAAGTTTGGGGTATACCATTTAGGGAAGAATTTTTAAGTATATATAAACCCATATATATACTTTACCATCTGAGCCACCAGGAAAGCTGTATATATGGATTTTAAGGTACATATCAGTTCAGTTCAGTCGCTTAGTCATGTCTGATGTTTTGCGACCCCATGAATCGCAGCACACCAGGCCTCCCTGTCCATCACCAACTCCCAGAGTTTACTCAAA
>SJYV01012858.1:13814-32227 GCA_006410875.1 Neotragus pygmaeus | reverse complement strand
TGATGAAAGTGAAAGAGGAGAGTGAAAAAGTTGGCTTAAAGCTCAACATTCAGAAAACAAAGATCATGGCATCCAGTCCCATCACTTCATGGGAAATAGATGGGGAAACAGTGTCAGACTTTATTTTGGGGGGCTCCAAAATCACTGCAGATGGTGACTGCAGCCATGAAATTAAAAGACGCTTACTCCTTGGAAGAAAAGTTATGACCAACCTAGATAGTAAGCAGAGACATTACTTTGCTGACTAAGGTCCGTCTAGTCAAAGCTATGGTTTTTCCTGTGGTCATGTGTGGATGTGAGAGTTGGACTGTGAAGAAGGTTGAGTACTGAAGAATTGATGCTTTTGAACTGTGGTGTTGGAGAAGACTCCTGAGAGTCCCTTGGACTGCAAGGAGATCCAACCAGTCCATTCTGAAGATCAGTCCTGGGATTTTTTTGGAAGGAATGATGCTAAAGCTGAAACTCCAATATTTTGGCCACCTCATGAGAAGAGTTGACTCACTGGAAAAGACTGTGATGCTGGGAGGGATTGGGGGCAGGAGGAGAAGGGGACGACCAAGGATGAGATGGATGGATGGCATCACGGACTCGATGGACGTGAGTCTGAGTGAACTCCAGGAGCTGGTGATGGACAGGGAGGCCTGGAGTGTTGCGATTCATGGGGTCACAAAGAGTCGGACACGACTGAGCGACTGAATTGAACTGAACTGAATGCAGGAGACGCAGGAGACATGGGTTTGATCTCTGGATTGGGAAGATCCCCTGGAGGAGGAAATGGGAACCCACTCGAGTATTCTTGCCTGGGAAATACCAGGGACAGAAGAGCCTGGTGGGGTACAGTCCATGGGGTCACAAAAGAGTCACGACTGAGCGATTGAGCACGCGTGCATAGGAAGCGCAGCACACAGAACTGTCCCCTTCCTGGCAGTGTGAGGAGGAGGCTAGGGCTTGCTGGCCACCCTCCTGCAACCCCCTCTGGACCATGAAAACTGCATGTTGATGCACCTTTTCTAAGTCTTCAACAGAGATGTTTGGAGAGATGTCATTTGAATTCACAATGTCTATGGGAAAAGAACTCCCTGGCCTGGCTTTTAAAAATAAAATAATAAAACAGCATAAAATTTCAAACCAATATGCAGCTTCTTCTAGAAAGCCAGAGGCACAAAGAGCTACTGTAGGGTTTGCTTGGCATTTTGAGGTTTTGAGCGAATGATGATCGTTCTAGAATTTCACCATTCTGACTCAGAACCTTTGCCAGCCACTGACAGAGGGACTCACACCATCACCAAATACCTCTTACTATGCAGCTGCGACTAAACTGGCTGCAAACTCCCCAGTTTATTACCTCCTCCAAAAAAACAGTGGCCTAGTAGGGAGCTGATCACATTTAAGACCTTCAGCCTCCAAATGTCCCCGTCCTCTTTGAAATCCCATGAGTCTGATGCAGGACACTGTTCCTGTGCACCTCCGTCACATCTCCTCTTCCTCTCTGAATGGCATAGGCCTTCATCCTTCCATTTTCCTCTTGCCCTGCTCTGCATCCCATCCTGCCCTGCCTAATTGTTTCCAGGGCCCTTTGGGACCTCATCTGGTCCTATCACGTGGTGAAAGCACAGACCTGTTGGGGCTGCCTGTCCCCAGCCCCGGGCACCTACCCTCGTGCAGCGTCACACACAGGTGCATGCCCAGCTTCTGGGCAGACGGCCCACAGCTCCTCTGGGGAAGGCCTGCAGGGGAGGAGGCATCGAATCAACCCATTTGCTTCAAGCTCCCCAGAAGCAAGAGTATTGCCCCTTTTTGGGACTTGATATTCACATGTCATTTTCCCTGGATTTCCGCAAGAGGACACTGTTTCCACAACACCTGACCTTCAGATCCACTCTGGCCAGTGCCACTTGGCGGGGGTGGGGAAGCAGGAGGGGCCCCAGATGCTGAGCCAAGGGGGAGAGCCACCACGTGGGGGTGAAGGACACGAAGAGGAGGGCTGAGCTCCAGGCTGGTGTTCTTCTCTGAGTAACAGCAGAATGGGGCCCCAGGGAGCAGACTGCCTCAGCTACAGCGGGCAGGCCCTTAAAGCTGAATGGCCATCAGGAAACATGGCGGAACTTGGTTGCTCCAAGTACACAAGCTCTGTGGCATGGGGGTCTGCAGTCCTCCAGAATGCACTGCACTGGACGGCCATTTGCTGTCACTGATCATCCTAAAGGGGAGACAGGGATCACAGGACTGTGGGTCTCAAGGGCAGCCTCTGGATCTTAGCTCTCAGAACATGCCAACACTGTGCCCTCGCTTCCTGAGATCCTCCAGGCCTGCATATCCAGTCCTCTCTCCACATCTTTGCTTATTCGTCCTGGAATTTGCCAGGTGCCACCTCTACCGCTCATCCCCAGCCCCAGCCCCGCCCTCTCCTCCTCTTCCTCTAAGTTCTCCTCTGTTCTTTGATGATCCAAACTCTATCCATCAGCCAAAGGCTCCCTCAGTCCACCCTGAACCACATCCTGTTTCACAGATGTAAAAGCTCATTCCCCAACCAGTCAACTCCTATAGACCAAAGACCGAACCTAACACCGTTCTAATAGCCCACCCGCTCTGGGCACAGATCACGATAGCTCAGTAGGTGCCCACTGAACTCAACTGCAAGGCTGAGGTGCTGGCACCCCCACTGGACTGGGAGATTTGGGGAGGGGCCTCGTGTCAGCCCAGGGAGGAGAGGTTCTGCTGACATAACAAAGGCCACAGGGTCACCATCACTTTTAACAGCAAAGACCATTCTCGATCACACGACATTTCTATCACCAGTCCAGGTATTTGTGAACAAAAACGAGTCTGTCTCAACAGCACTGACCCAAGGCCAGTGTAAACTGTTAGTGCAGTAGGACATCTTAGATGCTGCTGGGCTTCCAGGGTCAAGGAGGAAGACTTACACCCAGCCTTGGATTTATCTGACCATTCTTCCCGTGGTCACCCTGTCCCTGCTTCATCCACAGTTTTGCTGACCCCAATAAAGGGGAGGGAAGGCCAGCTGAAATCCCAGGTGCTAATGAGACACACTAATGAGTCTCAGGACAAAGAAAATAAGTGGAATCAAGCAGGAGAGACTACTAGAGAGTCGCCAAGGGGCTTCCCTGTTCGATTTCTATGAGTATGTGCACCAAGGTAAGAAAACGCCTCCTTTACAGAAGGACATGGATCTTAGAGATGCTCTCCGGCCTGCCCTAGCCCCAGGTCTCAGAAGCTTTCCCCACCGCATGAGCTATAGGATAGGCTTTCCATCTGGTTTCCCGACAGGGAGGGGAGAAGGGCTGTTCCTGTGCCCACATAGCCTGGGGGAGCAGGTGCCACCTGCTCCGGACCTGGCAAGGGAGATTGCTTGCTGTTCCAAGGAGCTGGGAAGCTGGACCCAGAAGGGACTTGGCTTGGTTTCCACGGATGCTGCCTTGGAACTTGGGCCACTTTGGAGAACCTTTTATTGTATCATGCTAACCCTGAGGCGAGGTAGCCTCTCTGCTAGTGCCCTGCACACACACATGTGCATGTGTGAGTGCACGTGCATGCATGGGTATGTGTGCATGTACTGTGTGTGCACACACGTGTGCATGCATTGTGAGAGTGTATGCACAGGTGTGTGTGTGTGTCTGGCCTTGGAAAAGTGGGCATTCCCCCCACTTCCCTGTGGGTGCTTCCCTCCCACGTCCCCATGCCTCGCTTTGTCCTTCACTTGTGCCTCCCGCCTCCCCATGCCTCGCTTTGTCCTTCACTAGTGACTTGGGAATACCAAACAAGATCTTCTTCTTCTCAGTAAAATGCAGCTCCACATGCATTTCTTGGAGGGACCTGAGTTACCAGCAGCTCCCGGTGCATGCTGCCACCTGGGATGTGGCTAAATGTGGTTTCTGAGGTGTGGTCATTCTTTAGTCTTGCCTCAACCAGAGCTGTGGACCACTGGTACCCAGAATGGCCTGCTGTACCCTCCCCCAGGCAGAGCTTCTCAGGGATAAACTGTCATGGGCAAGGCAGGGGACAGTCAAGACTCCATTCCTAAGGGATCCTGTCAGGGATTAAGGCCCAAAACACAAAAACCAAATAATAAAACTACAGCATCTAAGCACTGGGTGCTCCAAGGAGGGGACACCTTCTGTGTCCCCTGACGCAACATGGCTCTGACCCCCTTTCCTCTCCCTATGACCCTAGCCTCCTATCCCTTGGTTTCTTCTCAGTAAAGCAAAGCCAAAGATGCCCATTTCACAGGATTGTTTTTGGGACCCAGTGGCTGATGTGTGTAGTCATCTTTGACATGTTTATCCACTGATCTCAACCATTTATTGGGTTTTTTGGAAGCAGGCACCCCGGCCCATTCTGAAGACACGGTGATGACTTGGACCAAATGGCTCCTGGTCCCACAAAAGGCAGAGGGCTGTCAGCACACCACAGTGATTACACAGCAGCTGTGGTCAGGGAGACCTGCTGTGGGAATAGGAAAACTAGCTGCAGCCTCATGTGGGGAGCAGTCAAGGAAGGCTTCCTTACAGAAGTGACGAACAAACTGAATTCTGAAGGCTAATAGGATGAATGAAAGGTAAAGGGAGTTGGGATTAATTGAGATCAATGACAAGGTTGAGATTAATGACAAGGTTGAGATTAATGACAAAGTAAATGGGGAGAGGAAGCCTGAGCTCTCCGAGCAGAAGGAAAACCTGTGTAAAGGTCCCGAGGCTCCAAGGAGCACAGACTGTGTGAGGAACTAAAAGGCCAGGAGGTAGGATGGTCCCAGCAGTGGCTGCTGAAGTCAGCTAGAAGCCCCTCAGGATTTTTGTGTTTATCCTGAGAGCATTAAAGCCATTAAAGCGTTCTAAGAAGTGGATCAGTACGATCTGATTTTCATTTTTCAAAGATTTTCTAGCCACCCTACTCCCCAGTCTACTTCCCCTCCTCTGCAGTCCCAGCCTGACCAGCAGATGGGAGGTGACGGACACAGTCAAGACTAGAGAAGGTGGCTTCTGTGGCAAAGGAGAGAAACGAGCAGGACTGCAGAGAAAGGTGAAGATGCTGGAGGGTTTGTGTCAGTGGTGGAGGGGGACACAGGTGCCATCTGCTGAAACGGAGAGGGCCAGTCTCAGAGGAAGGCTTACACATTTGGACCTGTGAAGCCTGAAGAGGATGTCTGAATAGGCCCCGGCAGGATGGGGGTTCAGGCAGGAGAATCGGGACTTGGGTGGCGGCTGAAGGCCCAGCTCAGGGAGATCCCCAGCCCAGGGAGAGCAGAAAGAGAGGATCGGGGCACCAGGAACCACCAGCAAAGGGCCAGCAGAGAGAATAAGCCCAAGAGGTGAACACGTTACGGACAAGTAAGCACAACAGGCTCCAAGAAAGGAGAGCTGATGTTAGTACAGGCTCAGGGGAGGGCCGAGAAGGGAACTGGGACTGGACAGGCAGTTGAACTTGGACATGACCCCCCCATTGACTAAGTCTCCATGCGTCTTGGCAGTACTGACCCACTCCCAACCAAACTCAAGTGCCCACTGACCAGCCTGTCCATTGCCCAGGCCATGCCTTCAAGACTGGAGTATCTCCCAATGACAACGCTTCTACTCTGGGAAGACTGATTTCAAAAACCCCTGATCACGCCTGCCTCCATGTGGACACTCCCTTTGCAACGGGACGTTAAGGCTCCTCCCACAAACAAGTGCGGTCTACGTCTTCACCCCTGGAATCAGGGCTAGGTTCCCGACACCTGGGACAAAAGAGGTCATGCAAACGGTGGTGGGTCAGCTCCACGCCTGGTTCAACAGGCCTTGCTCACTTCCATTTCCTGCCTTGGAACCCAGCCTGAGCTACCTTTCTGGAGGATGGAAAGCTGTGTGAAGCAGGAACCATTCCTCAAGCGCTGTAAATCTCCAGCCCTTCCACCAAATGGCCACAGATCCATTAGGGAGCCCAGCCAAGAACAGTCAGGCATGGACCAGATTAACACAGGTAACCAGCTGATCTACAGACTCATGAGCAAGAAGAAATAACTGTTGTTTCAAGCTTCTGAGTTAGGGGGCTCATTTGTTATACAGCTGAAGCTAACTGATACCCTTCCCCTAAAGGCAGGAAGATGCTCCACAATTTCATTCTGCTTCTCAGTATTAGATAGAACACAACAGAGACACACAGCTAAATTCAGTCTAGCAGGGTTTATAATTGATTTACTTGGTGAGTCTTTGGTTTAAATTTTTCTTTTAATATATTTTCAATCAGAAGTGTAAGGAGCTGTTTGGAATGTCCCTGCAGAGTTCTCAGAAGCATCCTTTCCTGCGTTTCTCCAGAGAGACTTGTTTTGTTTGTTGGAGAGTGTGTTCTCTTGCAGTTTTTCAAATGCTACATTTTCCTCTGACGGCAGCCAGGGCATTTATTTGATCGCAAGAGAGATGGTGACGTGGTTGCAATTGCTGTCAATATTCCTTTTATGACTCTGAATTTGCATCTGTGCGAGGCTGGTAATTCTTATCTGAATGCCAAGCACAAATAAATGAAACTTATTTAAAATAACTGGGAAAATTCCATGCTGGAGGTTTAAAATAATTTTTTTTTTCCTTTTGCTGCTGCAGATGGAGAAACTGGTCCTGGCAAGGCCGTTTGAAATTAACTAAACAACTGGCCAGCCCCCAAAATCATGTGGCAGGTGTGCTCAAGGCAGAGAGATAAACAATAGAGACCCTGAACAGCCACCCTTGGTGCACCAGCTCTGCAAGACCCCTCCAGTCAACAAAACAAAGAGACAATGTGGGGAGACGGGAACACAGGGACATCATGGGTCACTGTACAGCCATTGCCCCTCCACACACCCTGTCATGTGTGGCCCTCATATCATTCTTGTGAGGGCTGCAGGATCAGACCGGTCCCAAGACCTCCACCTTGTAGTTCTTTGTAAGATGGACCTGCAGGGGTTCTGCTGTTTTAATCATAACCTAAGAGTCCTCTGACCACAATAATGGGGCAACCCTTCTGCTCAGGAGCAGGAGGCGGAGAAGGGAGCAAAGTAACCAGAACACCAGCCTCACTTGCCAACCTGCGGGGCTACCCAGTAAGATCCTACAGCCCAGGACTGCAGAAGTCATCCATCCAAACAGAGGACCAGCTTGAAAGTCTCTCCCATAAACACCAGCCAAGTACAACACCTCAGAAGCCCACCTGGATGCCACCTAACTCCACTCTCCAGTCTCAATACATGGCATCCTTCAGGCCCTTGTAGGGGGCTGGTTATTATTGACTATGCTGGCCGAGGGTGGAATCTGGCCTGGGAACCTGCCTTTTTCAAGAAACACAGTGTGGTCCAGGAGCCACACCTTGGGAAATGCAGCCATAGAAAGGGGCTGGGCACCCAGAGGAATAGGATATGTCTCCAGGAAATTATACGAGCCGCCCCAGTCCAGGTCCCGCTTGGAGGCGGGGGAGAGGCTGCAGGAGAACAGATGAAGAAGCCACTGGAGGAATCAGGGCAGGACCACTTCGTGGGTGTGTGTGTGTGTGTGTGTGTGTGTGTGTGTGTGTGTGTGGTGTTGGTCGCTCGGTCATGTCTGACTCTTTGCAATCACATGGACTGTAGCCTGTTAGGCTCCTCTGTCCATGAAATTCTCCAGGCAAGAATACTGGAGTGGGTTGCCATTCCCTCCTCCGGGGGACCTTCCTGACTAGGGATAGAACCCGGGTCATACCATTTGAGCCACCAAGGGAGCCCCACTTCGTGGGAGAAGGGGACATTTGAATTGGGTCTTAAAGCATGAGTAGGAGTTTCCAGTGCTGGGGATGGCAGGGGCGAATCCAGATCTGGCTCTTGAGCCCACTCTAATATTCATAAACAAATGCTTTAGAGCTTTAATGAGGCTCAGGTCCCGCCCTCACTGCAAGGCCTCCTGGGCGTCATCAGCCGCTGGGACTAAAGCCTTCGCAAGGGCAGCTTGGTGCCTCCAGGCTGCACCAGGTACTGGTGTTTATGACTTCAACGTGGGGGGACACAATTCTCCCCTCTTGCCCCAGGCTTCTGTGTGCCCCCTGGGAGGACAGGTGGGCTTCACACACCTATCAGAGATGGCGGGGAGGAGCAAGAATTGTCCCCTCATCTCACCCAAGAGGCCTGAAGAAGGGGCTCAGGACAGACCGGGTCGCCTCGCTCAGTCCGCCCGGCATCACCCAAGCACAGGCGTGGAGGGCGGAGTGGGGGTGGGGCTGGCGCTGGTCCTTCTAGTCTCTAAGCCCCACCGCCAGGGTGGGGGGGGCTGTCAGTTCCACCGCGGATGCCTGTGTTTGATATGGAGATTTCGGCAGTGAGAATGCCTGTGCCTCGGTCAGAGGTTTATACAAAATGACAGCTTCTGGAGAAAGAAGCCCTGGGATTAAAAAAGAAAGGAAAAGAGGAGGAGGAGGACAAAGAGAAGCCTTGGGCTGCCTCCCTTCCCCTCCCCTCGCCTCCCCTCCTCACGCCTTTCCTGGAAGGGTGGGGGTACAGCAGCTCCTAAGGCTGTGGGACCCCCAGGGAGAAAATCCACGCATTTGGGGCTGCTTCCTCTTCACCTCAATTTGGGGCTGCTTCCTCTTCACCTCAATTTGTCTCACCTTTGCCCCAACATTTCTCGAAGGAGAAAAGGACAACAGAGGGTGAGATGGTAGGATGGCATCACCGACTCGATGGACATGAGTTTGAGCAAGATCCAGGAGTTGGTGATGGACAGGAAGGCCTGGAGTGCTGCAGTCCGTGGGGTCGCAGAGTCAGACACGACCGAGTGACTGAACTGAACTGAACTTGCCCCAACCTGCCCCCTCCTTTCTAATTCTTCTCCACTCTGAACTGCCTCCCAACTCCTCATTCACTGTCCTGATCTGTCATTGCCCAGGATAAGGACCCCAGATGACCAGGCCTGGGTGGCTGATAGACACACATCAAGACACTGTAAACTATGAGCAGTCATTTTGAAACTTAATCAATCTATCATTCTAAGAGGGTGGAAACTGGGGTGGAGGGACCAACTCCAGATCCTTCTTGGGAAGCCAACAAAAGCAGAGAAGGATTGCATATAATTGCCCTTTGTTTAAGAGGCAAATGAATATTCCTGTAGAGCTGAAAACTCATTCTTCACACAGATATAAGCTTCCAAAAATTGCAATCTATTTGTTGCCAAGTTTGGGACGATTATTTCCTTCCCAACCCCCTCGGATATTTTTTAATGCCCTGAAATGCAAACTGCCTTCCTTGGTGGCCCTTTGGGGCTAGAAACTTGGTCTAAAGAACTGGACCGTGGGAAAAGAGATGGCTCCCCCGCCCCAGAAAGAGAGTTGAAGTTCGGGGATACTAACAAAGGTCATCGCGGCCATGTCTCCCTGTCAGTGAAGCAGGTAAAGAGATCTGTCCTCTTGAGATTCTGCCTCAATTCCCGGGAGCAGCCCTGGGAGAAACCTTCTCACCGTCACCCATGTCAAGAAAGAAGACTAGAGTGGACCCTGCTCAAACCTCAGAGGAATCTTCAATGAAACTCTTACAGGGAGAGAGGCTCGAGAATGAGGCTGACTTGCCAGAAATCCCAGCGGTCCCACTTCCCAGAGCACAGAATGAGCCTGTAATGACTTCTGAAGGCAAGGCTGGGCCTTGAAAGGAGGGAGCTGTCCCCTGTCCTCAGATTTCTGGTGTGTTTGCAGCACAGACCTGGCTGTACCCACTTCTGCATCTCACTGTCCTCGGACACAGATCCCAGACTGAGGAGATCCTCCAGGAGAGGTGCATCAAGAGAGACCCCTGAGCACCTGCCCCCGGGATCCCAGGGGCTGGCACCCATTGCGTTGTGTCCATCCCAGGCCAGGTAGCTTCTGGCTGATGTTTTGTGAGTCAAAGCTGGACTGAGCTCCCCTTCCCCAGGGGCTGCCTTCTATTTGTAACTCAGAATATTAGACACAACCACCTTGCACTTATGGAATTCCTGGGAGTCAGGGGACACCTTCCTATGACCAATCCTGGCACCAAAAGCAAGAGCCCCCCAGCCATGGTCCACGCCTAGAAAGGCAAGGGCACCAGGTCCAGACCCATCAGTGCACAAATCCTCACTGAGCCCCTCCCGTGTGCCGTGCACAGCCCAAATCAATAAAGCAGCACAGTCCCCACAGAAGCCGATGTCCCACCCCCTCCTCCTGAAAGCACAGGGGCAGAGAAGTGCAGATGCGTAAAGCAGGAGCTGCCCAAACGCAGGCCACGGCCACAGCCGCCCGGTGGGGGAGAGCCCAGAGGGCTCCGAGGATGCACTCTCCCGCAGCAGTCCCAAGCAGAAGCAAGGCCGTAGTCTGTTTCCCGGGAGCATGTGTCCCCACCTCCACGGCCCCCCAGCCTGTCTCTTGAAGGCCAGCTTTTCAAGTAAAACATCATGAGACTGATCACCACAAGCAGTGACCCCTGATAGGTATTTTGTGTCTCCTCCAGATTCATATGTTAAATCCTAACCCCCTATGTGTTGGTATTAGGAGGTGAGGCCTCTGGGAGGTGATTAGTGACGAGGGAATTAGTGTCCTTACAGAAGAAATCCCAGGGAGCTCCCTCACCCCTTCCCACCTGTGTGGACTGAGCCAGAAGGCGCCGGCGATGAACCAGGACGCGGGTCCCCACCAAACACTGGATCTGCCAGTGCCCTGGTCTCGGACTCCAGCCTCCAGAAGTGAAACGCGTGAGTGTGGTTCACAGGTCACCCGGTCTGTGCTGTTCCGCTGGAGCAGCCGTGAACAGGACTAAGATGATAGGCAAGTGAACCTGCAGTCTCAGTGTATCCAGACTGTCTCCTCCACTGACAGCATCACCTGAGGCTTAAATCTCTGCCGCTCACCTCTTCCCTGCCCAGAGGGAGCCAGACACAGGCTGCCACCATCCACACCCCTGCCCTGGCAGACCCTCAACCGCAGCAACAGCCGGATAAGAAACATGACTGGCAGCAAGAGGAGGGACCCCAGCCACTCGATCTAGAATGACAACCCCTGACACCCAGGGCCAGGGTGGCACACAGCTTCGTTTGCCTGACGCTGTCCTCAGGTGACAGAGGCAGGGGGGCGGCTGCTCCAGGAGAGGTCTGGGTGTAGAGAGACTTCGATGGAAGGACAGCCCTCCCCTGGCCAGCAATACTACCCAGGAGACCCCTGCATGGGGCCAGTGCAGGGAAATCACCCTCCTACCCCTCTTCCCCCAATCCTTCCCTCTCCCCTTTGCCCTTTTTTCTTTTAACTAAGCCTCTTTTGTTTAGCGAGGATCCCTTCATGTGTGCACACCCGCACATGCGTGTCAAGTTTTTATTCCAATCCTTAAATGAGGTCTTTGCTGAGAATTTACAATTCCCCTGTGGCCTCAATCTTGCAAAGATTGCTTTTTTAACGCTGTTAGGCCTTAATTCTAATAAGCCTCCTCTTTATTACAGAACCAGGTCACATTGCCTTGACACCGCCAGAAAATCTTTCCTTGGCAGGGAGGGATGGGCGAGAGGAGAGAGGGACACCGAGAGGAAGGGGCAGGGAGATGGGAACCAGAGAGAAGAATCCTCCCTTAATTTGATGGAATTCTAAAATAATCTAATTTCTGGGCACCAGTGTGGCCTGATAGCGTTAGATAACTCTGTGATATGATCGTGTCTCCTTTCAGTGTTAGTTTTCTTTTAGTGTCTTGGTTTTTAAAATGACTAGAGGGAGAAGGGGGAGCAACAGAACCCGATGGCTACGCTGGGCACAAATTCAGGTCCCAGCTCTGGACAGAAGGTCACCAGCTCCAGCCCAGCCTGTGTTCTCCTGCCAGCCTGCTCCAGTCCTGAGGGCCAGCAGAGGAAATAGAAGAAGGGGACAGGCAGGCTCCAGGACAGAAACCAAAAACCGCTTGCGGAAGAGGCTCACTGGATCTGGACACCTGGGGAATCCATCAGTCCCACCCTCTCCCTCCTCCCTTCTTCCCTCTTCCTGAGTGAGTTGTTTTAAGGTTTATGGGGATATAGAGGGAGAGATGTTACTAAGGAAAAGGAAGCTGTCAGTCTGCATTCTCAGGGCAGAAGGACAGTCCTCCCCGACACGTACTTTCAGTGTTCATTAAACATCTGCTATGTGCCAGGGAGGTGAGAGGCTGTGGCCCTTTCCTTTACTCTTGTTGCTAGAAGTAGAAGAATCCAAGAGCTAAGGGCTGAGGCAGGAGCTTTCTGGGACTGAGGACATGAGTCAGGAACAAGCCTTCACTCTAGACACTTCTGCCAAAAAAGCTACGGGGCAGCACTCTCCAGAAGCTCTCAGACCATGGGAAAGACGGAACTAGATCGTTGTCTCCAGATCTTGAGACATTCTCTGGAAGCATCTTTTCCTCACCATCAATCAGCCCTCTCCATATCCTGTTTTTCTTCTCCCCCAACAAGTCAAGTCGAGAGCCTTCATTCTGGTTGGGTATTTAAAGCAGGATCTGCAGGACCCTGGACAAGCAGAGGCACACACAGAGCACCCTAGGCCTGCAGCACCCAGGCCCTGAGCATGCACCCTGCATAGCCAGCAAGTCTCCCCACCCCAAGTCCCTGGTCCTACCCTGAGTCTGTGTGACTTCACGGTGTTCTTCTGGGAGGACTGTGTGAGTTCAGCCAATTGTTCAATATGAAATTGTCAATCAATACAAGGTCTAAAGTAAGGCACCTTAGAAATCAAAGCTCATTTTTTTAAACTTTGGTGCCAAAGAGCACTGGTGCACAGATTGAGGTGCTGATGGCAGGGGAGAGAAGAGTCTGGCATGTTCCACTGAAGACAGGAGCTGTGGGCCCCTCGAGCAGGCCCATCCACCCGCACTGGGGCCCATGCCCCCAGCTGAGCACCTACTGTGTCTTGAGAATACATGACAGTATATGTATTTGTTTCCATATTAAAGGACACAGATTGTTCTGTCGACTTCCATTTCCAGTTACACTGCACTGTGGCTTTCTTTCCGCATCATCTAAAACAGCTGCATAAAACTCACTGTTTGAATAAACCGTTCTTTCTAATCGTTTTTTACACAGTCTCCACTACAGGAGATGTGTCAGCAGTGGGAGACCTTTGAAAGATGGGGAAAGGGCAGGTGTTAGTAAGGATGGTCTGGCGCTTCCCTCTGTGCTGGTGGCCAAGTCACGAGGGGATCGAGTGTGTATGTTCCAACAACTCTCCTGGAAGGAGAGCAAGGTGGCAGCCCTTGGCCCGACGACAGCAGATTCTTGGATTCTGCAAAATATGATTGTGAAGGCCAATCTGCCAGTGGAGAAATACGCAGCACATTCACAAGCTAAATATAAATAATATTGATTCATCTGCCATCTTGAATTATCCATTTCACTTCTGTTTTCCATTAGCATCAATAATCACGAGACGACTCCCCAGTAGACAGGCTACATTGCACTCTACAGGATGCAGCCAACCCAGGGTCACGCACCTAAGGAGTCTCAGGCTCTCTTCCAGAATAGTCTGGCATCTTCTAGACGAGTCCAGCATCTTCCTAGGAATGTTCTTTCCATTTCATCTACCCCTCACTCCAAGCCCAGTGAAGAATAGGACTGAGAGACACATCTGAGGTCTCCTCACCCACTTTTGGAGGCATTCTGCTCTCTTTGGCAGTTGACCTTGGTTCTGGGGAAACAGTGGCACACAGTGCGAGTTCCTTCACTTCTGAGCTGAAGGGGAGGAAGCTGGCGGGGCTGGATGCACAGCCCCACCAAGCCCATGGGGCATCGCCTCGCTTCTGCCACCCCTACGGCTGAAGCTGAGACTGCTTCTTCTCCAAGCCAGAAACCACAAGGCTTTCCTATAGACCAGTGGATCCAAGGCCCCTCTGGCAGCAGCACAGCTCCAGGCCCCGGACACAGAGCAGACCCACAGCACACCCAGGAGGAGGACCAGGCCTCCTGCAAACCCTCCCACCACCAGGACTCGGCAGGCCTTCCAGCGACACAAAGAACCAGGGCACAGAAACCCCTCAGGCCCCTCACCTGCCGGCCCAGCCGACCCAGCCGGAGGGAGGGCTAACAGGATGCCAGGCCTGCTCCCACCCCTCCACCAGCCGGCTGTCAAAACCCCCACAAACACTGACTAAGAACACACTGCGAGTAAAGAGGCATCCACCAGCTCTGGGGGAAAACAGGGTCCCTGCCGACAAAGCCTCTGCAATCTGACACAGCAGATAGGTGTGCAAACACCTACCAGGATCTATCATTTTTCATTCTTCCTTATGAGTGCTAATTACCGCTTCCAGAAAGTGCTGCAAAATGCAGGGTGCTGTCAGGCCCAGAGGGAGCCATGAGAAGGGGCCTCTGAAGATGGCTTCTCCTGTCCTTTGTGGGAGGAGCACAAAAGTTCCAGTTGCCCATCAGCCTTAGATAGGCTCTGTCCCATGCTTGTGGAAGAATCTAGAACGTCTCCATTTGTCTTCACCATCTACCCACTGGCCAACCATTCCTAAGATCCTGTAGGAGAAATCCAGGACAGCCCTCGCCTCAGCATCCCACTGTCTGCCAAAAGAGAACAGCTTCACCTTGCAATCAGCAGGGAGGAGACACCCCACAGGTCACTGGGGCCCTGAGGCCATATGCCCATGGGAGAACAGCAGTCAGACTCTAGGGCAGGTGGTGACAAGGCAGTTGGCCAACCACCTGGTCTCCTTTTTTTAGCTAATGTTCCAGCTACAAAGGCTGAGCTTGGACCCTGGGTACCTGGGGGGCCTCTTGAGAGCCCACAGATAGCTGAATGTCCCTCGACTCATTCTGTGGGCTCTGCTCTCTGAGTAGAGAGAAGTCTGGCTGGAAGGAATCTTGGTCTGGCATCCTTCTCCCGCAAGGCCTCCCATAGCATGGTCTGGATACACGCTATACAGCCGACAGGTGTAGGGATGTGGCAGGTCATGGTTGCCCTTACGTGGCAGGTCGTTGTTGCCCTTACATGTATAGCCGGGTACAGACAAGTGCTCCTTGAAGAACCAGGGAATAAGGCAGGCGCGTGTAAGCGTGTGTGCACACACACACACACATTCCTCACCGTTAAGGGCCTGGAATGATGTCTTCTCTGTTCTCCCGGCTATAATTATTTTAGCGTGGGAGACAAATTCTGTCTCCAGAGTCTCAGAAGCACTACATTAGAATATCATGTGCTATGGTCCTGCAAAATCTCTACTGTAGCCTCACTCTTTCCCTCCATGCCAGAGCACAAATGGGCTCCTCAGATGGGTGGACACACCGTGGAAGCCCCGCACCAAAGGTTTAATGCCTGCTCTGAGCCGCTCCACTTAGAGCAAGAGAGCCAGGAACCACGCATGCGGGTAACCATGGCAACTTCAGGGAAGTTTAAAAAAAATAAGTTTGTGAGTTGCTGGTTGTTATTTGGTGCTTGGGTTCTTTCCTTCTTTTTTAAGATAACAAGGTCCCTGAATAACATTTTTATGAGTTTTTTGGGTACCGCATCCAAGGCAGCGGCTGTCTCCAGACTTGCAATTACCTTCCAAGGGGGAGGCATGTCTTGCCCAAGCACCACCGTCACAAGTCCAGGTTCTGTTCTGGGTGGCTGTTCTCTGCGGGGTGACCTGGAGCCAGTGCGCCTCCCACACGTCTCCATGCCTCCTCCTCCCTAGGAGTCCAGAGATTGTCAAACCAGACCCCTGGGGATCCCAACCAGGTCCCACAACACCACTCACCCAATTTGGGGAGAGTCAGGCAATCTTCTCCAAAACCCTAATCTCCACAGGCAGAGCTGCACACACATGCACACGTGCATGCACATGGGGCCAGCACAAGCATGTAAACTACGTTCTCCCACAAAACGCCCAAGTGGCCTCTGTGGAAGCAAATGGGAGCCACAGCTCTGACACTGACCTTTCTCCACGAAGGCAGCAGGAGCAGCCTCTCCATGCTGAGGGACATGCCCACGTGTCAACAGCGCACACACACCATGCACACGGCCATCAGTTCAGTGGCCCTGGCTGTGCCAAAAGTTAAGTCACCGCAGCAGGAAGCACACTCCTCCAGGCCTGCTGTGCCAATAGTCTGCAAAGCACCTCTGGGCAGAACAATGCTGGGGCCCTGCCCGCCCTGCTGCCCACTGTGCCAACGGATGGATTAGGGTCGGGGTCAAGAGCACCGAGGAGTGCTTGAAGGCCACGCACCGTTCCGTGTCACAGCTGTGGCCCCAAAGGGCTGGGCAGATGGCTGTGAAAAAAGGAAAAAAATTTTTTTTAAGCAGAAAAATCCTAAATGGCCCTTTCAGCCTTTCGGCGCACATAATTGTAGTATCCGAGTTAATGAAAGGCCTGGCGTGCTGGCTGGCTGAATACCGCTAACGCCGCAGCCCGCGGCTCATGTGGAGCAGCTCCACCACCATCGTGGAAAGCCGACCCCAGTGGGGAGGCGGGAGGGGGCGGGGAAGGAGGTGGGGAAACGCAGGAAATAAAGAGCGTTTCCAGGAATGACAAGGCTCCCACGCGGGATCACATCATCAATTAGCCAGTAGGAGGGCCGAGGAACGCTTGGCATCTTATTTCCACAAAGACAAAGTTTCCTTGAGGAAACTGCCAGAGTCTCCAAGGCACTGAAGTCAGACAGAACAAATGAAGAGGGACGATGGCTGGGCTTGGGCCGTGCTCAGACACCCGCCCCAGGCAGTCTGGCAGCGGTATGTGTGGGGTTAGAGGCACAAGTGGAGCCTGCAAGTGTCCAGGAGGTGAGAACACACAACATCTATGTGTGCTCACACACACACACACGCCGTGCACACACACACCAACACTCACGCCTGTGCACACACACACACATATATCCATGGACACGCACACTCTACTAGCAGGTTGGGGTCCACTATTCTGACCCACAAACATTCCAGCCTGTGGCTCTCTTGCCTGCCAGCTGTTGAGGAGACAAAACACAAATGCGTTACTCAGAACTTCCGCGGAAGACCCTACAGCACATCCCCCATCTGTAAGGAGACACTGGGGTCTTCGGGTCCGGTCTCGGATGGAACCTAGAGCATGTCAGATCCTTCAGTCGTCCATTGCAGAGCCTTCAAACCCACACCCAAGGGACTCCTGCCCTATAGGCCCCAGAAGCAGCCTAGCTCAGCCGTCTAAGTGGAGGTGACTGATTTATTCTGACCGTCCTGACTCTTAACGACCCGCTCTCCTCCAGCCGTGCAAGGCTTTAATTGTCCATCCAGCAGGGCAGGGAGGAACTGTAAATCTTTCCTCCCGGCTGCTCTGAGCTCAGCGCTGCTTGACCTGCCATTGCCAGCCCCTCGCCTGCATCTTGCTGGAACGACTGGGGGAGGGGGAGCAGGAGAAAGAGGCTGGTGGCGTCGGGGAGAGAGACAGAGGGGTGGAGCACTGCCATGTGCCCTGTGTCTGCTCCTAACCCCAGGGCACTGAAGAGGAATCTTCACTGCAGCTTGGAGGGGAGGCGGCAGTAGGCACAGTGTGCATGCGGTACCCTGGGCTACGCCCTCCTGAGCCAGTGTCTACACACAGGCCTCACAGAGCCCAGCTCTCAAGCAGCCTGACTCTTATGAAGTGGGCCAGACCCCGGGGGAGTCTTGGCATTCCCCTGCCTTCTGAAAACCAGCACAGCCCTGAAAGGAATCCACTGGGGAGGAAATACTATCCTCCATGCAGCCTTCACTGTGTGTGTCACTGGTCCCAGCTGGGAGCACAGGGACCTCTCTGTAAGAGATGGGGGAGGGGCTAAGCCACAGGCACACGGAAGGTTGGCCTCAGGCTCCAGCGCAGGCCTCCTTCCCCCTCCAGCAGACTTCATATTTTCTGTAATTTTAGTCTATATTAATGCATTTCAAAGTGGTGAACATTATAGTTATGATTATTACCTAAAGACTTCCTTTATAGCCCTCATTTTCTAGCGTTCATTACTTTCTGAAAAATTATCCTTGGGGGCCGAAATTTTCCAAGTCTGGTCTTGTGGGTTTTCCTTCTTAGGATCTGAGCAAAACACACGATTGTGTCCATGACGGGTGGGGGGGCAGGTGGGTTAGCGCTCCCTCAGTCTCCGTGGTGAGTTCTGACGAGGAGAGAATGGTGTGGGGAGGGCAGGACTGCGCGCTGCCCTTTTAACACGTCAGCTCTGATGTTGATGGCCTGGCTTTGGTTTTGCCCATCTGTTCTGTCCAGACAGTTCTACTTCTGAAATGGGGTTTCCATCTACGTGGAGGAAAGCGCTCATGCACCATTCGTTTTACAAGACTAAGCACAGACAAGTGAAGACAGCCAGCGCCAACCCCTGCAATATTGCCAGTGAACCGACACAGCTGGACACGTATTTTCAAAAACAAAGGCAACCTTGGGGAGAGATCCCAGTCTTGGCCAGCGGATGCTGGAAGGGTCAAAAGAATGCAGATTCTGTGTGCATTCTTCTCAACTGTTCTAGGAGAGATCA
>SJYV01012858.1:0-13733 GCA_006410875.1 Neotragus pygmaeus | reverse complement strand
GGGCGGGGGCTGGGGGGACATGCTGGTAAGCTGCCTTTCATCCTGTTGTCCCAGACACCAACCTCAGGGCTTCCAAAGTGAGGACAAGGAAATGGGGCCCCCCACCAAACAAAGGTCATCCTCCGGCTCCTCTATCTCCTTCCCTTTGGTCAGCAGTTAAAGGTTCACAGCTGACAACGGAGAGAACAGACTTCTGGAATGATGATACTTGATAGGCGCTGGCTGTTTGGGAGTGTTGATTGTAATATTACACCAACCCAAAACAATAATTCTCACCTTAAATTCCTCCAGCACCTCTCTTTTCTGTGAACATTTTAAAATACTTGACTAATGTACCCGTGGATAGCACTCCTAAGAGGTAGGCTGCAGGCACTATCAGCCCCACGATGAGTAGCTTGGGGGACACAGGAGGGAAGTTGGTAAACCACAGCCCCCAGCCCCATCGACGAGGAGCCTGGGTAAGAAGGCCCTTGGGCCCTGGTTCCCCCTCACCAGTCCCTGCAGCGGGGGCTCCAGCTGTGTCTAATGGCATCACAGTGGTCCCTTCAATGAGGGAGCGTGAATATTCCAGAAAGGCATGCACACTTTAGGTTTATTTCTAATGGGTTTTGCAAAACTGGGTTTCGGTTTGTCACACTTTGGGTCCTGAGAATCAAAAACATCTCCTTGCTGAATGTGGAGGTGGGATAGAATCCTTCAGTCTGAGCGTTAAGTGCCATAGCAGCGATCTGCAGATTCAGAGACGTCCGGGAAGGGGAAGAGGTCACGATTCTATTCTTTTCTTCCTCCTCGTGGAGAATCCAGCTGACACTGAGCTAGGGCCCCCATCTCTTAGAATCCAAAGCCACTCCTGCGAAAGTAAAGCACCCAGCACGTTCCCCTCCTTCTGTGTCCTTGACATTCAACCGGGAGCGGAGGCATCGGGAGCGGGTGACGGCGCATCAGCGGGGCATACCTCGAGCAGCCAGAGGCCCCTTCACCCTCTGGAGGCCATGAACAGGGTGACTGCTGGGACCACAGCCCCACAGACAGACCCTCACTCATGTCTTTCTGCCTGGCCATCCGTGTTCCTGAGAACATGAGCTGCCAGGTTCCTCCTGGGGACCCTCATCAGCCCCCTGAGCACGTAAGGATATCCTCACCTATACAGGAATGCTAAGGCTTGTTTCTGTCCTAGCACCTGCGACTTTATCTGGAACCATTTTAAAACAGCATCATCTCCTTGTGGCAAAAGGAAACAGTGCAGAATCCATTTCCTTAACTCTGACAAGACGCTCATTCCTCCAACATGCGGATGGCACCAAGGAAGGTCTGTGCTCACCACCAGCTGTTGTGGCCCTACTGTGCACCGGTTCCTTTACTGTATTACATCGCCCCTCTTCTCAGCTGAGCAAGCTAGGCTTCACGAGCTTAACCCAGGACACAGGGCTGGGAAGTCTACATGCCCTCCCCTCCAGCATATTGCAATCAGTCCCACCGCCCTGGAAGTCAGAGCCTGGCCTCACACCTCACGGCCCCTGCACACAGCCTCCCGCTGCATCTCAGGCGAGTGCCAGATCTGCTCCTTGCGCCCTTAATGGGCTTGAGGTCTCAAGTAAGGTAATTAACTCACAGCTTTGTCCAGAAGTTACATTCTATTTAAATGTGCATCTAAATGTGTGTGTCCCAGGGGTGAAGGGTGGTTCTCACAAGAAGGAACGGCCACGATGCACAATCTCAGGGAAGCCAGTGCCGGTTAATAAGGAGACGAACTGAATGAAGATTCAGAGTAGATCTCCAGGGAAAAGAAAGGATGGGAGGGCAAGTTAGGAGAGGGTGGAGCCCATCAGAAACCTGTGTGCAGACCCAGCCTGAAGCATCATTCTGATTTTCCTTTGTGCTTCTTGCATCTCAAGGTGATGAGAAAAGTAGGGAAACCATGGTATGTGCAGCGATCTCACTGAAGTATTAAAAATTCATCTTAATACCTCTTGCTGAAAACAGAAGGTTAAAAAGCCCTTCTTGCTATTGCCAAAAGAAAGAGGGATGGGGGCGGGGGAGAAATCATCAGCAGAAGCTTTGATTTCAAGTGGCCCAGAAGCTTTTATGTACACACCCTGGAACACTGCCCTGCACCCAGCCCTTAAAAGAAAAGTTCCAGGAAAATTAGGAGTTATTTTCTTTTGGATCCTATAGTGAAGCATCTCATTTAGATTCAGGAAGGATCTTGAGCTTATTAAAGTTTAGTGAGAAATTACTCCTAAATATACCTAGGTATTCATACCTCTTTAAAGCTTTCTCCAAGTTGTATCTACTTTTTTAATACAAGTAAACTTTATGTTCTTTGGCTTCAGTAGAGTTTCACATTTTTACATAAAAAGAGCCTTCACTGCGGAGAACAATGTGCCTCTCTGTGTTCTCATTATCCTTACTTAAAAGGAAACTATCCTGAGACGGCCGCACATTTCAGGGGTGCAGGGGAAGTACCTAGACTCTGGAGGACCACATTTCTTGTCACCACCATCCCTGTTTCATTTGGTGTCACAGACAAGGAGACAGTAATAAGCAGGGTGGCAGCTCTCCACTTAGTCACACACAGAGCTCTGAACGGTCCCTAGGTTTGTGCAGGGCACTACTGGTACATCATAGTTGTAATGTAACGGACAGGCGGCCTTGTGAGGGAGCCGGTGGCCTGGCTTACTTCTGGCTTGTTTGATTTGGTGGAAGGATTTTGGAGTCAGACAAGACACCTCGGAGAAATAGAGGCACACAGAATTCTCTTCTCTTGCTTACAGAAGAGTCCTGTTACAGTTTCACTTGGCCCTCCAAAAGGAACGCGATGAAGCTGTGCAGGGGCCGGCTGGGAGCGAGTGTGCCCCAGGCAGTTCCTCCCCTGCAAGCGGGAGACAAACCTGACCACCTGCCCTCTCCTCCGGGTTTCCAGGCATAGTCCGAAGCGATAAGAGACCAGAAGGGGTGGCTTCCCTGAGCAACAGCTGAGGCCTGACACACAGGGTTGATGACCAGGAGACCTGGGAGGGAACCGGCGTGGCGAGCTACAGGGCGGGCATTTCTTCACTCATGCCTCTGTTCTTCTAGAATCTTAGGAAGAAGCTCTTAGGGCAGCCATGAACCAAAGAAATATTTTATAAAATTCTGCTCAAAAATATGTATATTCTTCTCCCTCCTTTTTTTCTGCTGGGAATTCTCTCTGGCTTTAAACAATTAGACCTTTCAAAAACTTGCAACCGAACTGCTTTGCTCTTGGTCCTCAGAGGAGACTATGGACTCTGAAGACCCCACCCCACCCCACACAAACTGATGCCAGCAAGTTATAGCCCACTCCCCAAGTGGAATCAGCAGCATCGAGCCCCAAGCTACACAGAAACGGTGAAGACTAGATCCAAAGGAGGGGCCCCTGTCGCCCGGTGAGCACGTCTTTAGGTCCCTGGATCTTAAATAAAATTAGCAGTCTTTTGCAGGCCCCGCTGGCTGCCCGTCCCTCGTGGGGCTCCCCTGGCTCCTGAACCATAGCGTTCAGTTTTGCTTCACCTGGTCCCTGGCAACACTTTCCAAAATGCAATGTATATACTGGGAGCTTTCCCCAGGCTACTAGAGGAAATGCTTTCAAATGAAGTAGCAGATTTTATGCTCTTTATTATCTCAAGTCACCTTCTAAAGCATGTTTTGGTGTCAGCTCATGTGTTGGAGAAACTGCGACAGCAAACTCATTTACTAAGTGCGCTGCACTTTAAAAATGTACATTTTATATTAATAAATCAAACCAGTCCACGTCACAAGGTATTTCTTTAAGTGAGGTATTTCTACTCGTTTTTCTGTCTGCAATCCTCCACAAAGAAAAGACCTCACCATGTACTCAGTTACTCCCCATCCCACCTGTAGACGTGAGCTGTTCTCAATTCTCATACGTAATTCAAAGAGAAAGTCATATACCAAGTGCCTGCACCACTCAGAATGAAAAGCGAGAAAAGAAGACATAAAAGGGGAGGAGAAAGACACAGACGGACAGAGAGAGAGAGATGGAACCAGAACGTTATAAATAAAAAGGAGACAGTGATGGCTCAGAGAGAAACCTACTTCAGAGAGGCAGCAAAAAATAAGATGTTTAGGCCGTCTGAATGTTTCATGAACCTGTGAAAATAACGTGCTGCTTTATGAAAGAATGTGGGGAGACACTGCAGCTAATCAAAAAGATGTAGGTGCAAATGGGATGTGTTTATAAAGCCGGCATCGCAGGCAGGAGAAAAAGCCTGCAGCAGGCGGGGATTTGGGGAAAGGCAGGTGCCCACGGAGGAGCATAGCATCTCTGTTCAAGGGAGGAAGTTTCAGGATGGTTTTTCCCCTTCACTTGTTTAAAAACAAAAAATTCCTCACCAAATGTCAGCTGAGTCAGGTTCCATTTGTCTTTATAACAAAGTATCAAGCAGGAGTGTGGAAATAAATAAAACACAGAGAGACAACCAGGACCAAACAGACCAAAACTGCAGGCACATGGATGGGCTAGATGAGGTAAACCCCACACCATAACCGCTGCAAAAGAGCGTTTCAATTCCATGTTCACTGTCACTCCAGGCTCAATGAGACGCTTCTCCCTGCATGGCTGCTCCAGGCTCCTGACACCGCCCCCCACCCCACACACCACCACTCCGACGTGCACAGGTGGGAGAGGTGCTTCCTTCACCTTTACATTCCTTCACTCCTAATTCCACAAGCAGGCATCAATGATGCCACGTGCCCAGGAGGAAGGGGGCCTAAATCAGCCAGTATCTCTGCCCTTAGGAGGAAGGCGCCTCCAGTCTCTACACATCAGAGAACAAAGCGGCCTTGCACCAGGGTTGAATGTGAGTGAGGGGCTGTAAAGAAGACTGTAGGGTAGAGGCAGCACCCAAGCTGGACCAGGCTGGCCAAGGAGTGATCCAGACCTGGGGCTGGCATTTTCTCTGGCCAATACCATGCCCAGGCCACCCCAAATACTGAAGAGCTCCATAATTTCTCTCCAATTCTTGGAAGCCATTTCTTTGNGCACCCAAGCTGGACCAGGCTGGCCAAGGAGTGATCCAGACCTGGGGCTGGCATTTTCTCTGGCCAATACCATGCCCAGGCCACCCCAAATACTGAAGAGCTCCATAATTTCTCTCCAATTCTTGGAAGCCATTTCTTTGAGCCGTTGGTGGAGCTCAAAGCTGAGCAAGTAGCAAGAACATAACAAAGGCCCACTCTAGAGTGGTGCCCAGGAGTCCTCCCTTCTGCCTCCTTCCTAAATCTGCCTCTTGGCTGGCATTAGGTTAACCCTTCCCGCCAGCAGGGTGAAGACAGCTACTGCTTCGGCAGCGCCCCCAGCGGCCCCAGGACAACCTCCTCAGGGAGCGGGGCACCAGAGCAGGCTGCGGGCCCTGGCCCTGTCCGTGGTGCGGCCGCCAGCTGTGCCCCCTGTGGCAAGGGCCGCCCAGGACTCAGCCTTCCCTCCAGCCTGGCCTCTGGGAACCTGCAGAAAGGCCATGAATACACCCGGACCAGCTTGGACTCCTTTCCCAGGGCACTGGACAGGAGGCATTTGCAATGAAGGCCCAGCATAGCCAGAGCCTGGCCTGTGGGGACTTTCCTGGACTCCAGCTTCCCCAGGCGACCTGAGGCTACCCAAGGCCCAAGAATGGACTCAGTTCTCTCTAAGCTCAGGCCCCTGGAGTGGGGATCTGAGCAATCATTCGAGTCCTCTTTTAATGGAGGAGGGGATTGCTGTTGGAAATGGGCATGTGGTGCCAAAACAGCCCAGCAGCTCCAGCACAGACAGTCCACGTGGCTCTGGCAAACCCCCTCCTTGGTTTCCAGCTGCCTCACCAGGCCCCGAGCACCAGACACTCCACTCTAGCTTCTGCTTCCTAACCCCTCAGACCTTCCCACCTCATTCTCCAGGGGTCTGCTCTACCCTCTCAGAAGCTCCCGGCTGGGAAATGAGTTAAGTAAGCACTGCCTCCAGGAGAGTGTGCCTGTGAGCCCTGTGCCCACCCAGGGAGGCCTCCAGTCTCTGGGGAGGGACGGGGGTGGCAACCTCCATCCTCAGGGCATAATGGAGCTCTGAGCCCCAAGGTGGAGACGGGGACTGTGGACAAGCCCGCCTAAAGCTCAGCAAGAGCTCCTTTGCCACGCCCTCCCCAACCCCCTGGTCCCAGTGCTCTTCGGTCCTGAGAGAGGCCCCCACCTGCCTGCATCCCGCTTCCATCAGGCTGCGCTTTCATTGCAACTTTTCTCCCTCTCTCCCTTCACAATCTTCCCTCACCTGGAGGGTCTGGTTTTAATTAGTGCAATATACCCGTTAACAACGCAGCCTAATTAAGACATCCGCCCAATTCCGAGATGCACACTTAATGAGCAGGTTCTGCTGCAATGTTTATACTTTTATTNTCTCTCCCTTCACAATCTTCCCTCACCTGGAGGGTCTGGTTTTAATTAGTGCAATATACCCGTTAACAACGCAGCCTAATTAAGACATCCGCCCAATTCCGAGATGCACACTTAATGAGCAGGTTCTGCTGCAATGTTTATACTTTTATTATGATTATTTGCAGACCAGTAAAACCAAAGCCGGCTTCCGGCTGATAGAGCTCATACCGGCGACCCCACTCCATTAGCCTCCTACCTGCGCTGTACTAACTGCCCCGGGCTCACGGGCGCGCGCCCAGGGCGTCCCCCGAGCCGAACGGGTGTTTCAGCTGGAAATTAGCGACCGGGCGCGCTGGAGAAGCGACTTCACCCCCAGCTGACGTGTAGGGGCTGAGTCTCTCCGTCCCCGTCCTTTTCCTCCCGCGGAATGTCTCCTGCATCAGCGTGAGCGGCACCGGGGGCGTCCTTTTTAAAGTGACCGTTAAAGAATAAACTCAGTCCCTCCCCAGAGCTGGAGAGCTCCGTCAGGAGGGAGTTTTTCCTCACCCTCGCCGGACCCCGCGGCAGCTGGAGGAGCTGAAATCCTGGACTCCCAGTAAATCCCTCCTACCCTATGTGAGACCTCAGATCCTGGGGCCGCTCTGGGACGGGATGGGGACCCAATGTTCCTCCACGCCCCGTGCCGCGTCCTCGTCCCCGCGCGTGCCCGGTGAGGGCNCGGCCGGGAAGGGCGGCGGGGCGGGGAGGGCCGCGGCGGGGACAGCGCAGGCCCGACGCACCCTTGCGGCCCGGAGCTCCGGCCCCGAGCAGAGCCTGCAAGAGAGAGGTGGGCGAGGCGCGGAGGACCCAGAGCCCGGGGCTGCCCGGTTTCCCGCGAGCGCCGCCCTCTGGTCCCGGACCCGCCTCCCCTCCCTCCCTGCGGCGATCCTGAGGCCGGGCAGCCCCTACCGGGACCCTTACCCTCCTGCCACCCTGACCTGGCCAAGAAAGAACAACACTGGGGATCCCCAGGAATGGGACTCGGGCCCCAGGCATGGGACTCGGACAGCGAGGGCGAATGCTCCCCAACCTCTGCCACCGGTCTGCATCCCCTGGCCTCCTCTTCCAATTTGTCCACACACCTCCTACTCCTTACTGGGGCTTGATATTCCCTGCCTTGCCTTCCTGGGAATCCAAGAGTGAGTGATCAGTCAGAGTCACTGCTGGGGTGTCTGTCCACAATGACCAACCACACCGATTCAAACATTTCCACCTTGGGAAGGGCTGTCACTTGTAGGTCAGCTAAGAATTTGCCTAAAGTCAGAAAAGCAAGTATTCCCTGCCCCCACTCCCAGCTCTCCCACCCTAGGGGAAGGGACCTGATGTAGTGTCTGAGAGGGTCTCTATCCTTGGGAGGTTGAGCAGAAGGAAAGCAGAAGCTAAGGGCCAGAGGAGTAGGGATCATCTGGGCTGGCAGGATGAGGCCCGTGGAGAGCAGTGCTGCTGCTGCTGCTGCTGCTGAGTCGCTTCAGTTGTGTCCGACTCTGTGCGACCCCAGAGACGGCAGCCCACCAGGCTCCCCCATCCCTGGGATTCTCCAGGCAAGAACACTGGAGCGTGTTGCCATTTCCTTCTCCAATGCGTGAAAGTGAAGTCGCTCAGTCGTGCCCAACTCTTCGCAACCCCATGGACTGCAGCCCACCAGGTTCCTCTGTCCATGGGATTTTTCCAGGCAAGAGTACTGGAGTGGGTGCCATTGCCTTCTCTGTGGAGAGCAGTGAGGTCACACCACAGGCAGGCAGGAGGGCCTTGACTGTCCCAAACAGAACCACGGAATTAGGCAAAGCCTTGCTCCTGATTCTACACAAAAGACAATTGGATGCACGCCTGGAGCATCATCGAGAAAGGTGAGAGCAGGAATGGAAGTGAGCTGAACCATCAAAGACGTTCTCAACCTAAGTGAAGTGAAGTGAAAGTCGCTCAGTCATGTCCAACTCTTTGCGACTCCAAGAACTATAGGCTCCATGGAATTCTGTATGTCAGAATACTGGAGTGGGTAGCCTTTTCCTTCTCCAGGGGATCTTCCCAACCCAGGGATCGAACCCAGNGCTCAGTCATGTCCAACTCTTTGCGACTCCAAGAACTATAGGCTCCATGGAATTCTGTATGTCAGAATACTGGAGTGGGTAGCCTTTTCCTTCTCCAGGGGATCTTCCCAACCCAGGGATCGAACCCAGGTCTCCCACATTGCAGGTAGATTCTTTATCAGCTGAGCCACAAGGGAAGCCCTCTCAAGCTAAAAGCAAATGAAAAACCTGTGTCCGGTTGCTTTTACTTCTGGATGCTGCTTCTAGAACAGATTTCTTCTTGTATCTGACGGTCCTGCTTTTCTGTGTGAGGCAAAGACCATGTCATGGAGTCTGAAGTTTGTTAGGAGCTTGTAGGACTCAGAGACAGTGAAGGGAGGGATATAAATTCAGCTCCTCTGTGCCCAGGGCTCTGCACTGCCAGCCGCCTTCCCAGTAGAGCAAGGACAGATAGTGTCCACGACAAGTGGCTACTGTCCACTCACGAGCTTGATGTTTTTAATTTCTGGCCCTTCTCCCTGTCTGGGTCACTGATCTGTCTTGGTCAGCGGGAGTCCTGCCACACAATTTCGAGTTAGCTTCTTGGCCCTACAGCTAAACACTGGATATATGCCTTGTCTACCAACGAGGCAGCTGCTTGGTTGATTGAACTCTCCCCAGCCCCCATATTTGAAATAGCACGTCCCTGCTCAAAAGACCTAATTGGCTTTCTCTGTCCTCTGCTGTCAGATGGTCCACACCTCCAACTTGTGGCTGAGCCCACCCACTCCTCATTACCCTCCTGTCTTCTATAGGGAGGCCTTTTGCTTCCCAGGCAAGATCTTTACTAGTCGCTCCTCTGGATCATTCCAGAGAAGCTCTCGGAAGACAGCACCAAATCTTGTTCCCAAGCTCCACCAGACCCAGCCAGGGCTCAGCATGCTGTAGGTCCACGCAGACCCCTGAGCGCATGGATTGAAGTTGGTGTCGGTGGCAGGATCAGTCCCATGATGTGCACATTCATATCACCATCAGGTAAAGGCCCTGGCAAGGCTAGAGCCTCGTGACAAGCCTCAGAGACTTTGGCCTCCCAGCACCAGCTGCCGTGGAATGAGGATCTGCCCAGAAAAGGGGCTCGGGGCCAACTGTATGTCCTCATATTAGTATCAGCCAGGGGGGATTCCTGTCTTGGGATATGACTGAACAGAATTTTACAAACCTCTGACTTGGAAGCTTCATAAAAAAAAAAAAAAAGAGAGAGAGAGAAGGAAGAACCAGGAACAGCCCCTTGCAACACTAAGAAAGAAGCAAAAGGAGATTTAGCTCGGAGCCTAAAATGACAACTGAACACACATAGCTAATTTTACTCTCTCTGAAAACCCCACTAAAACTACCAAAAGAGATTTCCTGAAGATGAAAACCCCCCAAGGAGCTGGAGAACAGCGAAGAGACAACCACCAGCAAAATGGGGGATGCAGGAAGGCAAATGGACAAGAGGTGGTTGGCCTTGTAGAGCTGAGTCCTGACCCCATCATGGGGAGAGCTAAGAAATAGAACCTCCAAAGGCTTAGAGCCATGGGTCAGGTAACTGTGGGCCAAAAAAAAACACAAAAGGCAGCTAGGAGTGGTGATGATCTGTTTAAAGAGCCTCAGATCCTGGATGGTTGCCCACTCCAGATCACTGGATGGCTGGTCACCATGGAAAGGTATTCCTCGAGGAGGGTGAAGCAGGGGCTCTGTGGCCTGGGGGACTCCATGCATGGTGACAGAGGGGTGTCCCTCACTCTGAAGGCTGAAAGCCCCACCCAGCCCCCATAGCACCAACATCCTCCAGGCAAGAGGCTAGAAAAGTCTCTTCCCCCTCCTGCAGATTTTCGGAGAAACCTATGGATGTAATTTTATTGTTTCCCAGCAGAGCCCTGAGCCAGTCTCCCTAGAGAGAATCCCCAGTGGATGAGCCCACTCAATCCTCAGACCTTCGGGTAGCTCTGCAATCCCTTCCCCTAAATGTGAGTAGACAACCCAGGATTATCAGACATTGGGGGAAAGCTTTTGAGAGAAAGAGCCACCCAGGTGGGAACCCAGGGGTGTGGTGCACAACTTCAAAGAAACAGACATTAGGCAGGGAAGAGAAACAGACATTTAATATCCTCAAAGACAGCAGATAAGATATTGCATTTACGAACCAAGAGCAGGATGCTATTTTAAGGAGAACATTTAGAGAACAAAAAAGGACAGGAAAATTAAACGTGTGAGAACAGAAACAAAAACCTCAACAGACAGGTTGGAAGATGGAAGGGAGGAGCTATCCCAGAATGCAAAGCAAAAAGACAAAGAGGAGAAAAATAAGAAAGGATGAAAGAATCAGATGACCAGTTCATGCGGCCTAGGACTCATGCAAAAGCAACCCTTCTTTCCATTCCATCCTGCCTGAAAGAGTTATTTAATTCTATAAATGTCCCAGAGATGAGTTTCCAAGTTCTCAGTAGAGCAGATGGAAATTGACCCATATCAAGGCATATTATCACACAACGCAAAACACTGAAGAAAAAGAAAAAAGAAAGTGAAGTCGCTCAGTTGTGTCTGACTCTTTGTGGCCCCATGGACTCCATCCATCCATCCTGCCAGGCTCCTCCATCCATGGGATTTTCCAGACAGGAATGCTGGAGTAGGTTGCCATTTCCTTCCCCAGGGGAACTTCCCGACCCAGGGATCAAACGCAGATCTCCCGCATTCCAGGGAGCCACTAGGGAATCCCAAAGAGAAAAAAAGGCCTCCACAAGTTTCCGGGCTTCATAGAAAAGAGCAGAGGTCTTTTCTTCAGAGGTCTCAGCACCAGCAGAAGCTAACAGATAATGGAGCAATGCCTTCAAAGTGTTGAAGGAAAATATTTTCTGGCCTAGAACCCATTATGTAGCCAAATGAACAATCTAATGTGAGATTAAAATAAAGATGTTTGCATATGCAAGGTTTCAGACAAATTTACCCGCAATGTACCATTTCTCAGGAAGCTATTAGAGGATGTGCTACAATCAAACAAGGGAGTGAAGCATGAAAGAGGATGACAATGGATAGATGAAACAATGCATCCAGTAAGAGAGAAAGAGAAGAAGGGAATTCCACAGAATCAGAGAGAAGGGAGACAGCAGGAGAGTAGCTGTCTAGATGAGAGCAGGGTGGTGACACGTTCAACTGTCCAATACATAGATCTGCTGAGAGCTATCATCACTCAGATGCCTTCCTACTACCCTCTTAATGCCAGTTGCACCTGCCAGGTTCTTATCTGTACTTGGCCTGTACAGGGCCAGGTCCTGATAGAGTTTCAGCTCTCCTCTGCAAGCATGGCACCGGTATAAGCTGAAGACACTCATTTCCCCCATCAGAAGCGTGCTATTTTGTTTTCTTAGAAACAGAAGGATGGCCATGGTTAGCTAAGAAACATAAAATTCAGATCCTCTATTTGTCCACCCCCACCAATCTACCAGACATCCCAGCTGGGGATGGACCTCAGTTTCCCGGGGAGTCCCCATGACCTTGCCAAGAGCTTTCTAGAACAGATGCCATGGTCCATTCAGGGCCAATGAGTACACTGACTACCTAAAAAGGGCTCGAGTAAACCCCCAGGCAGCTGAGGCCAGTCCGTGATCCCCAAGACTCTTCTCTTCTCTTCTCCCAGGCTTCTGTGAGTAGCAGCCCAAAGGATGTCGTGGCTAGCTCTCTCTGTTAACCAGCCTGCATATTAGACGACGCTAAAACAGAAACATGTTTGAAGAAAACACAACCCAGGGGACTTCTTTGTCCTGTCAGTCTTTTATGACCAGCTGGTGGGCTACTGGAGAGTGTACTTTACATCCATTACCAGGCTTCCTTGTTTGGTCGTTTAATCCAACAGAGAAGGTCACTTAATACAGTCATAACCTCCTTGCTAAGAATGAATATTTCACTCTCTGTCTCGCTACACACAGACACACACACACACAAATACCCTCCAATATTTGTGTTACATATAAATATATAAATATTTTCACTTCCCCACCACCATTGTTGGATATTTGGGCTTTCCCCTTTGGCTATAGTAGGATACTGTGGTGGGATACTCTCAAGAAGTGCTCTCTATCTTAGTGATTTCCCGGTAGGGAAAGTTCCACAGGTCCTAACATAGTGAAGTGGATGAACCTAGAGCCTGTTGTACAGAGTGAAGTAAGTCAGAAAGAGACAAACAAATATGAACACATATATATGGAGCCTAGAAAAAAGGTATGAACCTATTTGCATGGCAGGAATAGAGACTCAGGAATAGAGAACAGACTTCCGGACACAGCAGGGGAAGGAGAGGGTGGGGCGAATGGAGAGAGGAGCATTGAGATACACACATTGGGCTTCCCTGGTGGCTCACATACCTTACCACGTGTAAAGCAGAGAGCTGACAGGAAGTTGTCGTGTAGTGCAGAGAGCTCAGCCTGGGGATCTGTGACAACCTAGAGGGGTGGGAAGGCATAGGAGCTGGCAGGGAGGTTTAAGAGGAAGGGGACATGTGCGTGTCTACGGCTGATTCGTGTTGATGTACGGCAGAAACCAACACGATGTTGTAAAGCAATTATCTTCCAATTAAAAATAAATTTAAGAAAAGATTCTCACACACAAAATGCGGGGCAGCCGTGCAAGAGCTTCCAGTCTGTAGGGCTCCGGGGCTTGTATCTCTCTGGATCCTGTGAAATATAGGTCGCAATGAAACCTTGGAGGTCAGAGACTCCGATCCAAGAACTTAACAAGAGACTGTGCGGAGGTTGACTGGCTCAGGCCCACGCCTCTGCTCACAGCCAGTGGAGAGGCACCCAACACGCGCCCAGCCGCGACAGGGGCCCCAACAGCTGGACCCCTCCCAGCCTTCCCTCACACCTGAACAATGGTCCCAAACTTTGCCCACCCCCAGTGCTCCGGACCCCGATTCCTGGCAGACGGACAGACAGCATTCTCTTTTTCTCCGAGAAGGGAGGGCTCAGGCTTAGGCAGCTTTCCTTCCTCTCATCTCCATCCGTGCTCCAATCCTCTCCCTGCTGCCTTTCCTTTCGAATCCTCCCCCCATACTGGCCTAGCCCCCTCGGGCTTTCTCCTCTTCCACTTTCCCTGCTCTGAGGAGCTCTAGCCTAGAAGTGTGGTCAGTCCACACCCATCCTCTGAGCATAAATCCTAGTGATGCTCTCCTGCCATCGCCTTCCCTTTTATCACAGTGGTCCCCACCTCCTCTCCAACACCCCCCTGGAAATGGCCCTCCTGGGGTCCCTAGAGACTGTCTCTTATACACAT